>JACCIC010000207.1:200000-562500 GCA_018907035.1 Sycobia sp. Sy_11
AGATGGTCAAAAGTAGTAGAAAGTGATGGGAAATATTTTGAATGACATTATTTGTACCTTTTTTTTTTATATAATCAGTAGTTGTTTAAAAGATTAATTGCATGGATTGTGATAAATACTATATTGGAAAAACAGGTAGATATTTTAAAAAAGAGAATTTATGTGCATAAATATAGTTTACGTAGCTCACATATTACTTTCGGTTTAAAAGAGCATTGTTTAAAGTTTTTACATTCTTTTGATTTTGTGAATGTGGATATTTTGGAATATGGTATTAATAATAAGTATAAACGGGAGAGTCTTGAAAGTATTCACATTTCCAGGAATCGAAATAATTTGAATTTAATGTTAGTCTGGTAGATTGGACAGTGTTTATCATTCCTTATTAAATTGATTGGTTTTGGACAATTCGTGTAGAGGGGGAATTTAGATTTAATTTACTAAATTTGGTGGTGGGGATGGGTATATATAGATTAGAGTATAAGGTTTAGTTTAGTCCCTGATGAGGAGTCGAAGCGAGCTCGAAACGTTGGACAAGTCTTCAATTAGGTAAGGGTGTTTGGGACAGTCAGACTGCACTTTACTAACAAAGAATTTTTTCAGCTTATATTTTATTTTCCGATTAGTCTACGGGGATGGATGTAAACAAGGACACTCTAACTGTCATTATAATTTTAGTTTAATTTTTAATTTAATTTTTATTATTAATTTTTATTTTATTTTTATTTATTTTTATTTTTATTTTTATTTTATTTTTAGAATGAATTGATTGGACTGTAAAACTAATAAAAAAATATTTATTAATTTGTATATGGGCAGTCGACATAAGTACAATTAAATTGTTTTCCGATAATTAGAAATTGTATAAATGTAAATGCTTTAAAAAAGATTCATGATATGAGGAATATTTTGACTCAATTCGATGCAGCTTCAGTTTGGCGAATTCCTTTTAAATTTCAATTATAGTTCCCATGCAATTTTTTCAGTATATGATATATGACATGTTTTAATGAAATAAAGTTAAAAAGTTTTATACAAATCAACAAGCATAAAGGAGACTCACTAATGAAATTTCTGCTTTTTTCAAATCCATCATAACTATAAATTTATTAATATCTGATGATAAATGGCCGATTAGATTTTTAAAAAATTAAAAGAAAAAGTATTGCCATTGAGTTTTATTAGCATAAATAGTATATCGTAGGTTTATAAAGATATTCTATAAGAAAAACTATCGTCCTACAAGATGGAAATGGGGCCTCAAATTTAAGGCGCTTAGTACTATCTATACCGGGCTGTTTACACCTGTGTCGCTACTTATGCACCGGCAGGCTGGCACGATTTGATGTGTATTGAACAGTAACGCAAGTTATCAAGTACTCAAAGACACGCGCTCATAAGAGTCACCGGTGCATACAGAACCACTTCAGCAGACGCCCTAGCTGTGATAGCGGGAAAACTCCCCATCGTGCTAGAATGCAGGCGTAGAGCGGAACTGTACGCTAATTGTAAAAATGCAACGTCACCTGAGGACCAATGTCGTGTCGCGGAGAGATATCTGAAAGATATCTCGATGACTGGCAGAGGATCTGGAATAACTCGACAAAAGGTAGCCTGACACATTCTTACCTATCTAGTGTCAGAGATAGGATTAAGGCAGAGTAGATCATGCCGTCGCGATGGTTAATCCAGTTCTTCATGGGGCATGGTGACTTCGGATCATATCTCTCTCGCGTTCATCTGAGAGCGAGCGATACATGCACATGTGGGGGGGGGGGGGTGGACACACCAGAGCACGTCCTGATCGTCTGTTCCAAATACAATGAAATTAGTATCAGGTTCCAGAGAGAAAATAATGCCTCTATTGAGGTCAGGGCTCTATTGAGCCAATTTCACTAGAAAGCCTTTGAAAAACTAGCTAAAGAGCTCCTCCAGACAAAGGAATGTCTAGAGGCAATAGAGAATCTGCTTGTAGCAGATATAATAGAGGAACCTGAATAGGTAGGTAGGGAACTGGCAGTTGAAAACAAGGGCATATACACAAAAGTTTATATACAAAAAAAATATATTTTTACCTATAGCAATAATTATACATTAATATAAGTGGACCGGCGTCATACACCGGTTCACAAAACTGCAAATCAAGATACCGAATCTAATTACAATAGCAATATTTTTAATATATAAACAAATTTATATTCCTAAATAAATATACCAGTACTATACACTGGTCTACATACTGTAAATATACAATTAGCAATAATAATTAACCAGCCTATACACTGGTTAAACAATTCTAATCTGTAAATAAATGGTGCAATCAAAGTGGTTCGGAACCCACTAGGTCAGGAATACTGAAAAGTTTTGGAGCACCACCGGCCGATAAAGCGAAAGCTAGGTGCGGTCGGGAATGTTTATGTGCAACAAAGCATAACTGAGCGACCTTTTTCTTTTAATATATATATATATATATATATATATATATATATATATATATATATATATATATTGGTACGTATTATTTTAGATCACTATTATTAGACCAATGAAAATATTCATTAATTTTTAAAAGAACATTGTTTAAAGTTTTTGCATTCTTTTGATTTTGTGAGTGTGGATATTTTGGAACATGGTATTAATAATAAGTACAAAAGGAAGAGTCTTGAAAATATTCCCACTTGAAGGAATAGAAATAATGTGAATTTAATGTTAGAGTCAAGTAAATTAGATAACATTTATCATTCTTTATTGAATTGATTGGTTCTGAACATTTTGTGTAGAGGGGGGATTTTATATTCAAATTACTAAATTTTTTATTTGGTGAGGATAGGGGTATATATAAATTAGAATATTAATGTAACGTTTAGTTTAATCCCTGCTGACGAGACGTAGCGAACTTGAAATATTGGACAACCTCATGCATTCTTCAATTGGGTAACGGTGGTGGGGACTGTCAGATTGCACCATAATAAGGAATTTGTTCAACTAATATACTTTTATTTCAAGTTATTCTACGGGGGTAATTTGAAACAAGGACATTCTGACTGTCATTATAATTTTCAAATGATTATATAATATATTAATGTATATTAATATTGGTATACATATATATTGATATTATTGTGTATTAATTTTAATTAATTTAATTGGACTGTAAGATCAATAGAAATATTTATTAATTTATATATAAAATTCTCAAAAATATTCTGATTGCAGAAACAAAAAATTTTTCTTTACTACACTGTGTAGGCATTTCTAATATTTATTATTTAAATATTCTGTATATATATATATATATATATATATATATATATATATATATATATATATTGTAACAGTGCACGTGTCCGCCTCCAGCACGAGGACGGCGGACACGGCCGTTGCAAATCTGTGCCCGGCTGGGCTTAGCCCCGAATGATTCCAGCGAGGGAGAGGGGCGGTTCGTGAGGGGCGAAATATCGCGTTCAGGATTGCGCGTGAGGTAGGGCGACTAATTGAACACGCTCGAAATAATAAAATAAAAATAATTTAAATTTAAATCGGCTTTAATAACAAGGAGTTGTACAGCGCCTATATGCGAGGCGTGCAGGACGCAGGCCAAGGGTCGCCGAGGCAACGGCGCGCGAGGAGTTCGGGAAGAGAGAGAGAGAGAGAGAGAGAGAGAGAGAGAGAGAGAGAGAGAGAGAGAGAGAGAGAGAAAGAGAGAGAGGGAGAGAAGAACGGACTGCCACTCACAATAGATAATGGGGACGTCTGTTGAACTCGCAGCACGTCCTTGTGCAGCAGCGTCTTAGTTCGCCGGGAGAAGCGGCAACTCCGCTCGTCAGAGACCCCGGCTATTCCGCGTAGACGGGGTCGGACGGCAAGCTCGTCCACTCGTACACGGCAGCAGCGCGCGTGAGTCACACACACACACACAACTCAGTAGCACGAACACGCGCGTTTTGCAACTCCCCGAAGATGAGGTACGTGGCGAGGGGGAACTACTAAAGCACGAGGCGTGTTCCTGAAAAACAAAAAAGGTGACGTAAAAAGCAGTAACAAATCGAACGCGTGTCACTTGCAGCTCTCGTATTTCTCTTCTAACTGTCAAATTCGCGCGCGCGGCCGTCTCTCCCAACTCCCCGCTCTCTCTCTCTCTCTCTCTCTCTCTCTCTCTCTCTCTCTCTCTCTCTCTCTCACTTACCTCTTCGCCGGTGTAGTCGTGCATCGGCCTGGAATACATAGTCACTTTACATTTAAGTACACATACACATTTATATTTACAATTGTATCTACATATTTACAGGTTTACGACAGGAGAGAGAGCATAGGGACGTGGAAAAGCAAGCGTACGCGGTGCTTGCGTTCCCCGTCGCAATATACACATATATATATATTGTAACCCGACTTTTGCGGGCGCTTACGTTGAAGATTTTTGGTGGTGTCGGCGTCACTGTAACTGGAAACGGGGAACGGAGAACTGAAATGACGACTGTGCGCTGTTCGAAATCATTAACAATTTATTATCTACACTCGCGAACAATACATATCACCTTTCTCGGTATGACACGGTTTTACAATTTCGCGATCCACACAAATGTGTTCTCCGTGCGGCGAAGACAATTACCACGGAACGTATTGTGGTAGGATAACAATCACCATAGAACGTATTGGCAGATTTATATTGTGGGCCGGTGGTGATGGCTATTGGCCCAGATTATACCCACCGAACGGGGTATTAATGGGGAAACACCATGGTGGTATCGTGGTAAGTGTTTTTGGTTCGGGACAACTGTTATTTTGTTGGCTTTTATCTCGTCTTCCGAGTTCAGTTCTGTGGAGTTTAATACTTCGGATATTTCCGAAATATCTGGATAAATCTTCGTTCATCTCATTCTATTCAGCAACGTTCATTCCAAAAAGTCGTCGTAGCTCAAATCGGACCAGTCTGTCCCGAAGAGCCTCGATATTATCTTGTGTTTTGATTTTATGTTGTTTTGCTTCTTAAGTAAGTTGTTCTGGCGTCATATCTGTGAAAATGCTATTTAACCTTCTTTCCTCATCGGCCAGTGCCTGACTTGTTGATGGCTTTGCTTCCATTTTACTCAAATATATATGACAATAATAATTTTTTTTATGTTATTTATGTATTGTTTATATATTTGTATACCTAAATTATATATAATTTACTATATAATTATAGATTAAAATTTTATTTATTATAACTTTATAGATTCGAGAAAAAATTTTACTACCTATACTTATTCACAACTTATAATTATCAGTCTTTCTTAGTTTACTATTATTTTATTTTATTAAAATGCTGTATTTTTAGTCTTTATTCTTTTTCAATCAAACTTTATTTTATTTTTATTTCCTTTTATAATTTTTATTTTAATCCGAGTTATTGTTATCTATCGTGAGTATCTTCTTTCTTCTTTCCTTCTTTATTTTATTTATTAAATAAAGTTATTATTGTTTTTGTTATGTAGTTTATTATGTTTTTTTTTGTGGTGAAAAAGTTGTAAAAGATATTGAATATTATTTTTTTTTTCAGGTTGAGAAAAAAAAAATGTAATTGTTTTCAGTAGCCTGCAATAACAGAAAGAGAAAAAATTAAGAAAAGTTTCCAAAAAAAATGGTTGAAGTTAAAAAAATTTAATTTAGAATGCTTCTTTAGTCCTTATGACAGCAGAGAAAATTTCAAAAAAATTTTTTTTTTTTTGATTATTTATGCAAAAATATTATTTATTAGTTTTTAGTTATTAAATAAATAAGATTTTTGTTCTGATTAGCCTTCTACTGGTTATTTTAGATGTTAAATCTACTGTCGAATCCTTTTTCCAAGTTGTATGTTATTTATTTATTTAGATTGTTTGTGATTTAAATAATCCTCTATTCTTTTTATGTCATATGGTTTTGCTCATTCTTGACTATTTTCCTTGTAGTTATGTTTTGATTTTTTGTGATTTATTATTAATTATTATTTAAATTATTTATGATTTCATCAGCTGTTAATTATTTAATTAATACCTGTGAGTTGAATACCAAGCTGGAGATTCTCTAACGTTCTTCGTTAATAGAATGAAAGAATTTTCTGTTTTAATTATAAATTATTTAAGAACCTTGTTTACTCAAAAAAATTTTTATTTATACTATTGTTTGTTTTAAATTGTTGTTATTATAGTTTTATATTTCCTGGATATTTCTTCTATGGTCTCATAGTTGTTCAACTTGTATAAGCGAATCTTGTTTTTTCTCCTATCTGTGTCTATTCTGGCTTATTTTATGAACGCCTTACGTATGTGTATATTTATTTATTTAAATAAAGAAAGTTTTCTTTGTTTTTTGTAAAAACCTTACCATCTATTTCTGCCCCTGTGCTTTCAATCGTTTGAAAAAAGAATAAGTATAAGATTGACAGTTATACGGTTACATAAGTATACGGTAAGATTACTTTCATTAAAAAGAATATATATATATATATATATATATATATATAGTACAAGACCTGGACGACCTATCACGTCAACAGCAGATGAAAATATATTGTGTTAAGATATTGTGCGAAAGATATTGTGTTAAGAAATAGTCGAATTACAATCAGTGAAGTTACTGAAGCTCTGTGTTCGCACGGTATAATAAGATTCCCATGGGTGTGGGATGACTTCTGACATGATAAATGAATAGAACCAACTTCTACAGAGAATTTTGTATTCGCAGGGTGGAAACCAATGCTGGGTGAATAGGGCTAACATTCTCTGGCAAGTTAAGAGGATTAACTGCGACATTGCTTTAAAATGTTTTACCATGCCAGAAACATATGTCGCGGTGTATAGAACTAGCATCCGAGGGTTTTGAGGCACGCTATCACTTCGAACTGCTGAGGAATGGTTTCCCTGATTCAGAGCCGGTAAAAACGACAACACAGTTAAACCAGCCGGCGGAAGACCTGTGACGAAGAATACCGATCAAATCATGGAATTTATTGAGTTAGATCGGCATGTGACATTTCGTGACATAGCCCAGGAGATGAGAATTAGTCACCAAACCATTTTAAACAATCTGAAAAACGCTGAATACAAAAAAAGCTTGATGCTTGGGTGTCATATGATTTGACGCAAAAAAAACTTCTGGACCGAGTCAACGCCTGCGATATGCAACTGAAACGGAACGAACTCGACCCATTTGTGAAACGGATGGTGACCGGCGACGAAAAATGGATCACATACAGGATCATAAAACAGATTTACAACTGGAGCAATACGCGCATTATTCTCTACGTCTAATCGAAAATTAGATACGTCTAATATTGGATTTGCAATGCGTAAGCTATAAAAAATCTCTATTATGTAATGTATAATAATTGACATACTTTGTCTCACGTCTTGAGATTATTATCTCTATTATTTCCTAGATAATTTCATATAAAGAATAGTACAAAATTGTTTCCAAAAGTATAATAATAGGATGTGTAGTTTCTTGAAGATCATTGTTATCAACATAAAAAGATGAATTTCTATTATTCGCATAGGCAATATGTTAAATTAGAATGGCAAGGACACTACTATATGACAAATGAAGTTAATTGCGTGAAATTTGGCATAGATAACTCTGACCGTACTCTACCAACTTAAAAATACAAAAGTTGAATTCAAAAGTATATATATATATATATATATATATATATATATATATATAGTATATATATATAGTTTATAGTGTATATAAAGTATATATATATATATTACATATACATTACTATAAGTACTACTGCATACAAAAATTTTTTGAAAAACCAGCGTCGCATGGAGGTCTATAAAACGGGTCTATGCTGACGATCCAGAAATCAATCGAGCGAATATCGTACGAAAGCAGAGCGGCAAAAGACCAGATTTATCAAAAGACAACTCTTGTTCTTGTTTTCTCATCACGATAATATCTCAGCTCACACTGCATTGTGTAAACGTAAACATTTCGTCAAAAATTCAACCAATATCGTTTCGCAACTATAGTACTCACCCGATTTGGTACCGTTTAAATGGCTGTTCAGAAAATCCACAAGATCACTTGGGGGACACGCTTTTAAGTCGATTGAAGAAATAAAAGCCGAATCGAAGAAGAAACTGGTGCCCATTGTGGAATACTATAAAAAATGTTTTGAAACTTGAAAATAGCGTTGGTATAGTTGCATTGCATCAGGGGGGCTTATTTTGAGATCGATGAATTAGATGTAGAGAAATAAATAAAAATTTCATTGTCTTACTCATATTTGTAGACAGTAGTAATCTTTATTCGTCATTCATGCTCACGTGGAAACATGCAAAAAATGCACCTGCAAGCTCTTCGACCGGAAGTCGTAAAGTTTGACAATTGGACGTGTAAATGTTGATTTGGCACTTCGGAGTGACAGTACTCGTAGCAACCCATCCTTGCCTGGATGTGTTCTTTTCAATAATAGCGAGAGACCAGATAGCAGGTAGAGAGAGCTCATTTGTAACAATTACAATATCACGTTCGCCCGATTTTGTTGTTGTTTCAACTACCTGTTTGGTTGTTAAAGTTAAAAGAGGATTGCTTTACACCAACGGACCCGAAAAAAGTCGCGTACATAATTAAATAGCTGCCATCTAGAAATGTACTAAATCTTGGTCTGTAAGTTATCTAATGGCTCTGGAAATATTAGTGTGCCGTTTCGATCAGAAAGTGTCTCAGCGTGAGTGCCACTGGATCGTCTGCTCCGCAAGGGGCCAGCATTAGTCTCGATTAGAGACAGGCCTCGATTTGAGTTGCCAGCGTGGAAAGCTCCTCAAACGTCAAAATAGTATTGCCGATGAGGTCGCAGGTGGTGTTTAAAACTGCGGATAGCAGGCTCTAATAGTATACCAAAACGAGTTTTGCAATAAACTTCCATCAATTCCTGGATCGCGAGATTATTTTTAATTTAAATCGCCTTCACAACGAGACAAATATATATTGCTACGTAACCTTTTGTAGTTTTTTTCCTCTTATCTTTGAGAAGAGAATGGGAAAAGGCCCACCGTAATCTAGCCCTATGACTACAAATGGTCGTTTTTGTGTAATTCGCTCAGCTGACAGTGGAGGCATCTGTTGACTAACGAGTGAAGCTTCGTGTCTGATGCATAGTTTATAATGCCGGTAAACAGATATGATTAACCGATTGCCTCCTATAATCCAAAAATTTTGATTCACATGGCTCTTTATTAATTGAACCACACCGTGAAGAGTGACACAATGAATCTCTTCGACGAGAAGCTGAGTGAAGCAAGAACGCCATCACATTCAGGCAACGAGGAGTTTGTAATCTCCCTTCAATTGGAAAAATGCCATTGTATTGGAAAAACGGAGGCAGTCTAGATATAAAGCTGCGTCGCGAGATGTATTTTTCTACAGAAATGGATATAAATTCTTAATGAAAATATAGGAATTGAGTTAAGCGGTTTTAGGATGATTTCACTGAATGTCATTCCAATGATGCGAGTTTGTCAGCGGTAGATCAATCTTTCTGATTAATTTTTTGCTGTTCCAATGATCGGCAATGATGGGGATGATCTTAGCAAAAAATGAGCGAATAAGCGAAAAACTTTTCAAATGATGAAAGTTCATCGTTATCAGCTAATGGAGTAGTTTGTTCGTCGGCCATGTGATGAACATCAGGTTGTCCCGTGACAATACGATTTACACCGATCATTCAGAAGGCCGGTTAGTAAGCCGATCTGGAGTTTATCACCATAGTCAAAATTCAGAAAGCTCAGCGGGGCTTGACCCTCGTATAGCGTAATCCGCCGGATTATTCTTGCTGCGGACATGCTTCCAAGCTACTTCTGGAAACGAAGTACTGATGTCACTAAGATGATTGGCCACGAAAGTGGACCAGTATGGAAGTATGACTGTTCAGCGGAAGTATGGCTGTTTATGTGGTATGCTTTCAAAGTGGAAGTATGACTGTTTGCCAGTCACTCACGACTTTCGAGTTGCTCCAAAAGTAGATTCATAATTGTGCCTACACCACGCCCGATAAGACGTGTTTAGACAAACAAGTCAGAAGTATCGCACCATACAATTATAATTGAGGTAGTGTCTCAACTTTTACCGGGGCGACTCCCGTTTTTGCCATAATGAGCGAAGGAGTTTATCTTTGAACAACAGTTTGCGTGAGAGAAGATTGTACAACCGTAGGATATACGGTTACGCGGGAGAATTCGAAATTAAAGTTTGGTAGATAGACTATTCCATTCCATATCTATTCGAATACGGTGTTTTGCGCAAGTGGAGCATCTATTGGTCCTCGAAGTAATGCATCTGGCGTTACTGTAGCATACAGATATACTTCTAAAATTATGTAAATTTTTCCAGGAGTGCAGTATTCTTCATTCTTCAACTGTAGTGTAGTTAAATATCACCAATGTTTAATTGATAGATTAGACGCTAAAATACACGTAAGTTGTGACTGTACGAGCATCATTCAGTGGCACATAAAATTCAAATCCATACACGACTTGAGCGTAATGAATATTTCGGTTTATGCCTCTGATGTAGTTTGTCCACAGACGCCGAGAATAGATATGATACGATGCGGCTTTCTATCTTAAATTGAGCAGCAAGTGATTCATATACAAACGAGTGTTGAGTGTATTTATCGATTAGTATGCATGCGTAAAGCGTTTTTCCGAATTTGTCAAGACACAACAACCCTGGCAGTAGCGAGCAGTACCGTGCATTAGGTGGCAACTATATGTGCACTACATAGAGTCTATAGTGACTCGAGGTTTGTCGTTTGGAGTATTGCAATCGCTAGGAGTGTGCGAAGAAAATTTGATAATTTTCTTTACAAAGTGTAGATTTGTCTGATGCTTGTGCTTGCACACATGACATCGATGAGGCGACATGCAGTCAGAGACTACATGTGATTTACTGAGGCACTCTAACATATGGTGAAACTATAATTTTACCCTTATTAACATCAACTCTTACATTATGTCTATTTCCGGTATTATAAATCTCAAACAATCTCTCTGCAATTAATTTATTAATAAATTCCATTGGATATCTATTATTAATGAAAGTTTCCCTTACTAGTTATTATTATTGTGCGCAATATGACGCGGGGCACCGACGCGGCTTGATCAGACCATGCACAGAATTCCCCAAAACTGAGATTGTCCTCATCAAGAAGCGCGTGCCCAGAGTGCAGCCGCTAATTATTGGAGAGATGCCGGTCCTGACCAATGCATCCGTCAAGTACCTGGGTGTGATGCTAGATGCAAAGCTCACCTTCTGGGAACATATTCGAAGGTCAGCGGACAAGGCGGCGATGGTGACGGCCATCCTTTGTAGGGTCATGGTCAATGTTGGAGGACCACGCCCCTACATCAGGCGCCTGCTACTACGAGCTGTTGGGTCTGTCATGCTTAACGGTGCTGAAGTCTGGGCCGATGTGCTGCAGTACGAAAAGTATCGCAGGTACATAGCGGCTGTACAGAGCAGATTCGCTCTGCGTGTAGCGTGTTTGTATCCCAAATTTTCGGAGGCTACCTCCCTAGTGGTTGCTGGAGTGATCCCGGTAGACCTACTGGCCAAGGATTGCAATTTTTTTCACTCGAAACGTGGACTGCCACAATTCTAAATCAGGTCGTCCCGTGGATCGATCGGTCCCGCCAGGAAGTAAATTACTATCTCACCCAGATGCTGACTGGCCACGGGAACTTTCGCGCGTACTTGCACAAGATGGACAAAGTCGCAGATCCCGGTTATATATAGTGTCGATCCGCAAAAAACGATGCCCATCACACATTTTTGGTGTGCGGGCAGTGGGAGCAGCAAAGGGCGCTATTAGGGGATGATGCTGGAAGCATCATCACGGAAGGCATCGTCCCCCGGATGCTCTCCACCCATGACACATGGAGAAGGGCCGCTTTCGTCGAAGATATCCTCAGGCGGAAAAAGACAGACCTGTACTAGATTCTTACTTTGGGCTGAGATCTGCCAACGCCTTCCGAAGTAATGCCTAGCGACGGTTTCCGGGGCGAGAGTTGCGCCAGGGAGAGGGGGTCTCCTCCGTGCACGTCTGCCGACTCCGGCGTCTCCAGGATTTTTCACCTCCTCTATAAAAATAAAAAGAACTACATTTACTATTTTTGTTATTGTTACTGATTGTACTACTAACTCGCGCTGTTACTACTAGCGTCATTCGTTAATAATTTTTTTTACTACGCTTACTACTATGTTTGCTACTATGTTTACTATTATTTTTATCGTTATTATTATTGTTTGTACGAACTCCGTATGGTAGAAGCGAGAAGACGAATAAAAATTTGGCAGGACCGAAACAAAATACCGAATGACAGCCGGCATATATTAGCCCTTCGCGCGGCGAGGAAGTCGAGATACCTCGAACCAGTTCGTCAGTTGAACGTGCTCGTGATTCGTGTACCCCACTAGTACAATAACCTGATTAGTACAACATACACATTAGTACAATAACCTGATATAAAAATTTCTTTACAATAGAATTTTTTTCTAAATACCGACAATATAATGTATAACGTATTTATATGAATGTATAACATATTATATATAAGAATTTTCTATATTATTGGCAATAAATTAAATACATATGCATATATGGGCATTTATATATACATATAATTATATGCGTACGCGCATAGAAACGATTTATGGATAAATGCTATCCTCCTGTCTTTTAATTGGTAGGCTTAACCAACGGAATTAGTTTTTAATTATAATTAAACGCTTAACCAATGCAATTAGCATAGATAATAGAGTTCGTAATATTCAAGCAGTAATAAGTTTCCTTCACTGAAACGTTAGAACTAGAGAAACACGGACTGGTAATAATAGAGTTTACATTGAGTAACTTTAGGACGCCTGTGCTGAGACTCACGGTAAACAAATTTTTTACTAAAGAAATTGCCCAATGAATCACGAATTGAAAAACTTGAGCAAGGCAACAAAATGTTCAAGGCGTGGTTGGAAAGAACTTGGTTAATCATCCCTTACGCCTTTAAAGAAGTGAAACGGTAAGTGAATAAATTATTGCAGAAAGGAGTAATTAGGCACTCAATAATTGGGTTTGACACTTTGGATCGTACCGAAAAAGCAATTAGCCGATAAGAAACCGCGCTGGCAAATCGAAATATTTGACACTATTGATGTTGCCAAATATTACATCCTTATAGATTGTGTAACTCGATTTTATCAACTACCTATGAGTTCGGAAGACATGCACAAAATTGCATTTCCACACCGGACAGGCATTTCGAATTTGTACGAATGCCTTTCGAATTAAAAAACGTAGACGTGGAATATCAGCGCACGATGAATTTTACGATCGAGCGCCTTATTGGCAAGAGCGTGTGTGTCTATATGGATGACATAGCGATCTACACCAAACGTTTAGAAGAACATGAAATATTACGCAGAGCAAACTGGAATCTCGAACCGGGCAAGTGCAAAATCAATTTTCTCGGACATTAAGGGCGCCTATGACAATGTCTGGTGGCCCACTGTATTAACTGCATTGAAATGCAAAGCACGCCCCAGGGATCTCTATAAATTAATAAGAGATTATCTGAAGGGCCGTCGAGTCCTCATACGAGATAGCTTTGAGAAAGTACAACTGGGGATAAGTAAGGTATGCCCTTAGGGATCCGAACTGGACACGACTCTGTGGAACGAAGATGGGAATGAGGTCTTAACTTTAAGGCCGTTATACCAGGATAACGTATCCCTCATCTTTAGTTGATGGAGCATGTATGGGGCTGGCGGCTATAATACAGCAATGGTCTTTCAGGATAGGATCAAACGAGCTTTTGACCTAACGGGCTTAGTGAACCCAGGGGGTTACCGATGCTGGGAGTGGGAAATTGGCGTTTTCTGCGTAATTACCGCAAACCCGTTACAAGTGGTTCGACGATCACGGATACTGAAATCGATGGAACGTTCTGCTTTAATGGGCCGGGAGCTTTGCTTTATCGTCCGGTGAAGAAAAGGAACTACTCTATAAAATCCCCCTAATCCTACATTGTATGGCAGTTGCCATAGGAGTTGCTTTGTTGTAGGGCAGAAGATGGGAGTACCTACTAACTGCCAATGAAATTTACACACCACCCGTTTTAATAAAACTTTGTCCACCAAACGGGACGTCGCAAAGCGACCTCAGTAAGTGGGGGTACGACTAATATGAATAAAAATAAAAAGAAACGAAGTAGAAGAACAGAAGGATAAGGATAGGGAGTCTAAGAAACACAATGACAGGGCAAAGACTGCAGAGAAGGAGCCAATGAAAACAGACACAGGAGCTAAAACAAAGACACCACATATTAGGCTCACTAAAGCTAGTGATCTCAAAGTGGCTACCCAGGCAGCAGGGAAAGGCAGGCCGCCGACTGGAAAAGGGAACAAAAACGCTAGCCTCTCCTCAGGGCTCGATGAGGAAGATACCATAAATAGTTAGAAAGCTAAGCCCAGCAAACTATCGGAAGTGGTTGAAGCTACTGGATCTGGCAATAACGAAGGGGCACTTGTTCGCTTGTTGAGGCCAGTTCATCATTTTGTTCATATATTGCCGGGGTCACTTCGTCTGGCGACATGTCCCTGGGCACGTCGTAGACTATGAGTCCCGGCTTTCCTCTTGTTCGGGCCTCAATGTCAAAAAGCTCCATGATGCTCTTGCAGGGCTTCCGATCTGGCCTCCGCTCGAGCACATCTGATGGCCATCTCTAAGATGGTAACTGTATGATTGTAACTATGCTATGTCCATTTTTAACAGATTTGCTGTAACTAGAAAGTAAGCGCCAATTTCCCACTCCCGGAATCGGTAACTCTCGGATTGCCCAATCCCGTTAGGTCAAAAGCTCGTTTAATCCTATCCTAAAAGAGCATTGCTGTATTTTAGTCGCATTCCCCATACATGCTCCATCAACTAAAGATGAGGGATAGGTTACCCCGGCACACGAACGTAGACGTAAACCTGGATTCCACGAACAGAAGCTTCCTCTTCGACAAGAAATATAGAGTTAGTATCTCATCAAAAGAAGAATGGAAATCTGGCTTAACAAGTATCCGAAACATTAGAGAACTACGGTTCACAGACGGCTCTAAAAATGAAAATGATGCAGATGTAGGAGTGTACCGACGTAATGACAGGGGTACAATCGTTCAATTAGGACGATACACCACCGTTTTCAACCTGAGGTAATGGCAATAATGAAAGCAGTGGAGATGGCCACGGAGGCGGCCCCTACCAGCCGTGTTTGCATCTGCTCAGACAATAACAGAACATTACAGGCGCTAAATAGCTATTCTACTATCCATGATGGTTAGAGACTGTTTTCTAGTCCTGAACGGGTTCGCCGAGAAGGTAAACCTCACGCTACTGTGGGTCCCGGGCCATCAAGGGATCAAGGGAAGTATGGTGGCGGATGATCTAGAACGGGAGTTAGAGCTGTCTATAATGTTCCGGGCCCGGCTATAGGACTCTGCAACAGCCTCATCAAAGGGAAGATAGAGGGATGGGTAGCGGAGGAAAGGACAGCCGATAATGCGAAGAAAATGGAAAATGCAGGCAGACAAAAGTGTTCATTTCCATGAGAAACGCTATGGACTGGACCAAGGCTATTCTTGGTCTCAGTAGAAGAAGGACTAAGGTACTTATCGAGATCTTCAGTCACGGTAAACTTAATGCTCACAGATGCAGGATGGGTCTCACTTGTTGGGAGATTCCTCTTGTTGCTTCTCTTACACAGAAGATGAAACCCCTGAACATATCCTGGGTCACTGTTCAAATATATCTGGAAGGAGATGGCAGTATTTAATGGCTAGATCCCTAGATGTAGAAGAAATCAAGGCCAGAATGGCAAACAGAATACTTCTGGGAGGCCTGCCGATTATAGCGGCTGCTGGTCTTATGGAGGGACGCGAATGGATTACCATGCATCCAGAGTCCGTAAGGCCCAACTCCGTAATTATACAAAGAATAATAATAATTATCTAGCAACGACGTAAGCCAGGTTTTTAGTATCGGTGCTAATAATATACTGCAGTCTAAACACGACATGGTACTCTTTTGTGGTATATATTATAAGATTTTATGTATAGATGATGGTAATGAATTTTATGATACATTATAACAAGTGAGGAATTCAGTTCTTACGGGAAATCTAATATTATAGTATGTAAAAAATCATGACGATGTTCTCTTTAATGTTGTGATTTCTAAAGTATATATAGAAATAACTATATATTTCGTATGCAAAAGCAACGAATAGTTTTTCCACAGTTCCGGACGTTTTTCGTATATCACCTCTCGCGAATGGCGCATAATTTAAGGGTAATATCCCTTATGGACCGTACACTCTTGTGGTAAGAATTTCTAAGGCACTACGCCACAAAAATCAAAGAATACAGCGAGCAAAAGCTTGACATATGATCGAACTTGGTGTGCTTTCTTCGGTCTTGCTTCTTCTGTGTTCTCCCATTGAGATGATTGGGCTTTAGTTTCGACGACATAATTGTATACCCATGGTTAATTACCAGTTATAACTCTTTTGAGAAAATAATCAACATTATTGAATTCGATCAATATTTCCTGAACTATGTTCATGATAGGGTTCTTTTAATCCAAATGAAGCAGGTTTGGAAAAAATTGTATTGACACACATCTCATGTCCAAAGCATCCGAAAAAATACCATGGTATGAGCCAATCGATATGACGACATCTTCAGCAAATTCTCTGATAGTGATTCGACGATTTTTTAGCACAATATGTTTCACTGCCTGAACGTTTTCATCTGTTGTTAACGAGCTAGGACGTCCAGGGCGAAGTTCGTCCTCGACATCCACTCGGCCTTCTCAAAACAGCTTGAACCACTTCACTACAACTGTCCCCATTTCAGGAGTTTTATGGCACTGAATTCCATTTTTGACACAAAAGTCAATGCATATCCTTCTTTTTGCTAAAAGAAAATCACCGAGCACACGAAACGTATTACTTGATATGCCTGAAACAAAAAAGCAAATAATGCTATAGAGCTACAGTCGTTAATAAATGCTCGGTGCACTTGGACCAAAACAAAATAAAAAAAATCGATAATCGTACGTACGTAGCCCTCAATATTTGCAAAGTCAGCTTATTATTTGAATACTCATGGTACATTATATGCCCTGTTGGGAGGCACCTTTCATTCCATTGATTTTCCTCAGAGAATATCACTTTTAGAGATAAAATGTATAGAACCAACAAGATTTCTTTTGACGTGGTTTACAATTGTTGTTTGAAATTTTTTTTAACATTTTTTTGAATTGTTTGAGATACAGTCAGGTCATTGTATTTTTTTATTTTTCTACTTTACTGGCAAGTGATAAAAGATTTCACTCTAATTTCTTCACGAGCCGACAGAGGGAAGCTTTGTTATTGACGCATTATCAACAAACATTCACTTGTTGACGTTTAAAAAAAAAATCATGTTAAACATCATGAGTCCTAAGTACGCGTTGCGCTACGAGGCTGTGGTCTTTTGCATCTGCCCGAAAGGTACCACAATGTCGCAATAAGCGGCTGCTAAATATATGAGAAAGTTGAAGGCATTTGTACAGCGATATAAAGTGGATAAAAAGGTCAATGATTTACCAGAACGTGGCTTGTTAGGAAAAGCGAACAAAAAACATGAAGAAAGAATAGTGAATCCTAAATACCGCAGTAAGCTCTGTGTCGAGTGTAAGACTAAATCTGGCATCGCTACAGTGGATTGGTCGTCGTAGTCGCCCGATGCAAATCCTATTCAAAATGTGTGGTATTTTCTTCAGATTTTTAAATCAATATTTAGTATTATTGCAGGCCATTTCAAATTTTCATGTACCTTTCCAAGAGAATTCGCTTTGTAAGTCTAATTTTTCAATTATATAAGATTTAATGTCCAGAAACAAAAGGACAAAATATTTTGTAAGCCCTACGGTAACTCAATCGCTAGAGCCAATTATTATTTGAGAGTTATTCTTAGCGTGAAATACTAATGCTGTTATTTCAGGCTTCGCCGATTCTTGACAGAGTTGAGTCCTACTATTATCGGCAGTGATTTCAATAACTCCGAAAGTGCTTCTTATATATTAATATTATTACTTTAATAATTCTGTGTATTGAGAAATTTGATATTTATTAGATAATTCGCTGTTTTATTTATATACATCATGCTAACAAAGTAAATAACCTTTCTCTCATTCAATCACAACGTAACGCAATTAATTTTATAAGACAATAATATTCTTTCGCATTCATATAACCATAAAATATAAAAGCTTTTATATATAGTAATGATACGTGTTTCTAGGCACTTACAAGATAGTAAACATGAATATTCAGCTAAAGAAAAACGTATGGCTCAAAATGGAAATATTCTGCTGAATGAAAATTGTAAAATTAGCGTGATCTCGGCCGCCGTTTATACACATATGTAGAGGCAGAATTTTCTTCCAAAGAAAATTTTCTTTTTCTAAAATTTTTTGCGCTTATATTCGCCAATTGAATTTTTTAAAACAAACAATTTTCTCTTATATTAAATAAACAGATTTTTACTTACAGTAAAATATATTTTATGTTTCACAAAATAGTGCTATATTTTTATTATCTATTGAGTGTACAAGAATTTTTACAATATTGTTTTCCCGAAATGTAATGTTTTATTATGAAAATATGGTTACATATCCTTTACTAAAAGTGTCCTCCATCGAAAACTATAAATTTTTCCCATCTTTTTAGTGATTTACTAATTCCAGACCACAAAAATTTCTCGTTTTTCGAGCCCATTTTTAATCCCTCTACTGAATTGATGCATATTCCCGTATGAACTTTCTGCATTGATCGAAACAAGTGGTTTTTAATTATATATTTACACCCTAAAAATTCAAACGAATATTTTGGGTATGCAATTTTCGATTCTGTTTAGAGAATATTGATAGGAGTAAAATTTCTGTAGCCTAATGCAATTCTAATCGATAGGTTTTGAATTTTTTGTAAGGTATTGATTTCATTTGGTTCTTTAAGTGCAATTAAAAATCCTCCTTATTCGATTCTCGATTTTATCAGTGATTTATAAAGCATGAGCAAAATATTTGGATCGAAGTTTCACAACATTCCAAATAAAAATTTAAGAATCATTAACGGATAGGTACATTTGTAATAAATTTTTTTTTTCAGGATAGTATAGTATCTAAAGTCATTCCTAAAAATCTGACTGTTTGTATATGATTTTCATTGATTTTTATCTCATGCATTGATTTTTATTTTAAATATATTTGTTTTGCATTTATTTTTATTAAAAATTATAAGTTGCATTTTTCAGAAGTAAGGTTTTTATAGACTAGTGAAGTTTATTTACACATTCTTCGAAGTTGCTTAAAACTCTTTTAGAATCTTTCCCCTAACAATAAATAACAATATCATCGGCAAACATAAGAATTTTAATATTATTACATGCAAGTTCCACTTGAAATTTGGTATAAATGTTAAAAGAATTGGACTGGATTCTAATCTCTGCCAGAGACCTTTATTTACAATAAAAGTCGAGGTTCTACAATGAATATCGATAGGAAATAAATTTCTTTTATACATTAAATTTTTGTATAATTTGATGCACTGATAAGGTAAATTTAATTCATGCAGATCTTTTAACACTAAGTCTGGTCGTGAGAGATAAAGTTCAATAGAATTTCTGGCATTGAGAATAAATTCCTCAGTCGGAAGAATTTGACCGTTAAATGTTATTAACACTGTGCGACTGGGTATCCACGTATTTTCATCATTAGTTACATTCCTATTTCTTCTATTTAGCCTTGTTAATTCACGAACTGGAATATTTATAACTATTGATTCAAAAATTTTTTCTTCGGAAATTTCTGTTAGCAGATTTTTAATAATTCCTCTTCTTAATTTTTGATGACCGGGTAAAAATACTTCTAAGTTATGATCAATTGGATTTTTATCTGCTACAGGATGATTCTGTCCTTGTGCCGTTTTTAAAAAAAAAATCTCAACTGGAAATTTACTTTTCGCAACAATATTTACAATATATTTGTATTTTTTAAACAGTATTATCCCAATAGCATAAGCATTTAATTCTTCAATGTCCAGCTTTATTTACTTAATCCTTACACAGAACGGGCCTCTGTTATATTTACCGTATATATATGAACTATTTGACTGCTGACTGTTTACCATTTATTTATTATAATTTCCTTGTATGTCATCATTAGCGTTATAGCATATAGCGTTAACTGGTGTCAATATTTTCTTTTTATGTAATTTTGGATCGATTTTGTCATCAATAATTTCAGAATTCTTTAATTTTCTTTTACAAACTGCTGATTCACAATCCATATTTATCTCATTTTCTGTATTTGCATTAATGCAAACGATGAAAACTCAATTGTACAGCCAATATATATACAATAATATTTACTTGATTTAAATACATATAACAAACTAGGCAGCTATAAATTAAGTCATTTGTTTCTATGTTTCAAAAAAATAAGAAGGGGTTTTTAAAATTAAATAATCCATGTATTTATTAGTAAGAAATAATTGACTGAATATTGATTTCTTGAATTATATAAATGTAATTCCTAACATTAAGTAGATTTCTTATTATCTTTAATAAATGTAGTTTAATTCAAGAAATTGTTTCCTTATTATAGGTAATTTTTTTTGGATAAAAGCGTAATGTACTTTATATATATATATATATATATATATATATATATATATATATATATATATATATATATATATATAGATATATATACGTTTCTAAAAAGTCGATAGTGTAGAACATTCTATTTAGTACTGCAAACAACCGCAGTGAATTTCTTTAGATGTCACTGCGATCAACTCAGACTTTCTCCCAACTCCTAAGGTATAAAGCATTTTTAATGTCTGTCCTGTAACTATCTTGTCGTCCCCTGTTGTTAAAAACCGGAATTTCTCATCGTTCAAATTGGTGTATCAGAAACCGCTTATATTATCAAGATTTAATAATTTTATATTTCTATCGGCAGTATGTGTAGATAAATACAATAAATTCATATTGTCGATATTTACTGCAAAATATAATATTTATTAGAAATAACGATAAGATTCGAACTTAAAAAAGTCCCTCGTCGGGTAAAATATTGAAATATAATAAAATAAAACTAAATATCTAATCACGGATACAAATTAATTTATAACACGTAAAAATTCAAAACGATATTTATGTGATTCCTAAGTTATCTTATTCCTATGCTCGATTACAACGAAATATACAGAAACAAACTTTCTTTTGGTTTTCTACGAGATAAATTATAAGTATTACTTTTTCCATTTTCATTTAATATATTTTTGTAACTTTTTTAGATGATTATGACTGAAAATTTGGAAAGATTTTGTTATAAATAATAAAACACATTAAGTAAATCCTCAAATAGCGTTTTTCCGATTGCTAACTGTATTATAATCTTTTAAACATGAAAAAATTGAAACTGTTTTACAATAAACCTATATATATATATATATATATATATATATATATATATATATATATATATATACATATACATATTATCTACAATTTCTAAAATAATTTAGTTTGTAAGAAAAAGCAATAAACTTTTTATGCCCTAATCATAGAAGGCACTGTAAAAGAATATGAAATAAAGATTATATTAAAAACAGCAGTAGCAGAAAAGGTATGTAATTATCTACCGGCTACTATTACTTTATTCATTTTTAACGAAGCAGAATTTTATGATGGCATTCTCATTATTGTAACAGACAAGCATGCATTACGCAATAATAATCTCTTATTAACTTCAATTCCTGTTAGAAACAGCGAAAACAATTGATTTCTCAATCGTCAAATATCGAGTATAGAAAGGCGGGTGAGGGGCGGGGGAACCATTACCTTCACGTCGCAGCATCGATTCACTTGACGCTACAAGTACGCTTCTTTTTTCTATTACATACCTAAAAAAAGAACGCCCAAAATCCAACGATATTCAAGTCACACAAACCTATGCGCGCTCAACGCTTGCACAATTGTTCGGTATATAGATTGCTGTGTATTCTATTCTTTTCCATTTTTCCTTTTCACTCCCTTCCTCTCGCGCTCTCTAACTCTCTATCTCTCTCTCTCTTTCCCTCTCTCTTTTTTCGCTTTCTTTATGTATCTATCTTTTATTTCGATCCATTTATCGTGGGTTCTCTACCATTTTTCCTGCGCGTCGCACGATATGTATATGCATGAACACTCACTTAGGCTTGGCCCCGTCCTCTAATATACATACTAGAACCCATTCTTCATAGCTGGCAGTTATCCCGCTGCCCGCGTTGTTACTTGTGCTTGTACTTCTGTCACACTACCGCATTTCTCATTTTATTCTCGCGTACGCGTATATATATTTCTGTTTGTTCTTTTCGACTGCCTGCCTTCTCGACCGAGCTGACTATAGTACGCAACAAGCCAGCTCGTCAACAAATTGGCAGTGCAATATACGTAAGTTCGCTCGCCCGCTTGCAAATGCGCAGCCCGTGTAGCGTGAATCGACATCCTGCTCGTTTTCGTTTACCGCTCGCGTAGGCCTGCTACAGTGCTACATGCTGCTAGAAGCCTCTACAAACGATCTCCTCTCCCTAAACAAACAAGGGTAGAACAAGAGAGTGAGATAGGATAAAGATAGGGAAAACGAGAGGTGCACACAGCACGCACGACACATCCAATTGCACGCATTAAAACACATCGTACAGTGTTTGCTGATTCGCGCGTGCGAGAACCAAAAAGAGAGGGAGAGAGAGAGAGAGAGAGAGAAAGGGAGAAGGAAGAAATTACCAAGATGAACGAAAGTGACTTACAGCTAGCCCAAGCGATGGTTGACTTGCAACCGAGGACTGAGGTGGCGCCAAAGAAGACGGTGATATCGCGCATGCACGAAAAACACCAAACATTCAGGTGAGTCGGAGTGTACAGTTCTTTATACGGCGCTATTCTTGGCTATACAAACTCCTCCCGCCTCCATCGAGAGCTTCGTTCATGCTCTCGTGTAAGCGCGAGATGGTAAGATGTGTGATTCGTGCTTGATGGTGTTTCACCTATATGGCAATGCGCCACGGTCGGTTAAGGAAGATGGCGCGTGTACTATACTAATGATCTATAGAGACTTCAGACGAAATGATTCCTTTTTTGCACAAAAATAAATTTGGATTTTCCACTGTAGCAACGGTGTCAAGGAAGTGGTATTTTGTACAATATTATTATATAAATATACAATCTAGATTATGCACAAAGGGAACAAATTTTGGGCGTTTAAATTTATTTAAAACTATACCAGTAATATAGGAATAGATAAGTGTCATGAATTATTATAGAAAATCTTAATCTATTTATTATATCTAAATTTTTAATATCCTCCATAAGATTTTTTAATATTCTCCATGATTTTTTAATATTCATGCACGTTACATATGTCTCTTGCTAGCGCATATTATAAATATATTATGTAATACTAAATATATAATTTAATATAAAAACAAGCTTTATGTGCATTTTATTTATTCCTCTTATTATCTTAAATTATTTCAATTTTTCTTATCTTTAATGATGCAATGATTTTTTCATCTAAATTGGAAGTTTGGCAATTGTGATCAGTCTAAAATGAGCATTTCAAATGAGATCAAATTTTAATACAAGTGCGATGGTGGTGTAATGGTCAGCATAGTTGCCTTCCAAGCAGTTGATCCGGGTTCGATTCCCGGCCATCGCACATTTTTTGGTGTATATTTTTTAAAATACTTTCTTTTAATTTTTATTGATTTTGTTGAAATAATTTTTTTTATAACAAATCAAATATACTTTTATTTTTAAACTATCACTTTTTACTTTTACTCTAAATTTAGATATTCATTGCATGCTTGCAACAATAATATATAGTCAAACTTTGTTGAGTAATACGTAAAAAAATAAGCTTGCTGCAATTATAGAAAAATTACTTTATTAATAATTATTCATATGCAAATTTCATTTTTATTTGATGGTAAATTAATAAGAATTCAATATTGTTGTCCATTGAAGTGGCTTTAAAATTTTTTTAATTATTAATTACTTGAACAGATTATAATGCGATATATTCATCGATATTTTTAATATACCGTCAACATGTAAAGACCAAGATAAATTTATCTAATTTTTATCGATGGCAAACTCTTATTTTACCTTTATCGGCTAACTATAGTAAAAATCTGATAAATTCGCGATGCAAAGGTTTAATGTTCGATCGATCTACTATAGTAGAAACATAAGCAAAACAGTGTCAAGGTTCGATATTTGACGAAAAAAAAATAGAGAGGAGTTATTGAAAAAACTCAAAACAATAAATGCAATAGAGGTCAAGTACGTATTTTGGCCCGTGTAAGAATTACATGCCGCACACAGGACATAAGAGATTTTTTCATCACTGGCACTGACGATACGTAATAGAGTATTACATTTCACTGCCAGTTTGGTTACTAGCCGATGACAGAATATTGATATGTGATTTATAAAGACAAATTGATACGTGACGATAGATTTTTACGGTAATCATCCTTTTATTTTTTTTAATTCCGCGAATTTTTTATTATGCATAGGCTTGAGAAAGATAAAGTGTGATAATTTGAATAATAAAATAATATTTAATAATGCTTATTTAGTGTCGCGAGATATTTTCAATAAAATATTTAGATGAATTTTCATATATATATATATATATATATATATATATATATATATATATATATAGAATTACTTTAATTGTGCTTATGTCGACTGTATTTAGATAAATTAATAAATATTTCTATTGGTCTTACAGTCCAATTAAATAAATTAAACTTAATACATAATAATATCAATATATATTTATATCAATACTAATACTCATTAATATATAATTACTTGAAAATTACAATGACAGTCAGATTGTCCTTGTTTAAAATCACCTCCGTAGACTGATCTGAAATAAAAATATATTAGCTGAAAAAATTCTTTATTAGTGAAGTGTAATCTGACTGTCTCCACACTGAGAAAAAAATATCTGTTATTAAGTAAATATTTTCTTTTTTTGTACCAAGTAAATTATTTTCTTAAATTCAGAAAGCATCTTCTTAAATCAAGGAAGTATTTACTTAATGCAAGAAGAATTCACTTGAATTAAACCACGTACTGTTAAATCTAGTGAATATTTTCTTAATTTAAGAAAATGATTTACTTGGTACAAAACAAGTAAATATTTACGTGATATTCAAAAATATTTTTTTCAGTGCACCATCTTTACCCAATTGAAGATGGAATGAGGTTTTCCAACGTTTCGAGCTCGCTACAGCTCCTCATCAGGGACTAAACCAAACCTTATATTAATATTCTAATTTATACGTACCCCTATCCCGACTAAACTGTCATTGATAATGGATATCCAAATGAGTTTATTAATAATTAATTACACAGAGATTGTTTGACATTTATCATACCAAAATTAGATATAATGTAAGAGTTGATGTTAATAAGGGAAAAATTATAGTTTTACCATATGTTAGAGGATTATCGGAAAGAATTAAAAAACATTTTCGGAAATATAACATTAAAATTTTCTTTAACATAGTAATAATTTAAGTAAATTATTTAATAATTACAAGGATAAGGATGATTTATATTTAAAATCAGGAGTTGAATATGTGAAAATCTGGAGTTGCTAACAAAATTAATTGTATCGATTCTAATGAATTGGACAAACAAGTAGATATTTAAAAAAGAGAGTTTATGAACATAAATATAGTTTATGTAGTTCACATATTACTTCCGCTTTAAAGGAGCATTGTTTAAAGTTTTTATATTCTTTTGATTTTGTGAATGTGGATATTTTGGAACATGGTATTAATAATAAGTATAAAAGGGAGAGTCTTCAAAGTATTCACATTACCAGGAATCGGAATAATGTGAATTTAATGTTAGAGTCTAGTAAATTAGATAACATTTATCATTCTTTATTAAATTGATTGGTTTTGAACATTTTGTGTAGAAGGAAAATTGTATATTAAAAAAAAAAAATGTTAGTTTAGTGGGGATAGGGGTATATATAAATTAGAATATTAATATAAGGTTTGTTTTAATCTCTGATGAGGAGCCATAGCGAGTTCGAAACATTCGACAACCCCATTCAATCTTCAATTGGGTAAAGGAGGTGGGGACAGTCAGATTGCACTATAATAAAGAATTTTTTCAGCTAATATACTTTTATTTCAGATTATTCTACGGGGATGATTTTAAACAAGGACATTCTGACTGTCATTATAATTTTCAAATAATTATATATTGATGTGTATTAGTATGGGTATACATATATATTAATATTATTGTGTATTAATTTTAATTAATTTAATTGGACTGTAAGATCAATAGAAATATTTATTAATTTATATATAAAATTCTCAAAAATATTCTGATTGCAGAAGCAAAGAATTTTTCTTTACCAAACTATGTATTCAATTAGTTTCATAATTTTATATAATAAATTTATGCAGAACTTTTGTAATGGCTCGCTGTTTCAATGTTTAATAATATACCATCTCTCACAATCTATTATAAAAGAGAAAACTGCAAACTAAAGCATTTATATTTTAGATAAAATTAAATATTGTAAAATAATTGTACAAACTTTTAGCCAGAATAATACAACATTTTATAAATGATATTATTTAAGTTACAGTATCTTGTCAAAGTTATATTAATTTATTATTTGGTTAAATCAAGATACGTATGAATAAATAAGCCCTATGAAAAGAAAAATTCTATGAAAATTTCTATGAAGAAATCATAGCCTGTCTTGTATTTACTATTTTAAGATCAATTAAATAATCCTTTAATATGGTCAAAAAATAAAATGTAATATAGAGAAATAGAGAAGAGTAAGAGAAAACCCCAGCGGAAAGCACAATGTATAAAGGTGAAGTTTATTCAATATTAACATAAAGTTTAATCACTAAAGTTTTTTTAACGGCGCTATTAGTTTTTATTGTATCTATGTTTTTAACGACCCATGGCTACCCAGCGATAAAAACGCGTACGTAAAACTTCAAACTACGCACAAGCTATAGTACAGAAGTATGTTTGTCAATTGTTCGATGCTTGAGTATATAATATCATAGAAAACTTACAATAGCTGCGAATACTGAAAAATCGCATCGAGGTAGAAATTTGTGTGCTACCGAAGTGAGTCAAGGTTGCTCTTATTTTGACATATTCTTAATATTTTGAACAGAATGGCACTTCCTTCGTTAACACTCCGTTGATTGAAATATCATTTAAAAAAAACGCATGGACTTTATATCAAAATTGTTATTACGCTTCAATCCTTTTTATTCCTTGTAAATAGATTGAAAATATATTATAAAATTAATAATGGATAAAATAATATAATAATTTGTATTTATTCTTTTCTCATTAAAGCAATGCGATGTTCGAGTTAACAGTTGACCAAGTGGAGACACGAAGGTAAAGCAGTTACTCAAATTCATGCTTGTACGCTAGCGCCACCCAGCATGTCTAGGTGTAACTACTTATTATTGGTATTATCTTACATGCCCAGTGTTTCCCAGTCGATAACGTTAACACCTATCTATAGTGTTTTTGTTTTCATTTTTCATAACGTATATAATATATATAGTACATTTTTTCTTTTGCACGTAGTATATTTGTTGTTATTGCAGTTTAGTTTATTCCTTTGCAAACTTATTTATTTTCCAAAAACATATTATTGAAATTACGGTAAGTACAGATGTCTGTAAGAGTGTGTGTTTATCCGTGCATAGATTTTTCACCACTTGTTTAACATAGTATATAACTATATCCTGAAAAATGCATTTTCTGCCATTGACCTAAAAATGCTTATGTTATAAAAATGCTTATGTTCTTTTATGTACCATTGTGTGCTCACTAGTTCAAAATTGTACATTTTTCGTTATTTTTGATTTGATATGTTATTATATGTTGCTTTCACAACTTTTTACGTATTGAAACCTACTGTTGTCAAACGTGTATCTTTTTATGTACATATAAGTGAATAAATAGACTCATACAATTATCTAGATACTTATAGTTTAGAACTATTAAATTATAATATAAAAATATAATTATGTTTTACTGTATACATCAAGTTAATCTTAAGGAATTGCAATCAACGTGTGATTTTGGCCTAGATTCGACGACATCACTCCGATTAACTCCAAAATTAGCTGTTTAAAATTGTAGGAACTGTATAGCACTGTACCAATTCCAATTTACAACAATTCCTCGCTTATAATTAGGATTTTACATTTTATAGATGTATTAAAAAAGTCTACCGTTTAGGAAAGCACTAATAATTCGTTCTAAAAAAGTCTTATATCTTTAGAAGAGGGTGATTTTCGCGAATTCAAGATATCCTAACATTTCATAGTGTTGATTTTAGTGATAATCAGAATTGTTTCGCTCGTAATAATATATATTAATACTGAATAATTTATTATTTTTAATCGATAACCGATATTAGATAGTTTCTTAACGTATGGAATATTTATCTAAGCTATATAATTATTTAAAAAAAAAAATATTGTAAATTTCCCGATAAGATTTTCTTTTTCATATTTAAAATCGCAAATATGCATGATAAAATGAATAAGACTGATCTTGATAATGGTCCAGAAAAGTGGATGATTGTGACGATAAAATAATTAATAAATAAATAAATAATATAATCATGATGATGATTATAAAATCTATTATGACAGCAATTGAATTAATTTATTTTGATTAAACCAAAATAATCAAGATATAAAAGAAACTTTCTATAAAATGTATTAATAGTCAAGCACATGTCAATATGTAATTGTTAAACAAATGTAAAATATCTTTCGACATACTTTCTACGAAAGTATAAAATAAAATAAGTTTGATAAATTATAATTCCTTATTGTTTCAAATCCTTTGTTTATAATGTACAATACATTTATATAAATAAAAATAATTCATGAAAATTGTTTCATTAGTATTAGAACTATTAGTCCGGGAGCCAGTGACATTTTTATGTCATATATTTAGCCTCGGCCGAAAATTAGTTTAAATGATTCGTTTCAATGTTTTCTAAACCGTAGTGATCGTACGCTGTAATCCGCAAACTTTGTAAAAATGTTAAAAAATTGATAAAAACCAGGTTTTATAAAATAATTTTGAGTTTAGAAAAAAGTTGATCAATCAAAAGTTGTAGATCCTATTGAAATAAATTTTTTATGTTCTATCCATTTTTACTCTAAAGCTAATAATTATGGAGAAAAACGCAATTAGTTATGAACATTTCGAGCTGTTATCGGCCCAAATTATAGCCGATATATCAGGGATCTATCTTGCCGCTCAGATCATACATTGTACAAGTACTTTTTAAAATTAAATTTTGCTCATAAAATTATAGTTTTAAAGCGAAAATATATCGAATGTTATACATTTATTTTCGGTAGATACACAAATTTTGTTTAAAATCATTTTTAACAAACTCTCTATTGTTTCATATACTATCACTTATTTATTATTATATACAAAGTTTTTAATGATTTTCTCTTTCAGTATTAATTCGGCTAATTTGATGTATAATATTAATGTTCTAAAGCTCCAAAAATTATTCGTAAACACCTTTCCCTAAATGTTACAAATTTTTCATTACGAATAAATCCAAAATACTGAAATACAATTACGGTGAAGGAAATTAGTTATATGGAAAAATGGTAGTGATATATCTATACATATAGTTTATTTCTTTAAATTTTAGAGAATTTTTTCGCAGAAAAAGATATAAATTATTACAATAATATACACGACACTTTAATTGGCTTTAATGGCTTTTAATGACACTTTTAATGGCTTGGAAGATGCTGTATTTAAAATTGGTTTTCACTCTGTCAAAGAATAATATAACAGATAAATATGATAAAAATTATTTAAGCAAATCCCGGTCTCGGCCGATTGACCAAAGCACCGCTGTAATAATTTACATGTGCTTTGTTTACAAACACATCCTAGACCTCCGTCGCTGATTAGCACCTATATTTGGAAGCATAAATAGAGCGACGTTCAATAACCAAAAAAAAAAAAAAATTTATTTAAATGACAATAAGATTCTGGAAAAGTTATTAGGTGATTCGATGACAGTGCACCACGTGAGATATCCATCGTGTTCTAGGTTTCAATTAAATTCCAAATTAAATCGCGTGCTATAACTTCAGTTACCTATCAGTTGTCATTTATCCTCGTAAAATTCTTTTTCCACCTTGTTGTACAATATATATATATATATATATATATATATATATATATATATATATATATATATATATATATAAGTTTATTTGCAATAATATTTAGGATTGCAACAATGTGGAATGTATGTTCGCTGAAGCAATAAAAATATGTTCCCTATAACAGAAACGTGAGTAAAGTGCATTTGTAAACGCGTGCTTTTCATTGCTGCAGCGGACAAACATTCCAGATTGCTGCAATCCTAAAAATTATTATAAATGAACTTACATGCATTGTAGAATAAGATGGAAAAAGAATTTTACGAGGTGTGGTGCACTGTAATCGTATCACCTAAAAAATTTTCCAGAATCTTACTGTCATTTGAATAATTTTTGTCATTTATCTGTTATATTATTCTTTGACAGAGTGTGATGCGAATGTAAAATTTTTTGTAAGTTTGAAACCAATTTTAAATACAGCACCTTCTAAGTCACTCTAACATATTATAATCGGAAAACTGTATTTCTAATAAATTAAAGAGTCTGCATATGTTATTTTTCTAACTTAAATATATTTGTGATAATCAAATTAGAAAAATGATTGTTATAGACAAAGTTCTCTGAATTTTATGGTGACAAGCATTAAAAACTTTGTATATAATAACATCTAAATGACGATATATAAAACAGTAGAGAGTTTGTTAAATATTGTTTTAAACAAAATTTGGAGATCTACCTACAATAAATTTTTTATATCCCATATGTTTTTGCTTTAAAACTAGAATTTTATGAGTAAAATTACAAATTAAATAGTACTTTAATTGTACTTTTTTTGACTGCTTATATACAAATTAATAAATATTTTTTCATCGGTCTTACAGTCCAATCAATTCAATCGAAAACAATACGTAACAATATCAATACATATTTACCTTAACATTAATACATCAATACACAAAACTAATAAAATTAAAAATTAAATAAAATATTATAATGACAGTCAGACTGTCCTTGTATACAGTCACCCCCGTAGACTAATCTGAAAATAAAATATTAGCTGAAAAAATTTTGTTAATAAAGTGCAATATGCCTCCCCCATACCCTTACCTAATTGAAGATCCAGTCCAACGTTTCGAGCTCGCTACGGCAGCTCCTCAGGGAGTAAACTAAACCTTATATTCTAATCTATATATACATTATCCCCACTACCAAATTTAGAAAATTAAATCTAAATCCCCCTTTACACAAATTGTTCAAAACCAATCAATTTAATAAGGAATGATAAATATTGTCGAATTTACTAGACTCTAACATTAAATTCACATTATTCCGATTCCTGGTCATGTGAATACTTTGAAGACTCTCCCTTTTATACTTATTATTAATACCATGTTCCAAAAATCCACATTCACAAAATCAAAAGAATATAAAAACTTTAAACAATGCTCCTTTAAAGCGGAGGTAATATGTGAGCTACGTAAACTATATTTATGTTCATAAATTCTCTTTTTTTAATATCAATCTGTTTGTCCAATATAGTATTTATTACAATCCATACAATTAATTTTGTAAACAACTCCTGATTCTAAATATAAATCTTCGTTGTCTTTGCAATTATTAAACAACTTACTTAGATTATTGCTATTTTTAAAGAAAATTTGAATGTTATATTTCCGAAAATTTCTTTTAATTCTTTCAGATAATCCTCTAACATATAGTAAGACAATAATTTTGCCTCTGTTAACATCAACTCGTGCATTATGTCTATTTTTGGTATTATAAATGTCAAACAATCTCTCAGCAATTAATCTATGAATAAATTCAATTGAATGACAAATAAAAAGTAATAATAGATAACAGATAAAGAATAAACAAGCTATTGAATTTTTATTAAATATAGTAGGTGGAATGTTAAATACACGAAATAATCTTTTAACATGAACTTTATTTCAAACGAGGAAAGAAAAGACGTCTGTTTAAACGAAAGGACAACGCAAGACTCTCAACAGTACTCGAAATTGAAAACTCTGCAAGCCTTTGTGAGAAACTTAAAACCTATATAAAAACTCATCAGGCATCTAGACAATAAACTCATAAATCATTTGCCGCGCAGGGCAGCAAAGACGCAGATCGTAATAAGACACAGTGGACACATATGTTTACATCCTTTTACGATACTCTCCAATATTTAGTTTCAAGTATTTTTTGCTTTATTATTTATAGAAGGCTAAAATAATCTAACAAAAGCATTTTATTAAAACAAAATATATTAATAGATAAACATTAAAAAGGAAATTTGAATGTTTAAGAAATAAAAAACAATTTCAAAGCTATCCGATTAACAATGCAAACAATAAAAATTGGTTTAGGAATCTAACTGACAAGGATATACCAAATGAAGTAGTAAACATCATGTCTAAAGGTGCCAAACATGGAATATAATATTTTAAAAATAATCTCCCGATCGAAGAAATCATCGCGAAGGTTGAAAGTAACCTTATTGGTTTAAATGATGAAGTGAAACAGGAGTGTAGGGCATTTTTGGTTAATGTCATTAGTAATTTTAAAAGAGAAAATAAATTTGATAATTTTTTAAATAGTAATTTTATACATGAATTAATTGCCGCGAAGAATTTTTTGAGAAATAACCCTAATATAATTTTCCAAAAGGCTGACAAAGGTAATGTAACTGTAGCTTCCAATGAACTTGATTACATAAATAGTATAAATAATATATTAAATAATGATAGTACTTATTTAAAAAATGGTAATCCACACATCATTAAGCTACAAAATAATTTGAAAGAGTTATTAAATAATTAAAGACATGAATATATAAATGATACTACATATAAATATTTAAAATGTGAAAATGGTACTGTAGCAAAATGTTATGGGCTTCCCAAGATTCGTAAAGAAAATCTGACATTTAGAATAATAATATCTTCTCCAAATTTCCCAACTTATAATATTGCCATATTTTTCTCTAATATATTGGTTAAGATAGTTGGAAAAACTAGTTCTTATATTATGGATAGTTGGTTTTTTTCAATGAAATGAAAGATATTGTTATTCCGAAAACCTACAAGATGATTTCATTGGATGTAGTATATTTGTTTACAAATGTACCTTTAGAATTGTTAAATGATCTTATACAGCAGTAGAAGTGACATGAAATTAATTTACATACAAAATTAACAATGAATTAATTTACATAGAAAATTAACAATGAATGAATTTATTAAAGCAATTAATTTAGTTTTTATAACACACTTTTTTCGTTCAATAATAAATTTTATGAATATAAATACGGATGTCCAATGTGGTCACCTTTATCACCGGTTATAGCTAATTCAGTTATAGGAAAATTAGAAACTATAGCTTTGTCAAAATTGCGTTTTGAACCAATGATATTTAAGAGATATGTTCATGAAATCTTTACAATTTTTTCAGAAGTTTTTGTGAATGAAATGGTGGATGTTTTTAATTCTATAAATGACAGAATTAAATTTACAAGGGAGGTTGAGGTTAATAATCAGTTGAGTTTTCTAGACATTAATGCCATTAGATGTAGTAATAATAACGTGAAACTTAATTGGTACAGAAAGCCTACTTGGTGATGTAGGTTTTCAGGTTTTAATTCACACCACCAATTCAGAAACATAATTGGAGCATTAGATGGTGTCATTGACAGAGCAATAAAATTATCACATAAAGATTTTAGACAAAATAATTTACAGAAAATAAGAGAAACTTTCATTAATAATGTTTATCCAATTGAATTTATTAATAGATTAATTGCTGAGAAATTGTTTGACATTTATAATACCGAAAATAGATATAATGCACGAGTTGATGTTAACAGAGGCAAACTTATTGTTTTACCATATGTTAAAGGATTATCTGAAAGAATTAAAAGAAATTTTCGGAAATATAACATTCAAATTTTCTTTAAAAATAGAAATAATTTAATTAAGTTGTTTAATAATTGCAAAGATAAGGATGATTTACATTTATGTAACGCGAAAAAAGCAGAATGGATTAGGTTGTTACCGTGACGAGAATTATTATAATTATAACATTATTATATACAAATTATTATAACACATAGATATATGCACGAAACGATTTCTATAACTAATAAACAAACAAACACAATCATAGAGTAGAATATATAGAATAAATTTATCGTATATTAGTTTAACCAATAGAAATAACATTACCTTATTTTAAAATAAACACTAACCAATCAGATTTTTCTTAACGTACTTTTACCATGTATAAAAGTGCGCTAAATTTTGCCAAGAACACGGTTCGTTTTCGACACTCGTCGGAGAAGGATACATCCCGTGTGATGAAGGGAACTGTGATCTACCGACCGACAAACTCTGTATTTTCCTGGGTGAAAACTCTTTCACGAGGCCAAAGGAAAAACACCTTTACTCGTAAGAAAAGAGTAAAAGATTACCGACCCAGAAGAACGGACGCTCCCGACTTCTGAAAAAGTAATTCTTTTTCACCTAGAAAATAATCCAGAAAGCCGCCGGGAGACAAAATTATAGTCGATCTAATTTAATTCGGGAAAAAGGCGCTCCTTTTCGTCGAATTAAACTACTCGATGGATATTAATCACGAGGCGTACCTCGGATTAATTCCAGACCGGCGACCGAAAATTTTCAAGTCATCATAAAGTTGATCGACTTACTATCATAAATATAGAAATTGAATTCTTTAAAATAAATCAAAAGAAAATGGAGTCTTGCCAAGGAATAATAAACGCGTATTCCTAAGTAAACCGAACTCTTTTATATCACCGGCTTAGGCGCACCTTAGCGCGATATAAGAGAGAGAAAAAGATTTATTGCGATAGTGCGGAAGAAACTCTGTGTAAATAGACGGGCCGCTTATGTTAATATAAGAAATAGAAAGAGGAACCGCTTAAGTAAATATAGTAATTAAAGCGAGAAAATTACTGGGTCAAGGCCGTGTGAATTCATGGAAATTTAGATAAGCCATTTAACTAATAGACATAATATAAAATCAATTGTAGGCGCAAGTAATTAATTTGCGAATCATTATTTTTTTTGTTTCAGGGTATTTAGAGCGAGATCCCAATAAAATAAGATTAATTATTATTATTATTTTTTTGTATAATTTATAAGACAATATATTTATTTTGTTATTTTTTAAAACAAAAAAACGAGTCTCAAGTTATTCACCCGAAAACCTGTCCTGATACGTTCCTCCCTCCGAATCACGTACCCTAAATCTCACAAATTTCCTGTATTAATAAAATAAAACCTGAAAAAAAGTAAGACGGAAGGAGACGGAACGTTACCTTTAAAATCAGGAGTTGTTTACAAAATTAAGTGTATGAATTGTAATAAATACTATATTAGACAAACAGGTAGATATTTAAAAAAGAGAATTTATGAACATAAATATAGTTTTCGTAGCTCACATATTACTTCCGGTTTTAAGGAGCATTGTTTAGAATTTATACATTCTTTTGATTTTGTGAATGTGGATATTTTGGAACATGGTATTAGTAATAAGTACAAAAGGGAGACTCTTGAAAGTATTCACATTTCCAGGAATCGGAATAATGTATATACTACTCCTAATTTTGAACATTTATCATCCTTATCTTTACAATTATTAAATAGCTTTTTAATATTATTATTGTTTTTAAAGTAAACTTAAATATTATGTTTTTTTAAATGTACTTCTAATTCATTCGGATAATCTTCTTACATATGTTAACACCACGATTTTATTATTATTATCCCTCTCTTCCATATTACGTTGTCTAGTGCTATTATAAATTTGATCCACTCTCTCTGCCATCTTTTTATCTGTAAAGTCTATTGGATAATCATTGTTAATGAATATCTCTTTAACTAATTTTAAATTATCTTTTCTAACGTCTCTGTGTAATAATTTGATTGCTCTGTCGATGACTCCCTTTACAGTATCTATCTTGTTTCCGCATAGATGGTGTGAGTTAAAATTTAACAATCTACCAATCCTGTAGGTTTTCTGTACCAATTTAATTTCATTCTGTTATTACTAACTCTAATAACGTTGTCGTCCAGAAAACTTAATTTATTGTCTAATTCTAATTTCTTTGTATATTTAATTCTATCATGGATGGAATTCAAAACATTCATCATTTCGTCTACACACCTTTCTGGCATAGTTGTAAATATGTCATCAACATATCTTTTATAGATAATTGGTTCACAGTTCAACTTATTTAATACAATATTTTCTAATTTTTCCATTACCAAATTAGCAGTCACCGGTGATAAAGGTGATTGTAATTGAACAATACGCTGGCAGGTTTTATTACGGCCATAAGAAAATAATAATACAAAATATATTTAAATTAAAAATTGAATTTAATAGATCAAAATATAATTAATACAATAACCTTGCTAAGCAGTGATCAGAAAAAAAGTATCTCCGAGCGCTCATACTGCGCTTTTATAAACTCTACTCCCCTCCCAATGGGATTAAATTTCGAGCGATAAGCCTCACTCGCCTAACGCAGCCCAAACTCTCACGCAGCCTGACGGTCGGAGATCCCGAGGTGGCAAGCCGAACACGTCACCTGATTTCGAACTTCCCAACATTTTCTCAAAGCTAGAATACGACGTATCTCAATATAAGTCCGTAGAATAGCTTTTTTAACGAAAATATTGGAAAGCTCCCGTCACAGCACGGATCATTGCTTTTAGGAAGCATAATCTGTTTACCTCTTTTGAAAACCTCAAGATTTTCCCATAGCAAGTATTCGCTCACCTTATGTGTGATTCCGTATACAAGCTATTTTTTAAGGCAAAATCTTCGGTTTTCCCGTCTCGACACGGATGAAACATATAATATTAGTAATACTATGATTCTTATTTCTTACATAATAAAAAATCACGAAGTAATTTTTCGTGAACTTACTATTTTATAATGAACATCTGTAAATTTTCAATCTCTGCTGTACATTAGTTTAACATTATAATTCGCTAAATTGCTGACGTACGCGAAGCCACTTTTTCCGAAATTTAAGAGTTCGATAGATCGCGTTACATTTCCCTTTTCTATATGGGACTCGATATGATGAGACAGAGAACATATTTTTTAACAGAATTACGATAAATCTTACAAACTATAAGATATAAATACATATATTGAATTCATAATAATTTTAAATTAAATTCTATAAACGTTTCTTTATATATATATATATATATATATATATATATATATATATATATATATATATATATAATTACAAACCATATAAAAAATCGATATAAAATTATCATTTAATATATTTAAAATATCTTGCAAGTTACAAATTAAATATTAAAGTAGATATGAAATTACACACTAAATTTACTTTATTAAAATAAAAGTTCTTGTGAGTCCGTAACACTTATCCATTGGACAGCCATATTTTTGTTCATAAAAATTATTTTGAAATGAAAAAATTGTGTTATTGAAAACTAAATTCATTGCCTTTATAAATTCATCTTTTATTAGTTTTGTATGTATGTTATTTCTGACCATATTTCTTCTATAATTTCTTTAAATAAATCTAATGGTATATTTGTAAATAACGATACAATGATATCATCTAGCAAAGAGGCCTACGATGGCTCGATCGCTAGAGCGAAAGACTAGTAACTTGGTGATCCGAATTCGAATCCCGGTCTCGGCCGATTGACACAGGCACCGCTGTGTCTGATGTTTACAAATACATCGTAGACCTCCGTCGTTGATTAGTACCGGTATCTGGAAGCATAAATAGAGTGACGTTAAATAACATAAAAAAAAAAATGAAATCATCTTATAATTATTCGGAATATTAATATCTTTAACTACTTCATAAAAACTCCAGCTATCTTTAACATAAGAGTTGATTTTTCCAACGATTTTAACTAATATATTTGATAAAAATCTTGCAATATTATATGCTGGAAAATCATTTGCTGATGTTATTATTCTATAGGCCAATTGCTCTTTGTGAATTTTGGTAACCCCATAACATTTGGCTATTGTTCCATTTTCGCATTTTAAGTGCTTAAAAGTAATTTCATTAATGTAAGATTAATTTTTCCATTCTTTTACTAATTTTTACAATTTATTTTGTAGACTATTAATATGAGGATTCTCAATTTCTTATTTTAGTTAATATTATAAAGACTTTAAGACCGATAAAAATATTTATTAATTTAAGTAAATAGTATTTTTTTGTTTTGCCAAGCCTCAACGTTGTCACGTAGATTAAATTATTTGGGTAGATTATTAATATAAATGAAAATAATTTTTCATCTCTATTATCTCAGAATAGAGCTACGATTTTATTTTATACGAAGAAACCGATAATAGTACATTGTGACACAAGGGAGCAAAATAGGCGTTTTCCGACGAGGGTATGTTTGCCGCCCAAGTGAAGCGAGGGCATCAAATTACCCGAGTCCGAAAACGCCTTTGCTCCCGTGTGTCACATACTATTTTCCGATACGAGGGCGCTTTTTCTTTCTCAAAGAAATGCACAAAAAATTGAACGACAAACTCACAGAATTAAAGAATGTCAACCCCCCCTCCATGTGTTAGCCATGCTTAGATAGAGCAAGCAGGTATAAAATCTAAAGGTCCAATGATCGCTCTGAAATAAGTTGCCCTAACATAAAATGTAATTCGTTGGGTTTAAAAAAAATATAATATTATCGGTTTTTTCGTAAGGTTATTCGTGCGATTTATTTGAATTAAATAAAATTAAATAAAATAATTTCCTCTTATTTGGAAATTAATATAGTATGTTAAGAACAGATGTAGGATTGGATGGTGGGGGTGCAGGCGGTGAAACCCCCGCCGGGGGTTGGGGGGCGGAGCCCCCCTTTTCTATAAATAAATAAGACTAATCAATTGAAGATTATAAGTTTGTTAATAATCTACGCTCAAATTAAAATTTTTAAATATTTAATAGCATAATAAATAGAATTTAAAATTAAAACTAATTAAAAAAAAGAGATAGATAATTTTTAATACTTAAAAAACATAAAGATTTTTATAATAAATTTTAGATAGAATAAAAATCTTATTTCATTTTAAAATCTTTGACCTAACTCAAAGTGCAAAAAAAGGTCGAATTCGCGGTCGACTGGTGCATATACTCGTAAGTCTAAACATTGTAAATGCCAGATGTTACGCAGGCACGGAAAACTGAGAATCCTACCGGACTACACGGTTCTGTTCATTCACTTTTCCTCCCAAAGGAGGAAAAGTAAAATTCTGCTTTCTGATTGGTCGGGAATCGGTCATAAACACTTTTCCTCCCTAGGGAAGAAAAGTAATATTTTGCTCCCTCTACACAGCTACAGAAAATCGTATTTTGCGCCCCGAGTGCGGGAAAAATATTTATTGACTTAATTCAGAAGTTGATATAAGTACAATTTTTAATTTTTTAAAAAGCAGTTGAAATTCAAGTCAAAATTAAAAAAATTGGAATAAATACAAATTTATCGACTGTGGGCCGATTAAAGTTTGTAGATCTAACGATATGAAAATAATTTTTCTATAAAAATGCCTCTCTATGTTTTTCTTTTTAAGCTATCGAGATTTCGAGGTGCAAAATGACAAATCCCTGCTTGGAGAAGCAGCCCTAAAGATGCACCTTTTTTCCGTGTTTTACGGTTCGCTGAATAAGCCTATTGGTAGAAGTTGACCAGGTTCACATGAAGACACAAGTGCCCATATAGAACATTCATCAGTAAAAATTACATTTACAAAATCTGTATCAATATTCTCTTGTGCTCAAGCGAGTCACTTTTTCACATGATTTCAGTCAACAGAGGCTTCTTTATTGTGTTGCACCATTTCAGGCCATATTCAAAGATGGGTTCGGATAGTTTCGTAGGATATATCTGTACCTTTTCCCATTAATTTTGCTTATTCTTACCGCAGTAATAAAGCAAGATTCCACGAAAACAGATTCACTATTCTTTCTTTATCTTTTTTGTCCACTTTTCCTATCGAGTCACGTTCTGGTAAATTATCGATATTTTTAGCCACTTTATATCGCTGTACCCACTTCTGCATAAATACCTTCCACGTTCTCATGTATATAGCAGCCACGAATTGCGACATTTTGAGACCTTTCGAGTAGATGCAAAAGAACACAGCCTCGTAGCGCAACACATACTTAGCACTCATGATGTTTAATATGTGTTTATTCTATGCAAAGGAACAAAAATTATTCAAGAGCTTAATTCACATCGGTCCGCCGTATCCCTTGAAGCGCGCGCTGGTCATGCATTTTGTTTGATGTGAAAAATAAAAAATAAAATACGCGTTGCTATAGTTGCCTTCATCATGTTTTTTTGTTAGTTATAAACGATTAGCCTTTAGAAGCGCACGCTTTTCGATTGAATTTCTTTATTTCAAGTTTAAGTATTATAATTTAATATTTTATCAAATCAATTTATTAATACACACTAAGCATTCCCTACATAACGTGTCGGTCGATAGCTTAGTGTTCCCGTCACATTGGTGTCGGTCGACAAGACTAGCTCCCGATACTTCTGTGTTGGTCGAGCTATTGAGCGCTCCCCGCACGTTTGTGCAGATCGAGCCTCATACTACTCTGACGTATAGCTACACACCGGTCCAATTCACATGGACCATATATAAAACATTTTTATATACGTATTCACAACAGACACTTCTTATAAATACACAATTAATTTACATCTAGGGTTTTTATGCCATAAGGCTTTTCCCTAGGGCTAATAAAGGGAATTTTCCACACTGCCCAAAATTTGGTGTTTTATTGAATAACCTCATCCACGTCAAATTCGGGATTCCGAACAAAGAAGGGCGGATTCTCGACGATACAACATGATTCTTTTTCAAAATGTCAACGACAACTGAATGATTGTTGATAATGCGTGAAGGATAAAGCTTCCCTATATCGGCTCGCAAAGGAATTAGAGTGAAATCTTTTATTACCTGTCAGTAAAATCGACCACGCGCTTAATTGTCTGACTGTAAATAATAAAACTAATTTTATTTCTATTTTTAATTTCAAATAAGAAGGAGAGTTTACAGTTACCGGAAAACCAAACGTTTCTATCATGATAATGTGCATTAAACATAATAAAAAAATGAATACTTTACATTTAATTTGTACTAATGTCCTTTCCTTCTAATTATTTTTAGGTAACAATTATTTGTATTCAATTTTCTTAGATATTTTCACACATTTTTACATGTTTTGGAATTTTTGAATTTTTCCTAACTTCTACGTAGTGTATTTTCTGTCTTGTCTAAAAAGCCAATCCATGGCTTCTGTCTCATTACATTCGCCGCAAATTTTATTTTGCACTAATAAAATTCGTTGCTTATTTATTGGAAAATTAAATTAATATTTCACCTTAAAAATTAAAGTAATTCTTAATATTCAGATAAAGGCCTCTAGAAATCTCCTGAAAATGTAAGTTTAACTGTTTACCTCTATAAACACAATGAACGAAGAATTATTATTATTGTATTTGCCAAATATACTAGTTATTCACTATTTTTATCCCTTACAGTACCGTTATAACGCATATATGCGTCAGAAAATAAACCATTGTAAAACATCTATTTTGTACCGAAGAATGATCAAGAATGATGAGTAGGTATTAATAATAATTGGTAATAAATAATAATTATTATAAATAATTAATTATTATTATACATAAATACATAGTTATATTATCAAAATTTCAAATAAACTAAATAAGGATTTATCATATTTTGTTCATCAAAAAGTTTGAATTTTTTAATTCTTAGTCTCAGTCTGTATTGAAATTGGGGACTTATAATCACTTTTTCATACAAACAATACGCATTGAAAATATCTAAAATCCCGGTACGCTAAGGGTTAACACCTCTGCCTCTTTTAATACATGAAAATGTAATTTTCTCTGTACTATTATTATGCGAATTGTCGTACCAATAATAAAATGCATTCTTTCATTGTGTTTACTACAGAGGCAATAAAGTTTCATTTATATATTTAGAAGTGAAAATATACTTATTACTTATCGTGCAATTATAATATACGTAAATATATGTGTTGTATAATAATGTAGTGGTAATGATTGACTAATCGAAGGAGGGATATGTGGTTGTGTACTGAGAAATAAAACACAAGATTTTCGTGTGAAAAATCATAAATAAATAATTTGCTTAGTCGTAAAAACCCTCTCGATTTTGAGGGAAAAGCCCGAGGAAGCTATAGATTAATATTATATTTATGACTATTATTCAAATATGTACATACAATCAATAAATCTTATACTAATTAAGAAACTAACGCAGCTGGTACCAACAAAAGCTCCTCTTACCTAATTTTACAATGAAATAATTTAGGGAACAGCCCCAGCAAATATTGCCAAACGCAAATTAGTATTCAAATAAATCCGACAGCAACCTTTCTCAGACAGGTCGGTAACGGTGAATGGAAGAACAACGGTTTCATTGCTCAGTGCCTCACGGAGCCCCAACGGTTTAGAAACGGGTACAGCCCTCGCTCCACGAGTGCTAACGGACAGGTTTAATACCGTCGTGACCGTTTTCTATAGCGCAGATACGCTATCCGGAGACCGCTCGCACGGGTCTCGTTCACTAATCACCGAAACTAAACAAAAAACTGCTGTTGCGCTAGATATAATTAATTGACAAGTTATAATTAACAAACGCGCATAAAATGCTGTAGAACCGAAATAAGTACACAATATGCATGAAAAACACTGCAAGGAAAGCGATATCATGCGTCAACCTGCGATCCCGATCGATGACGAAAGCTATCTGCCGCGCATGCTCACGCGCAACGATGTGCACTATGCTCTTAATGCTAGATAGGAGCGAAATTCCAAACGGCGCCATAAAATATATCTAAAATTATAAAAGTGTTCAACATACACAAACAAAAAGAATTCTACATACCCTTATAGGAAAATTAATAATTTAGAAATAATTTTCAAGGCGAAAAATTAATTAAATTTTTCAATAAATATGGACAAAACTTTATTGATACAAAATAGACTCTGACTTGAATTTGAAATAAGGCAAAATGCCATTAAATGATAGTTTCAGATAAGAAAGAAAATATATTGTAAATTATGAAGCGTTTGAATAAGGTAATAAGCATGGAAAAATATGTTGACCACTAAGAATAATTAGAAGGGAAGGCCATTCGCAAAAATTAAAGCTAACGTAATCATTTTATTTATTATATATAATGTATTTTATCCAGGTTCTCCGATGGCTGTAGACTTCATTTATAAGTTATATTTTATATTTAATTTTAATTTAAGATTTTAAGATTGTAAAAGAAAAAATTACGATTCGAATCTTTTAATAATAGTGATAATCTAAGATAATGGGTTATCTGTTCTCAAAAAAATTTTTTACAGGAATTTTTTCTAAAGAATTTTTTATAAAAAATTAAACACTTTTAAATTGAATTTATCGGTCTAAAATATTCTTTAAAATATATTTGAAATCTACGATAAGGCGATCTCTCCGAACTAAACATTAATATAATAAAAAAATGTACAGTGTTGATAGATAAATTAAACTAAAGACATATAAAAAGATTTAAATTTTAACTTTCATAAGTCTTATTATCTAAATTTTCGCTTTTTAAAAGATTTGATATTTAATCTTCACATCCTAAATAGGTACGAGTTATTCTAGATTATCTTTCTATTTTTATTTTTCTGTAGCAAATGAAAAAAAAAAACGATTTTTAAACACCAATTAAGTGGGCAAAAGCGCTTATGCATAAATGACTATATTTTCTTAACAGTATCTACATAGTAAATAATATAAAATAGTATAAAATCTCGTATCAATAATTATATTCATTTTTAATTCATATAATTTTCACTATTATTTATATATTGTACTAATCCAATCGTCGCAACTTGCACACAGATTTTCGTCTACCCAGTCTAGCAGTGACATTCGCATTTTCGGTATATTTTACCTAGAGTCACTCATTCACAGGAATTCGTTTAATTTATTCTCGAGAAGAGAAAGCTTGTTATTCACATATATTTTAATCGGCAGACTTGACAAATTGATAAAATAAATATTTTTTGTTTTTAATAATATCTATTATCTCCAAAGACAGAGAAAGAGAGAAGGGTACAGAGTGATTTTTACCGCCAATTAAAAAGAAAATCATTCTAAAAATACTATTTGCATATCAATATATATATATATATATATATATATATATATATATATATATATATAATTTTTTCGTTCTAGTTAGGGCTAATAAAAACTTAATTTGTTTTTATTTTACGACGTTTCATCGACCAGTATCGTCGACTTCTTCAGATGCTTTAATAAAAATATATACAAATAATTACATATCAAAATTATATAATAGTAAAAAATACAACGCAATAAATAAATCGACACTTACAATTAAATTTACAAGCAACACTGAGACGTTCTAAGTCAACCTAATGAAAAATACAGTATGAAATATTTTTAATAATTATGATAAAAATTTATAATTCACATATGAAATTGAAAATAACAATAAAATCAATTTTCTGGATACTACAATTATTAGAACAAATGGATTCCTTATCACTGATTCGTACAAAAAACCAACTTCATCGAACAGAACTTTACAATTTACTTCCCTTGACTCCTTTTAGCAAAAAAGAAATATAATTTTTCATTTAATCGATAGAGCTTGATTATTATTACATAATAGTTTTCATAATAAAAACATTGATACAGTAAAAAATACTTTACAAAAAAATGGTTACCCTCCTCAACTTTACAAAAAATATTTCAAGCAGAATAAATTATATTAAAAATAATAATAGTAAGTAAAAAAAAATAATAATAAGTCTAATATTGATCATAATCAAAATAATAATCAATCTCGCTCAATTACTATCCCGTTTATTAATCCCTTTTTTCAAAATTGTTCTAAAAAATTGAGAAAAAAATTCAATACTTTTACAGTACCCATTATTAATAATAAACTCAATAATATCATAAAATTGAGAAAATACAAGACAAAAAACTTGGAAACCACTGGAGTAGTATATAAAATTAATTGTAAAAGTTGTGATGTAATTATAGGTAAAACTAAGAGAATGTTAAAAGATCGAATTTTTTTTTTTTTTTTTTATTGAGCTTACCCAAGCCTATAAAAAGACTTATACAGCTATAAAGATCGAATTAATGAACATAAGATAAATAATAATACTGATGCTGTTATTAATATAAAGATTATTTACAACTTTTAATTAAACGTAATTAAAATTGTCATTAGTTTGACTTTGAACGTCTCAGCGCTTGCTTGTAAATTTAACTGTTAAGTGTCGATTTATTTATTGTGTTATATTTTTCACTGTTATATAATTTTTTTTTATGTGATTTAACGTCGCTCTATTTATGCTTCCTAATACTGATGCTAATCAGCGACGAAGGTCTACGATGCGTTTGTAAACAAAGCACATGTAAATTATTACAGCGGTGATGTATCAATCGGCCGAGACCGGGATTTGAACTCGGATCCCCAAGTTACTAGTCCTTCGCTCTAGCGATCGAGCCATCCTAGGCCTCATTTTTTTATAATTTTGATATGTAATTATTTGTATATTTTTTTATTCAAACACCTGAAGAGGTCGACCATACTTGTCGACGAAACGTAGTAATATAAAAACAAATTCAGTTTTTATTAGCTCTAACTAGATCGAAAAAATTATATTTACATGTAAATTTATAAAAACAACTTTTAACAAATGTAAAATAGTTAAGCGAGTTTGATGTGTCTTGGCACAGTAAAAAATTTAAATACATCTTATCATGTATTTTATAAAAAATTTATATCAAATATTTTTCTAAATTCAATAACATATTAAGACAAAAATTCATACAATAACGTCTTAAAACAATAGATCATTAAAACAAATGCCTAAGTGGATTTTATATGCATCCCTACATTTAACAGCATGTATAGTATACACAAATATATGTAAAATTCTAAAAAATAATAATAAATAAATAATTTTAACGATAATGCAACTTAATAAAATAAAGAAATCATTTACCGATAGCCGAATTGATTTTCATATTTGGTCCGCAATGTTCCGTAATTTGAACATTCTGCTGCTATTTTTTCTGATAATTCATTATTATTAAAAAAACCAAATATGAATTTTCCAGGCCCGTTCCCACAAAGTTTGTAGGTGAACAAATCCAATACTTAACTTAAATATATTTACTCTAAATTCGAAATAATATACTTTTAAATAACTTAAATATAAAGACTCTAAGGTAAAAGTACATAATCATAAAGAAAATTGTTTACTTTTCATTAATTGTATACTTTAAATTATAATTCATTTGGAATAGATTAATAAAATCTTCAAGAATATGAAAAGAAAATAAATATAGCTAGAGAAGTATTTAAATTGTCACATCATTTCTTGTACAACCTGAACGAATGGCAAAACACCCATAATAACAAAATTATGTTTTTAAAGCCTTGGCTTTGAAAGCTCCTCTACAGGAATAAATATAATGGAAATTTATAAACATGATTAAATTATATATATATATATATATATATATATATATATATATATATATACTACTTAATCAATCAAATGAATACTATTTTCAATTTGTGTAAAAGTCAGATTTTCGCTCATATATGATTTAAAAATTATTTTTAAAAGTTATATATATATATATATATATATATATATATATATATATATATATATATATATATATATATATAAAGTAGCTTGAGCTCAGACAATAAAGGCATTTGATTGTTTACTATCGTTAAGTACCTGGTTTTACTGACCAAATTGAAATTGTCAATGGTCCAAGTTGGATTCCTATCAACTGAATTTTTTCGAAACATTTAACAAAGCAGTGTTTTCCTATTTCTTTGAGGGCGAAAATTGAATTCTTAAATCATAATTCTTCAATGAAATATTATAAATCTGTTCAAATAAATAAATAATATCTTGTTATATATAATTTTATCTATAATTCACTCATAAGAAATTATAAATTATATGTATTTATATTTTTGGCTATTCAAAATGTATGTAGTTACAAATTTGAAAGTTATTGACCAATAAAGTTTTATTTATTGGCATGGGAGGTACAACTAATTAGGGTAACATCATGGGTTATCCAGCCAAATAAAGCAAGACCATCGGCGGCCCAGCCATCAAAGACAAGCACACTAGCGGTCCAGTGAGCTAAGGCAAGACTATTGGCGGCGAAAAGAGAAACCTATGTTATTAGGATCAAAGGGTCATCAGATATCATCTGCATCGTTACATCACAAAACTCTACCCTTCTATCAAAATCATCTTCAGATAATTCCAGTACCATCTTTAATTTGAAAGTTTGTCTGACGATATTGACTATGGACTCATTGTGCGTTCCCCGAAGCGGATTTTTGAGTTTCGGAAAGAGGAAAAAGGAACAGGGAGCCAAATCTGGCGAATATGGTCGCTGAGCGATGACTTTCATTTCGTGTTTGGCTGAAAAATCAGACACAATTATGCTGGAATGTGCCGGCGCATTATCGTGGCGAAAGAATCATGAATTGTCTGCCTATAAATCCGGTCATTTACAACGATTTGCTTCACGTAGACGCCTCAAAATGGCCAACTAGTACTCCTTATTGATCTTTTGACTTCCTGGAACGAATTCATGGTGAACCACACCATGGTAATCGAAAAAAACGATGAGCATCACCTCGGTTTTTGGTGGATGCGCGACTTGCATGAGACAAGTTCTCAATGACCTTCACTGATGCTTTGTGCAACTCAAATACTTGCGTTTGCGATAAAGTAGACTCCCCAAGGTACTTCTGCAACATTTTCAACGATTCCGTAGCCCTAATTCCATTGAAAGCACAATATTTCAAGCAAACTCATTGATCAACTTTCTTCCATTGCCAATATCGCCAGACAAACTTTTTGCATAGAAAACAAACAGCTGACGAACACACTAATGGAGATATGGTGCTCAAATTTCACACGGACATCAAGAGAGGTTGTACCAATATAGGAAAAAAAATTTTACCGATTCAGTTTACACACGGAGTTTAAATGCACCAGTCCATGTCAAATTTGAGCATATGGTAAAGGTACGAAACAGATGTTTCTCAGAAGGATGAGAAAATGAAATTTCAGAAAAATATTAAATATTTATTTAATTGAAAAAAAAGTATTAAGATCAATTTATAAAAAGTCAGGTGTATATAAGAAATAAATTGTCTGTCTTTTTAAACCTTAAATGTCCAATTTAGATCAGTCCTCTAAATAAAGGTTTAAATGATTTTTATAAGTTCACAATTGTTATAAAAGTTGTAATAACTTTTTTAATAAGTTGTATTATTAATATTACTATAGTGGCAATTTTTCCAAAATATAGAAAATAACGTAATTTGTGAAAATTAAGGTTGGTTTAGAACTTTTGTCAAATATTTAATTTAGTAATTTTTGTCAAATTAAACTTATTAATTGAATATTATAAGCAATTATATATAAATTGTTACGAACAGAATCGAAACTAGATGTAAAAATTAGTATTAAGTCTTTAGCGTTTATAATTTCTAGAATAAAGTTTGATTAATTGATTCCATTATAGCTATTATTATAATTAGTTCCACGTAAAATGTTTTAATATTGTTTAAATTAAAATTTAAAATAAGGTATTTTCTTTATAGCTGATAGTCTTATATGTTTATAGTTTAAGAGAGTAGAAGTATAAAGATAAAATTAATTTCTGATTTTGATTGTTGGAATTATGTAATCTGATGGATATTAAAATAATTCGTAATAGTTTTTAAGAAATTTTTATAATATCGTGTTGCCATTATATATATATATATATATATATATATATATATATATATATATATATATATAGGTTTAGTATTTCTTTTGTAACTAAATCTGGTTATAAATTATATTGCGAGAAATGTTTAGTTTTAAGATTGGAAGTAATGTAAATAAAAGATTGATATAATATTTTATTTGCGGGAGAATATATGAGTAAGAAATGTTATGTGATCTCCTCGGACAAAACGGCGCCGCACGAATTATAAAAACTGTTTATAAATGATATATAAATATATACAAGATATTTAATAATGCTTAACGAAATCATCGGTTGGCGATTTGAAATCGTATTTTATAAGTTATATTTGAAATTTTGTTTGGACCCTGAATGAATTAATTTAATTGGGTTTCAATTGAAATTAATTAATTTTTGAAGTCACGATCGCGAGCAAACCTTCGTTAAAGACCACAAATTGTATACAACTAAGGTATACGCTTGATCCCGTACCATGACGGGTAAAATCGAAGATTTTCCTGAAAACTGACTTTTATATGGTTTACAACTAAGGTAATCAAATATTAGTCGGAGGAAAATCTGGAGATTTTACGAAAGAGTTTTAACTGGTTATGCTTCCATTGATCCGTGCTGTGACGGAAAATTCGGAAATTTTCTTTATAATAGCTGTCCTACAGATTCACAAATAAGGTGACTGTATTTTAGCTATAAGAAAATCTCGAGAATTTTGAAAGAAGTTGTGGACGGTGTCAGATTACCACCTCGGGTTCTCCGACCGTCCGGCAGCGCGAAGTGTTTAGGCTGCGATCGACGAATGGGCCTTATCGCCCGAAATTTGACCTGCGATAAGAAGAGAGTCTATAAAGGGTGCTGTTTGAGCGCAGAAGGCATTATTTCTATTTCGACGGTATGCTAAGGTGATTGCTATTTGTAATTTCCTTTCATTATATATATGAAAATTCAATTAGTTCAACACGGTTTTTAAATTGTTATTGTTTTTATTGAATTTTTATTAAATATAGTAGGTGGAATGTTAAAATAAAGATACACGAAATAATCTTTTAACACGAACTTTATTTCAAACGAGGAAGGAAAAGATGTCTGTTCAAACGAAAGGACAACGCAAGACTCACTGCATTACTCGAAATTGAAAACTCTGCAAGCCTTTGTGAGAAACTTAAAACCTATAAAAACACATCAGGCATCTAGGCAATAAACTCATAAATCATTTGCCGCGCAGGGCAGCAAAGACGCAGATCGTAATAAGACACAGTGGACACATATGTTTACATCCTTTTACGATACTCTCCAATATTTAGTTTCAAGTATTTTTTTGCTTTATTATTTATAGAAGGCTAAAATAATCTAACACGCCCCCTCAAAAATTACTTGAGTAAATACAATTATATATATATAATAAAATAAAACTTAATATTAGATATACGATAGTTCCTTTCAGTCTTTTTCTTTCCTCGTTTGCTCTGGGAAATTACACACGGTCCAACATTTGTTGCAAGGAATAGGGAAACCCAGCAAAACCTATTCAAACCGTCTCTATTACTAATATAAAATATATTTATGAAAACAATATCAATTATATTTTATTATTCCTCCATGCTCATTCCTTTTCTGAGTTCAAGGAATTTCACAGTTGGCAATGACTTTGTGAGTGCATCAGCAATCTGCTCCCCTGTGGAAATATGTTTCAATATTATTACATTTTCCTCTATTTGCTCTCTGGAGAAATGATATTTAATATCTATATGTTTTGATCGCTTATGATTACTTGGGTTATTCGCTATACTTATACAGCCGTCATTGTCTTCACCAATTACAATCGGTTTCATGATTTTAATTTCGATACTATTTATTAAAGACTTTAGCCATAATGCTTCTTTAACACCTTCAAGTAAAGCCATATATTCTGCTTCTGTTGAAGAAGCTGCTACAGATGCTTGTCTTTTAGTATTCCAGCAAATCGTGCATTTTTCAAATAACTTAAATAAGTAGCCTGTAGTACTTTTTCTATCAGTACCTTCATGACCACCCTAATAAGATTTAAGATAACCGCTTAAAATATTTTCACTATTGCCTTTTGTATAAGTTAATAAATAAAAATAAATAATAAAATTATAATTTATATGAATTCATCAAACCTTTCAAATATCTTAAAACTCTTTCTAGGCATTTCCATAGTTCTATATTATTTTTATTTGAATATCTACTTAGAAAATGTTTTGCTGTACTCAAATCTGGACGCGTATAAATCATTACATACATTAAGCATCCGATAAGATTTTGAAAAGGGCGTCATATTGGTTATCTGAATTTAAATCATTATAATTTATATTATTTTCAACTGGTGTGTTTACAGCATCACAATCACTGATGTTAAATTAATTTCAAATCGTTTTTATATATGAACTCTAATTAAGAATAAGTACATCATTATGTCATTATTTCATTATTTCATAATTTCATTATTTCATTATTTCATAATTTCATAATTTCATAGTTTCATTACTTCATAATTTCATTAATTCATAATTTCATTAATTCATAATTTCATTATTCCATTATTTTATAATTTCATAATTTTATAATTTCATTATTTCATTATTTCATAATTTTATAATTTCATTATTTCATTATTTCATTATTTCATAATTAATTATTTCATTATTTCATTATATACATCATAATTACATCTTATTATAATTTTTTTATTTCATGAAATAGATTAATTTCTTTTAATTCATTAAATAATTTTTAAAATTATTCATTGTGTGAATATCGGTTGTAACGATTACTAAATCATGTACGTAGAGTACAACATATATATTCTTAGATATTTCTCCTTTATTTAAATATATATGCAACGATCGATTAATGAATTTTGAAAACTATTTGCTATTAATGTTTTATCAAAAGTTTTAAACCAACATCTTACTGCTCGTTTCAATCCATATATATATATATATATATATATATATAGCTTTATTTAAATTACAAACTTGATTTGTTTTGTATTTAATTCCTTCGGGAATTTTCATGTAAATTTCTTTCTGCAATGAACCATTTAAAAATGCAGTTTTTACATTCATATGGTGAATAAGCAAATTATATTGCTTTGCAAACGTTATAATTAATCTAAAGCTTGTAATTCTTGCTACTGAAGCAAAAGTCTCATTATAATCAATTAAATATTTTTGATTGAAACTACGAGCAACAAGACGCGCTTTATATTTTAATGGATTTCCATGTTCATCATTTTTAATAGCGAATACCCATTTGCAGTCTATAATATTTTTGTTTTGTGGCTTTGATACTAGTATCCAAGTTTTATTAAAATAATATGAATTTAATTCATCTTTAATTGCTTGTTCCCATTTTTTCATTATGGATATTATTTTGAATATCATTATTCGGAATTTCACAATTTACTGATTGTGCACACAAAACGTAATTTATTTCTTCATAAGAAATTCTTGGTCTATTTTTTTTTTTTTTTGACTCTATTACTCCTTCTTAGATTTGTATTTATTTTCTGTGTATTATATTTATCATTTTGAAACTCTGACTGATTGCAATGATCTATTTCTATTATAGATTTATTAGACTTGTTCAAATTCTCATTTGAATTTCTGTCTATTTTCAAATCTTGTTTATCTGATTCATTTTTTTCAGATTGGTCTTCCAGAAATTTTTCTAATTTTTCATTATCAGATTCTGAAGTTCTACTGATTTGTTACGAACATCACGTTCATCAGTTTTCTTGGAATTTTTTTAACAATTCCTTCCAGAATTTTTTCTGATTTTCCATTATCAGATTTCTGAGGCTCTACTGATTTGTAACGAACAGTACGTTCATCAGTTTTCTTGGAATTTTTATTACAATTCCTTCAAACCTCATTTCTGGTCTTGAATTAAATAAATTTATTTCATCAGCTATCGCATCCCTTGCTACAATAAATTTTTCTGAGTCTACATCCCATATTTTATAATAAAGTTAAAATTAAAACATAACCAACTAAAATACCTTTCCAAGATTTATCATCAAAATTTTACTTTTTGTTTTTCTTATTTTATTATTCACATATATTGTACTATCGAAAACTTGTAAATATTTTACTATAGGATTTTTCCCATACCATAATTGATATGGTATTTTATACTATTTTAAAGCATTAATAAGGGTTCAATTTATTAAATACATAGCAGTTAAAACTGCTTCTCCCCAAATTACTTCCTCCAGTTTATCTCATTTATCAAGGTAGCACTTTTTCAGTAATTGTTCTAATCATTCTTTCTCCATTTAATAATAGTGTATGAGGAACTGTTAAATGATAGCTGATTCCATTATCTTTGCAATAGTCCTTCATTTCATTCGATAAATACTCTCTACCATTATCACAATATAAATTTACTATTTTTAAATTAAAACGAGTTTGACTTTTTTTTATAAAGTCTTTGAAAACAGAAAATACATCTGACTTGAATGTTATTAAATAAGTAACGCAATAGTGCGTAAATTCATCTACAAACAATACAAAATAATTTTTACAATCTATTGTCGAAGGAGTGATCGGTCCGCAAACGTCTGAATGAACAATAAAAAGCGGTCTTTTTATATGATTTTTATTTTTGCTTTTCTGAAAAGGTAGTCTTGCTTGTTTGCCAAAAATACAAGCTTCACAAATATTATCATTTGGTAGAATATTATCCATTAATTTAATATCATCGACCATCTTATTATTTTTCATTGCAATAAATTTCGATTTGCCCATATGTCCAAGTCTTTGATGCCATAAACTATAATTATTGTTTATCCCACTATAAACTCTTTTATTATATAATTTATTAATAACGAATGCTATATGAATCAAATTATTTATAGGCTTACCGATAAAAATTATTTTATCATTTTTAGTAACTACTACTCCATTTGGATTGAAGTGAATACTCATCTGTGCTTTCTGCATCTTGCTGACAGATAGTAAATTTTGCGGCACCTCTGGACAATATAAGACGTCCTCCAGAACACCTTCAATTCCGTCTTTACTAGTAATATGCAGGATACCTCTTTTAACTGCACTAATGTAGGTTCCATTTTTTGCGATGTTTATTTTCAAAGGAGGATTCAATATCGTATAACTACTGTACATCGAATCATCATTAATAATATGATCCGATGCACCGGAATCTAATAGAAACCCAACGTAATTTGTGCTATTCTCCTTAAAAATATTTCCAGCCATAAAGGCAAAACCATTTGCGTATTCAACTTGAGGCTTTGCATCCGCACATTGTATAGTTTTATTATCTCCTATATATTGTTGCTGATTCTTCTTAAAAAATCTGCAATCCTTTATTAGATGATTACTTCTGCCACATTGGAAACATTTTAATTTTTTTATTATTTTCTTATTTTTATTTCTATTATTTTTTCTTTTAAAATTATCTTTGGCTTTAAAGATTTTATTTTTACAAGTCGCTGCTCCTCCATCAGCTAAAAGAATTTTTTTATTTATATCATCACTATCATTTTTTAGTTTAATTTCGTGATCCAATAATCTGGTTTTCACGAAAGCCAAAGTTATATTGTCTTCTGACAAAGTCTCAATCGCAGTGATAACACCGTCATATGTATTAGGCAATGATAATAATAAATGTGACACTTTGTCCATTTCCTCCAGTCTTGCGCCTGCAGCAAGTAATTCTAAAATTAAGTCGTTGAAGGTTGTAAAATGCTGCATTAATGGGACATCTCCTTGTAGTTTCAGACTCAGCAATTTCTTCCGAATTGCTAACTGTGTTGCCAGACTTTTTCTTTCATAAACTATATCTAGATTTTGGAGAACTGTTTTCGCCGTATCATTGGCTTTCACGAAACCCAAAAAAGAATCCGACAGATACTCCACTATTACACCTTTTGCAATTCGTTCACACTTTTTCCATTCTTCTGTGATTACTGCAGGGACTTGCTCATCAAGAACATGCAGTAGATCAAGTTCAGATAGAAGAGATCGAATTCTAAACTTCCACACACTATATTTATCACCGTTAAAAGGCTTAATATTCCTTTTTATTTTAATGGATTCCATTTTTTTCACTTCCTAGAAGAAAAAAAAACTGTTTTGTTTTTGTTGTGTATTTGACACAGTTTATTTTATCACTAGATTACACTATACACAAAATCACGGAAAGTTTACTCGCGAAATCTGGGCCGATAACCTATTGAATTTTTATTAAATATAGTAGGTGGAATGTTAAAATAAAGATACACGAAATAATCTTTTAACACGAACTTTATTTCAAACGAGGAAGGAAAAGACGTCTGTTCAAACGAAAGGACAACGCAAGACTCACTGCATTACTCGAAATTGAAAACTCTGCAAGCCTTTGTGAGAAACTTAAAACCTATAAAAACACATCAGGCATCTAGGCAATAAACTCATAAATCATTTGCCGCGCAGGGCAGCAAAGACGCAGATCGTAATAAGACACAGTGGACACATATGTTTACATCCTTTTACGATACTCTCCAATATTTAGTTTCAAGTATTTTTTTGCTTTATTATTTATAGAAGGCTAAAATAATCTAACAATTTTTAAACCTCTCAGCAGTAGTATATTACACACACACACACACACACACACACACACACACACACACACACACACACACACACACACACACACACACATATACTCTAAGAAAGTGATAAAATGACATTTCATAATAATATTCCATTATTACTAATTTAAACAAAGGAAAATATTTAAAATTCAGTCTTCTTCTGTTTCATTCCAACTATACCATTTCCCATTTATTTTTATTTTTGAAGAACCTATTCTTGTTTCGCATCCCTTCTCTACTCCTTTACTCGCCATTAACTTCCATCCACTGCATCGCCTGTGTTTCGCTCTTTTCTTTCAATAAATGCTTTATTCAGAAAAAAATTATTTTACATATAGAAAATGTAAACAAAACCATTATACATATAATATTTGTAAAAATAGTGGTAATTCACAAGGGAAGGAAAGGGAAGGGAACTCACGCTAATCAAGCACCGCAAAGGGAACAGATTTTACTATATCCATGTCGTTCTTCGTGGGTAATGCTAAAAGTAAATAAGAAAATTCAAAGTAAAATATCCTTGAAGGGCATTGTCAAGGCCGTACAGAGTGTCACCGTTGTATGCAACTTGATAAAGGTAGTAGCTTCTGTGCTACAAAAATTAGGAATTTCCTATGCCAAGAGGTTTCCAGACCTTGTTCAAGGTTAAATGACCTTATATGATTATCAAGGTCATCCTTAAACCATGACTTGAGTACATGTTTCGACATAAAATTTTCTGCTCTTTCGATTTCCGTTGCTAAAAATAGGGGTTCCCATTTGAAAAAAACATAGTTGTCCCTGAAATAGCCATGAAAATGAAGGTCAAATCCAAGGTCACTATTAAATTTCTTGATAAAAGTTAGCTCTAGATTGACCTTGACCGTGTCCAAAATCAGTTTACCTGGAAAATTATTAAGGTGTTCCGCGATTTTTTGGACACCCTGTAGATTTACTTTTTTCTGTTTAATTAATAAAGTAAATTTTTGATAAAAACTGTTAAGCCAATCTGAATTCTGAAACTTACACGAATTAGTACTCATACATATTTATATATACTTAACTATGTAAAAATTTATTTGAATACTTTCTTTTGTTTCAATTAGAAATAATAAAACCATAAGTTGCTTTTTAAGAATCGCATATTTATGTGTAATTGACTGATAAATCTAATTAGGAAAACATTTCATTTACATTTATATAAATAGAATATATTGATTATATAGATAAATGTATTCTACTAAAGACAAGGTTCAAATGATAAATCGAATTCACCATACTTGCCTTATTTTATATCGTACGAAGTAAGTGTACAGAGATTATACGAGGTGTGTTCAAATAATAAGGGGACTGAAAATTTCGAGGGCTACGTCTGTTCGATTTTTTTTTATTTTTTATTGGTACAAGTGTACCAAGTATATATTCACGGCATTTGTTCTATAGCATTATTCGTTTGTTTGTAACAGGAATAAAAATATATATGGGTTTTTCGTGCTTGGCGATTTTCTTACCAAAAAAATGCAGCAAAGAGTTTACATTAAATTTTGTGTGAAAAATGGAATTGAATTCCCAAAACTAAAAAGACTGGTATCTGAGCACAGACTCGGCGTAGTCTGAGTCACCACTTCATGAGTACCAGGACGTTGATACTGTAATAGATCATCCTCTGCCATACTGATGCATTTGTATGAGGCATTAATAGAACGAGCAAGACCCTTAATGGTCTTGTGCACGTTATGCCTATCTTTAACAAAGTCCAACAATTGGCTGATCTTCTCACCAAGTCGCTCCAGATGATTGTTTCTGCGCGTGATGGAGATTTCTGAATCCGTCGTTTCTTGATCCATCATGACATCTTCTTTAGTACCCAGTGTACTATCTATGATTATGTTTGATTTGCCCTCCCCAGAATCCGAGGCGCTACCACCGACCATAGAGGCTTGCACTCTATCGGAATCGGTGAGGAGATTGACCGGTCTTGCCGGAGTTACTCCCTGGGGTATATCCTTGTTTATACCAAACATTAGTCATAATTGGCCTTAAGTTCGGGAGGCCCGCCCTATTAGCTTTTTCGGTCCGCCCTGAGTATTTTATTTCCTCAGTGCCCCCTACAAATTGTAGCGAGCCATCCCCTATCCGCAACCTGGGGAGGCGCCAGATGGGAGAAAGCAACAAAACTCCACACTGGTGTGTGTGTGTGTGTTTTTTTTTTTTTTTTATTAGGCGTAGGCAGAGCAAGCTCTGCACTAGTGGCCTCTCGAAACCAGCATCCCGCCGGAACTATCCGGGAATATTACTTCGGCGGGGCTGTTAATTAGCCTATACGACTCATCTTCTTATGACACTATCCTACGTCCCCCATCCACACAGGTGATCAGGGGTTCGGTGTTCGTCCTCTGTATCTTAAAATAGGATCAGTTGGCCTGGTTCATCCTGGGCCATTCGCCTAGTTCTATCGGCATATCTAAGTTTGGTCATCACCTCTTTTGCGAAACTGGCTACTGCCTTCCAGTTTTCAGAAGATTCCAGCATTATTGATAGGATGCTCTCTGGTCTTATTGGCTTATTGATGATGTTCATCAAGTGCTCACGTTGTGTTCTAAAACGAGGACAGCTCACCAATATATGCTCAGCATCCTCGACCAAAGTCGGACAGATGGGGCAGAGATCATTATTATCCAGGTGAAAGCGGTGGAAATAGGACCTAAAACAACCATGTCCAGTCAACAACTGAGTTAGGTGGAAATCTAATTCCCCGTGTTTCCTGTTGATCCATCTGTGTATGTCTGGGAGGATACGATAAGTCCATCGGCCTTTGCTAGAATCGGTCCATCGTTTTTGCCATATTTCTATAGAACGATGACGTTCCACATTTTTAGCACCTTGTAGGGAATCCACTGCGGCCTTACATATGTTATGCAGCCTAGCCAGTTCATCTGCAGCTAAATCGAAAGGAAGAATTCCGGCAAGTACCTCAGCTGCGTCGGTGGATACCGTCCTGTAACCACTAATAATACGTATACAGGAGCAACGACGGGTCGCAATGGCCAACTCACAATACGATTTAATTCCGCATGCATGATGCCAGATTGGTGCTGCATACATGCTGACAGAATTAACAACATACGCTAATAGTTTCCTCTGGGGTGGACGTGGGCCACCAATGTTAGGCATGAGCCGACACAAGGCAGCTGAAACTCGTTGCGCTTTTTCGCCAGATATCTTTAGATGTTCTTTGAAGTTTAACCTGGCATCAAGCTGGACACCCAAGTATCGTAAAGATGGCGCAGAACTAATGCGGCAGCTACCAACTTTAAGAGTAATACTATCTACCTTCTTACGACTGCTGACAAGAACTACTTCTGTCTTGTGCTCGGCTAATTGTAGACCAGCCGTCTTAATCCATCTACTGATGTTGCTGATTGCCTCATTGGCATTTTCAGTAAGTTCATCACGGGTCTTAGCCGCCACTACTAGAGCGATATCGTCGGCGTACCCTACTGTTATTGAACCAGGCGGTTGTGGAATCCTCAACACGCCATCATACATAATATTCCACAATATAGGTCCCATAACTGAGCCCTGGGGGACTCCCGCAGTAACCTTATGCGATACAGTGCCTTCATCCGTTCGGTATAATATTATCCTATTCTCAAAGTAGCTGGCCACGACATTCTGTAAATAACCAGGTACTCCGAACTCTTTAAGAGAACTCATAATAGAAGACCAGCGCGCTGAATTAAAGGCATTCTTGACATCTAGAGCGACAATGGCACAATACTGTTTAGTGCCACCTTTCCATCTCTTACCACTGATTGCATTTCTTGCAGTACACACTACCAGTTTAATGGCATCGACTGTTGATTTTGATTTCCGAAATCCAAATTGGCGTGAGGATAAGCCGTGCAATCCTTCAGTGAATGCTTCCAGTCGGCTACATATTATTTTTTCAAATATTTTACCTACCGTGTCGAGCATACACAATGGCCTGTATGATGAAGGATCATCAAGTGGCTTATTGCCCTTAGGTAACAGGACTAACCTTTGAGTTTTCCAGCAATCAGGAAAAATACCCTCAAGAAGACAAGCATTATATACTTTTAGAAATATAGCTGGATTCTTCTGAATCGCCAACTTAACTGCCACATTAGGGATACCATCAGGGCCAGGGGCAGCATTGTCTCTAGTCTTAGCGTAAGCATTATGTAGCTCCATTTCTGTTATAGGAGTTATATCGTCCGAGTGTTGCGTGCGCAGTACAGTCCCATGAATGTCATTGGGAAAGAGAGCGGAAACAATCTTATCAATCAATACCGTGCTAGTGGGTTGTATTGGTGTCCTACTCAATCGTGCCATGACTGTTTTGTATGGTCGTCCCCATAAGTCATTGTTGGCCTCTGCACACAGTTCAAGCCAGCATCGACGCTTGCTTGCCTTAATGGCCTTGACAAGCACTCTCTGTGCTTCTTTAAATAAACTATTAAACGTATCACGGTGGGTGCGGGCTCTCTGGGCAAGTCTACGTGCGCGATGACATTGTTTGCGCAATTCTGCAATTTCATTTGTCCACCAGTAGACAGATTGACGATGTTTAAATCCGCTCTTAGTCCTAGTCATCGATGCATCACATGCTTCAGAGATATGCTTCATGAGTGCATTTGCCAGATGGCCTGGTGCACCATATTCTAAACGCTCTTCTGATATTATAGTGGCGAACACTTCACAGTCTAGCGATCTGATGTTCCATTTCCGTGTGGGCATCCACTCGTTGCACTTGTTCTTTACTTTCTTCTCTGCAATCTCATACAAGATCGCCCTGTGATCACTGTGGGTGTAAAGGTCGCTTACTCTCCAATTAAGGATCCGCTGAATCAAGTCATCACTGGCGAATGTTACATCAATGACTGATTGTTTATCACCCCTAATGAAAGTGGATTCAGATCCCTTATTAACCACGTGGAGTTGAAGAGAATTCAGGCCATCAAGCAGCATACTACCTCTGTTATTTGTTGAAGCGCTTCCCCAGGCTGTGGACCACGCGTTAAAATCGCCACCGATTAATAATGGTTTCTTGTCCATGGCTTCATCAACTAATTTAGCTACAAGGATTTCAAACTGCTTGTCCGTCAAGCTTGGAGGAGCATATACACTAAAGACGTATATTTCTTGTATTTTAGCCCAGGATATCAATTCGCTCCGATGACTCGACTGCTTTAGTACCTGCCTATTTTGACCAATCCAGAGGGCAGCTCTATTGCTTGTGTCACTTATCCAGCGCTGTGGTCTGACCCTGTCACAATATGGTTCGGAGATTACAGCAATGTCTATTCTTAGCTCCTTTATTGTCTGTTTCAGCAGGTCATGAGCTGCTACGCAATGGTTGGTATTCAGTTGGAGTATTTTCATGTTTTATGTCTGTTTAAAAACTCCACGGTAATCGGGCACTTATAGCTGTATGCTGGATGGTTAATCTCCTTTTTTCCTTCACATTTACAGAGTAAACAACAGGGCCCGTTTACACACAGCTTGGATAGATGGTCTTTTCCACCGCAGTGCCTGCAAAGTTTAGTTCTGTCAGGGCCCGAGCACACGGACGCTAAATGGCCAATCTGCCAACACCTGAAGCAGCGCTTTATTTCTGTTTTTTTTCGAACTCTGCAGCTGACCCATCCGATTCGAACATGCCCTACACGTAGTAGCTCAGCTGCGTGGCTATATGGTACAGACACCACCGCCGTCTGAGTACCCCCATAAGCTTGCCGCAAGGAACGAGCAATTAGTAGGTTAGTCTCCTTTAGCTCGAGGTGTGTTCTCAGAGCCTCTAATACTTCATCCTTTGAAGTGACCTCATCTATACCTTTAATCTCCAATGTAATGAGATTACTCAGGACCGAAGTGGATGCGCTATGGCCAACCTTAGATTCAACAATGCGTGCCAACTCATGTGCATCTTTGGCTGTCCGTTCCAACTGAAGTACAAGGGCACCGCTTGCATTTCTACGTATCCTGTTAACCTCATTCTTGACATGAGATGTGTGTGTGTGTGTGTGTGTGTGTGTGTGTGTGTGTGTGTGTGTGTGTGTGTGGGTATGTGAGTATGAATGTCTGTATAAGTACATCAAGGGATAATGCAAATTGTTTACAATCATATTATGAACAGAATAACCAGAAATACAACGTCTATCCGATTACTTTTGCTGCGTATTCAAATTCTGATGGTGAATTGATCTTGGGAAACTGTCATAGTACAAGGACTCGTTAGAATCAGCTTAAGTGAACATTACAGTAGAGTAAGTCTCAGAGATGATAAAATGCATCTAGACTCTGGTACGACTTGTGTTTTATCCGAGACATTTTGTATTGGTGTGATAAATGGTCACGCCATTTGGGAATCACTTCCCGATAATAATTTCCAGTTTAATAAGTATAGTATATTATACGAAGGGGTTGCTAAAAAATGTTAGAATATAATGATCCAAGCCAAATTGTGTTTTCTGTATCAACTTAGGATTTAACGTTTACTTCAAGATAAAAAAAAACAAGAAGAAAGAGTTTGCGGTTATGCTATAGTTAAGACCGAATGCCATAAATTAGTAATATTAGAAACAGAAAGAGGTAATTCGTTCGCCTCTCGAAACGCGGTCCCTACATCTAATATAGACATTTTTACATACGCAAATTCAAAATTTGTATTCGTGGATAAAAACATTAGGAAGCAGATGAAGGAACTAAATAAGGATGTAGTGATCCAAAGATGACCATTCGAGCAGCAAACTGAAGAATGCTCTCGCACTCGCAATGCACGTCCCTGACTAATTTGCCTACACTTTTGTGAAAGGATCTGGCTACGTGGCAGTAATCGCAGAAGACGTTATACACGTACTAAAATGTACCAGGCGAAGTTAAGATAAATCAAGATCATAACCGGTACACTGAACTACGAGTGTGTCTTCAAAATGAACATATTTTTTTACTCCAAAAACCCATATTCTGAAAGATTACGGTACTAGGATATTTATAATAGAATATTACCGATTTATTACAAGATAGAAGCTGAGTGGTATAAAATTACTCCCGATTTATCGGAGGTTATGGAGCCGACCATATTAAAACCACTGAAAAAGCCAACATGGAAATATACAAACCTTCAAAATTTAGCACCGAGTAGAATATACTCACCCAAGGAGTTGGAGCAATTAAAAAATAGAAACATGCTTCTCGCCGAAAAAGCAGCACTGCTTCACGAACTAGCTAGGGAAATATACAACCAACGCTTGGAATAGAATATGGAGCAAATTTATGACATTTGGTACCGCTACTGCAGGTATACTGGCTATTATAATAATAATACAAGGAATAAAAATACTCATCGAAATAATCATCAATGTATATACCCTGTAAAATATTTATGGTTGATCCACCCATCTATTCGCAGCAATATGGAATTCTGTTACTTACTTTAATAAACTTGAGTAAAATATTGAAAGAAGAAAAATCTAAACCAGAAGAAATGAAACATATACAGAATGTCACCGAGCCAAATAAAGAAGCCGCCTTGAATTCTCCTAATCCTTACCAACCTCAATTTCAAAAGAAAGAATTCTTTTCCTTGAACCGTTAGACCCCAATCTATCCGTGTAATGAGATTCGAGTTAATATTCACAGCGCAGAAGACAACATTGAGAATAATACACAAAGTGACAATTTCGTATCGTATGTCAACTCACATCAATCGCCTATGTGGGGGGAGTGTGACGGACTACGAAACTTAAAATAAAAATAAAAATATATATATATATATATATATATATATATATATATATATATGGGAAGAACTCCGTCACCTTGTGACCTTCTATATTTTTACTAAACGCGGAAGTTTAAAATTACTATACGTGTATGACTTACAGTCATACACGTATGCATATACACATATAGGTTACCTATTATATTATTATATATTCATACTATTATTATATATAACTATTAAGATTACAATTCCTTTAACATAAGTAGAAAGTGTAATATCTAGGGATATTCACATAAACTTTTTAATCATAATCTATAAGATGAAACTATAATAATTCTAAATATAATCATATTTATTCATAAATTTGGTTATTTTTGTGCTACGATTGTGATTCAAGAACCTACATTCATATAATTTTGCGAGGATCACGAATAAACTTATGAATTATGTGTTCAACTGCTGAAACATCTGCAATAACAAATACTGTAAAAATTGTACAAAAATCATTTGTGCACAAGCAGGAAAGCACTTGTTCAGTATTTCGTGAATTTTATCTTATAGAAGAGAAGATAAAACTAGGTCCAAGTGTCCAAATTATACAGAGCTTATGGAAAAATATATATTTTTGTTGAAGGAATCTAGCGAAAAGAATCGCTGTGATTCATTAGCCGAATTTTCCTCCAAAACTTAATTGTTTCCATAAGCTTAATGCACCAACTTTTGTATAAAAGGAGCTGAAGAAAACGTAGAAGCATACATTCCTTTCCAGAGAGCACGAGTGGTATTAACTACGACCATTATCTCCCTTCCCATCTGAGTACGCCGGAGGATTCACCGCGGTCGAAAACTCAGTCTTTACCGTATCCCGCTAAAATTACCACGCTTTAGACGCTACCGGCTATTACACTCTCGGTTCAGCATTCCACAGACCTGAATTTATACTATACCAAATTCTCCCAACTAATAGAAACTCACTGTAGCCTCCCAGATAGGGACTGTTTATCTCTCAGTTTTCCTTGTACCCTCTTCCAACTACATCGCTCGTCGCCTCCCAAATAAAATGTAAATACATTTTTTGAAAGCACAACAAAGTAAGTATTCCTTTCTGTCTTCCTATTCCTTATTCGAGCGTAAGCGACTTGCGAATTTGATAATATACCGATTCGACGTCGCCGCAGCTCGATTATATAACTCCCCATCAGTACGCGACCTACGCTGTACTACGGGACTGTATTAGATACTAATACAAGAGTTTAAATAATGACTCACGTTTTCATTGACTACTTATAGCTCGTAAAGATAGATCGCGATCTATGCTATTTCTGCTATTTTGTGCAAGCAAAGGTAAAAAATAGTGCTTGCGAATTTCTGTACGATCGGTAACGGTTCGCGTGAATCCGACGGGAATCCATCAGAATATTGCAGTTGAGTATGAGCACAGGGTGAAAAAAGGCTGTCGCTTGCTATGAGCTACAGACGGTGACACATATAAAAAAAAATTAAATTACAATATTTTATTAAATTACAAGAACTATACGTGAGTAATTGAATTGCTAAGAATGTTTTCTTCATTCTTTACTAAACTATTTCGACTGTTCATCGAATATAGTACATTATTTTACGAACAAGGTTTTATGTCGCTTGTCTTTTACAATCAGCATTCATATTAAAATCAGTTAACATTAAATTCAAAAATAATTAGTATCAATTAACAAGGTTAGTGAATAAATTTATACGAATGGCGCTTGCAACACATTTTAGCCAAAATCAACTAATGTATATACCAAGTATGTACAAGATGTATGTACACGATGTCTTTACAAGAGCAATATATATCACGATAAATACAAATTTTTTATAGCATTATCATTGTTAATAACTGTTGGGTTATTTAAGTGTTGGCTGATTAATATATCAAAAATCACATGAGAATCAAACACTTATAAAATTGTAAATTAAGTCCAAGTGGTTTAATTGCGGTCTGCGTCGCCACGTTTTAGAAAATATACATCGCAGATTTTCTCTTATTTGCCGGCGTCTCGATTGTTTCTATTATTTCTGAGCAGCGAAGACTCAGTGTGTTTTGTTTAGATACCTGGAGTTTGCAATTGATTGTCACTAATGCAGGACTGCAGAACTGTTGATTTTGAAATGTATTGTGTTATAAATTAATAAATTAATTCATAATTAAATTAATTTGCTCAAAGATGCATCACTTTGAAAGAAATTTTCCACGTTCATTAGCTGTTTCCCAAGAGGCGAGATTAAATTAGAATTTCAATTATTTATCAGTTTATATTCAATGAAAAAACCTTATTATAAGAACAAAATATTCCTCACAGATAATGTTTTAATCATCCGATATAAATAATTTTCTAAACTTATAGATCATCAAGCAACTTCAATTTCAAATATCATTTGATAATTTTAGCTTTAAAACAATTGAATTGTACTTTTGTCGACTGCCTATATACAAATTAATAAATATTTTTTTATTGGTCTTACAGTCCAATCAATTCAATCTAAAAATAAAATAAAAATAAAAATAAAAAATAAAAATAAAAATAAATAAAAAATAAATAAAATAAAAATTAAAAATAAAAATTAAATTAAAAATTAAATTAAAATTATAATGACAGTCAGACTGTCCTTGTTTACATTCACCCCCGTAGACTAATCTGAAAATAAAATATTAGCTGAAAACAATTGAATTGTACTTCTGTCGACTGCCCATATACAAATTAATAAATATTTTTTTTAATGGTCTTACAGTCCAAACAATTTCAACCAAAAATAAAATAAAATAAAAATAAAAAATAATAAAAATAAAAAATAAAAATTAAAAATAAAAATTAAATTAAAAATTAAATTAAAATGATAATGACAGTCAGACTGTCCTTGTTTACATTCACCCCCGTAGACTAATCTGAAAATAAAATATTAGCTGAAAAAATTCTTTGTTAGTAAAGTGCAGTCTGACTGTCCCCAACACCCTTACCTAATTGAAGACTTGTCCAACGTTTCGAGCTCGCTACGGCTCCTCATCAGGGACTAATCTAAACCTTATATTCTAATCTATATATACTCATCCCCACCACCAAATTTCGTAAATTAAATATAAATTCCCCCTCTACACAAATTGTCCAAAACCAATCAATTTAATAAGGAATGATAAACACTGTCCAATCTACCAGACTCTAACATTAAATTCACATTATTTCGAATCCTGGAAATGTGAATACTTTCAAGACTCTCCCGTTTATACTTATTATTAATAACATGTTCCAAAATATCCACATTCGCAAAATCACAAGGATGTAAAAACTTTAAACAATGCTCTTTTAAACCGGAAGTAATATGTGAGCTACGTAAACTATATTTATGTGACAATTTAATTGCTCTATCAATGACACCTTTTAATGCTTCAATTTTGTTTCCGAATTTTTGGTGTGAATTCAAATCTAAAAACCTACCTGACCAAGTAGGCTTTCTGTACCAATTAAGTTTTACTTTATTATTAATAAATATTTTTTATTGGTCTTACAGTCCAATCAATTTCAACCAAAAATAAAATAAAATAAAAATAAAAAATAATAAAAATAAAAAATAAAAATTAAAAATAAAAATTAAATTAAAAATTAAATTAAAATGATAATGACAGTCAGACTGTCCTTGTTTACATTCACCCCCGTAGACTAATCTGAAAATAAAATATTAGCTGAAAAAATTCTTTGTTAGTAAAGTGCAGTCTGACTGTCCCCAACACCCTTACCTAATTGAAGACTTGTCCAACGTTTCGAGCTCGCTACGGCTCCTCATCAGGGACTAATCTAAACCTTATATTCTAATCTATATATACTCATCCCCACCACCAAATTTCGTAAATTAAATATAAATTCCCCCTCTACACAAATTGTCCAAAACCAATCAATTGAATAAGGAATGATAAACACTGTCCAATCTACCAGACTCTAACATTAAATTCACATTATTTCGATTCTTGGAAATGTGAATACTTTCAAGACTCTCCCGTTTATACTTATTATTAATACCATATTCCAAAATATCCACATTCACAAAATCAAAAGAATGTAAAAACTTTAAACAATGCTCTTTTAAACCAGAAGTAATATGTGAGCTACGTAAACTATATTTATGCTCATAAATTCTCTTTTTTAAATATCTACCTGTTTGTCCAATATAGTATTTATCACAATCCATGCAATTAATCTTGTAAACAACTCCTGATTTTAAGCATAAATCATCCTTATCTTTGCAATTATTAAACAATCTACTTAAATTATTGCGATTTTTAAAGAAAATTTGAATGTTATATTTCCGAAAATTTCTTTTTATTCTTTCAGATAATCCTCGAACATATGGTAAGACAATAATTTTGCCTCCGTTAAAATCAATTCCTGCACTATGTCTATTTTCGGTATTATAAATTTCAAACAATCTCTCAGCAATCAATCTATTAATAAATTGAATTGGATAGCCATTATTAATAAAAGTCTCTCTTACTATCTGTAAATTATTTTGTCTAAAATCTTTATGTGACAATTTAATTGCTCTGTCAACGACACCTCTCAATGCTCCAATTTTGTTTCCGAATTGGTGGTGTGAATTAAAATCTAAAAACCTACCTGACCAAGTAGGCTTTCTGTACCAATTAAGTTTTACGTTATTATTACTACATCTAATCACATTAACGTCCAATAAACTTAACTGACTATTTACTTCAACCTCCCTTGTAAATTTAATTCTGTCATGCACAGAATTGAAAACATCCACCATTTCATCCACAAAAACTTCTGGAACAATTGTAAAGATATCATCAACATATCTCTTAAATATCATTGGTTCAAAAAGCAATTTTGACAAGGCTATACTTTCCAACTTTTCCATAACTAAATTAGCTATAACCGGTGACAAAGGCGACCCCATTGGACATCCGTATTTTTGTTCATAAAATTTATTATCAAATGAAAAAATTGTGTTATTAAAAACCAAATTAATTGCTTTAATAAATTCATTCATTGTCAATTTTGTATGCAAATTAATTTCATTCCACTTTTCCTGTATAATATCATTTAACAACTCTAAAGGTACATTTGTAAACAAAGATACTACATCCAATGAAATCATCTTGTAGTTTTTCGGAATAACAATATCTTTCATTTCATTGTAAAAACACCAACTATCCTTAATGTAAGAACTAGTTCTTCCAACTATCTTAACCAATATATTAGACACAAATCTAGCAATATTATAAGTTGAGAAACCTATGGAAGATATTATTATTCTAAATGTCAGATTTTCTTTATGAATCTTGGGAAGCCCATAACATTTTGCCACAGTTCCATTTTCACATTTTAAATACTTATATGTAGTATCATTTATATATTCATTTCTTTTCCAATTATTTAATAACTCTTTCAAATTATTTTGTAGCTTAATGATATGTGGATTACCAATCTTCAAATAAGTACTATCATCATTTAATATATTATTTATACAATTTATGTAATCAATTTTATTGGAAGCTACAGTTACATTACCTTTGTCGGCCTTTTGGAAGATTATATTAGGGTTATTTTTCAAAAAATTCTTCGCGGTAATCAAATCATGTATAAAATTACTATTTAAAAAATTATCAAATTTATTTTCTCTTTTAAAATTACTAATGACATTAACTAAAGATGCCCTACATTCCTTTTTCACTTCATCATTTAAACCAAAAAGATTACTTTCAACCTCCGCGATGATTTCTTTGATCGGGAGATTACTTTTACAATATAATATTCCATGTTTGGCACCTTTAGACATGATGTTTATTACTTCATTTGGTATCTCCTTGTCAGTTAGATTCTTAAACCAATTTTTATTGTTTGCATTGTTAAATTGATAGCTTTGAAATTGTTTTTTATTTCTTAAACATTCAAATTTCCTTTTTAGTGTTTGTCTATTAATATATTTTGTCTTAATAAAATGTTTGCTTTGACCAAGAAAAAATTCATGTAATTCATTTCTTTCTATATTTTGATATAAATAATGTTTAATCTTTAATAAATATCTATTTAAGGAATGAATCTGAATATGTAAATCTCTAATTTCTAAATTAAGTAATTTATTTTTGAAAAAGAAAATATTTTTCTTTAGATCATAACAAACATTATTACTATAAACCTGCAAAAAATATTCATCATGAAATCTATTATTAATGTGTACCGGAAATATATTTGATTTCTTGCATCTAATAAGGAATGTAAGTTTTTCTTTAAGAATTACAACTTTTAAATTCATTTTAATCCATTTTGAACAATAATCTTTAATAGTACTACCATATTTACAATAAATTTCTCTAAAATAAATCATGACATACCCCCTTAATTTAAGTTAAATAGAACTTCTATTTTAAAACAATTGAATTGTACTTCTGTCGACTGCCCATATACAAATTAATAAATATTTTTTTATTGGTCTTACAGTCCAATCAATTTCAACCAAAAATAAAATAAAATAAAAATAAAAAATAATAAAAATAAAAAATAAAAATTAAAAATAAAAATTAAATTAAAAATTAAATTAAAATGATAATGACAGTCAGACTGTCCTTGTTTACATTCACCCCCGTAGACTAATCTGAAAATAAAATATTAGCTGAAAAAATTCTTTGTTAGTAAAGTGAAGTCTGACTGTCCCCAACACCCTTACCTAATTGAAGACTTGGCCAACGTTTCGAGCTCGCTACGGCTCCTCATCAGGAACTAATCTAAACCTTATATTCTAATCTATATATACCCATCCCCACCACCAAATTTAGTAAATTAAATATAAATTCCCCCTCTACACAAATTGTCCAAAACCAATCAATTTAATAAGGAATGATAAACACTGTCCAATCTACCAGACTCTAACATTAAATTCACATTATTTCGATTCTTGGAAATGTGAATACTTTCAAGACTCTCCCGTTTATACTTATTATTAATACCATATTCCAAAATATCCACATTCACAAAATCAAAAGAATGTAAAAACTTTAAACAATGCTCTTTTAAACCAGAAGTAATATGTGAGCTACGTAAACTATATTTATGCTCATCAATTCTCTTTTTTAAATATCTACCTGTTTGTCCAATATAGTATTTATCACAATCCATGCAATTAATCTTGTAAACAACTCCTGATTTTAAGCATAAATCATCCTTATCTTTGCAATTATTAAACAATCTACTTAAATTATTGCGATTTTTAAAGAAAATTTGAATGTTATATTTCCGAAAATTTCTTTTTATTCTTTCAGATAATCCTCGAACATATGGTAAGACAATAATTTTGCCTCCGTTAAAATCAATTCCTGCACTATGTCTATTTTCGGTATTATAAATTTCAAACAATCTCTCAGCAATCAATCTATTAATAAATTGAATTGGATAGCCATTATTAATAAAAGTCTCTCTTACTATCTGTAAATTATTTTGTCTAAAATCTTTATGTGACAATTTAATTGTCACATAAAGATCCACAAAAATAATCCACAAACTATAGCTAATTTAGTTATGGAAAAGTTGGAAAGTATAGCCTTGTCAAAATTGCTTTTTGAACCAATGATATTTAAGAGATATGTTGATGATATCTTTACAATTGTTCCAGAAGTTTTTGTGGATGAAATGGTGGATGTTTTCAATTCTGTGCATGACAGAATTAAATTTACAAGGGAGGTTGAAGTAAATAGTCAGTTAAGTTTATTGGACGTTAATGTGATTAGATGTAGTAATAATAAGGTAAAACTTAATTGGTACAGAAAGCCTACTTGGTCAGGTAGGTTTTTAGATTTTAATTCACACCACCAATTCGGAAACAAAATTGGAGCATTGAGAGGTGTCGTTGACAGAGCAATTAAATTGTCACATAAAGATTTTAGACAAAATAATTTACAGATAGTAAGAGAGACTTTTATTAATAATGGCTATCCAATTCAATTTATTAATAGATTGATTGCTGAGAGATTGTTTGAAATTTATAATACCGAAAATAGACATAGTGCAGGAATTGATTTTAACGGAGGCAAAATTATTGTCTTACCATATGTTCGAGGATTATCTGAAAGAATAAAAAGAAATTTTCGGAAATATAACATTCAAATTTTCTTTAAAAATCGCAATAATTTAAGTAGATTGTTTAATAATTGCAAAGATAAGGATGATTTATGCTTAAAATCAGGAGTTGTTTACAAGATTAATTGCATGGATTGTGATAAATACTATATTGGACAAACAGGTAGATATTTAAAAAAGAGAATTGATGAGCATAAATATAGTTTACGTAGCTCACATATTACTTCTGGTTTAAAAGAGCATTGTTTAAAGTTTTTACATTCTTTTGATTTTGTGAATGTGGATATTTTGGAATATGGTATTAATAATAAGTATAAACGGGAGAGTCTTGAAAGTATTCACATTTCCAAGAATCGAAATAATGTGAATTTAATGTTAGAGTCTGGTAGATTGGACAGTGTTTATCATTCCTTATTAAATTGATTGGTTTTGGACAATTTGTGTAGAGGGGGAATTTATATTTAATTTACGAAATTTGGTGGTGGGGATGAGTATATATAGATTAGAATATAAGGTTTAGATTAGTCCCTGATGAGGAGCCGTAGCGAGCTCGAAACGTTGGACAAGTCTTCAATTAGGTAAGGGTGTTGGGGACAGTCAGACTGCACTTTACTAACAAAGAATTTTTTCAGCTAATATTTTATTTTCAGATTAGTCTACGGGGGTGAATGTAAACAAGGACAGTCTGACTGTCATTATCATTTTAATTTAATTTTTAATTTAATTTTAATTTTTAATTTTTATTTTTTATTTTTATTATTTTTTATTTTTATTTTATTTTATTTTTGGTTGAAATTGATTGGACTGTAAGACCAATAAAAAAATATTTATTAATAATAAAGTAAAACTTAATTGGTACAGAAAGCCTACTTGGTCAGGTAGGTTTTTAGATTTTAATTCACACCACAAATTCGGAAACAAAATTGAAGCATTAAAAGGTGTCATTGATAGAGCAATTAAATTGTCACATAAATATAGTTTACGTAGCTCACATATTACTTCCGGTTTAAAAGAGCATTGTTTAAAGTTTTTACATCCTTTTGATTTTGCGAATGTGGATATTTTGGAACATGTTATTAATAATAAGTATAAACGGGAGAGTCTTGAAAGTATTCACATTTCCAGGATTCGAAATAATGTGAATTTAATGTTAGAGTCTGGTAGATTGGACAGTGTTTATCATTCCTTATTAAATTGATTGGTTTTGGACAATTTGTGTAGAGGGGGAATTTATATTTAATTTACTAAATTTGGTGGTGGGGATGAGTATATATAGATTAGAATATAAGGTTTAGATTAGTCCCTGATGAAGAGCCGTAGCGAGCTCGAAACGTTGGCCAAGTCTTCAATTAGGTAAGGGTGTTGGGGACAGTCAGACTTCACTTTACTAACAAAGAATTTTTTCAGCTAATATTTTATTTTCAGATTAGTCTACGGGGGTGAATGTAAACAAGGACAGTCTGACTGTCATTATAATTTTAATTTAATTTTGAATTTAATTTTATTTTTAATTTTCATTTTATTTTTAGATTGAATTGATTGGACTGTAAGGCCAATAAAAAAATATTTATTAATTGTAGCTTTAGATATTTTTCGTTCGGAAAAGGGAATAAGTACTTGTACACTAATTAGTGTTAAGTTTTATTGATTCCTTAGAAATAGAATTACTCTGACGTTAAATCTGGCAAACTCCTGAGCAAGGGTTTAATACGTTTAATTTATAATGTTGTATAACGATTTATATTTGTAACGTTACATCTTTTCCTATGGAATTTATTTTCAAATGTTGGATTATTGAAGTTCTCTTTAAGCAATGTAATAAAAACTATTATAATGTGCGACCGAATCGTTATATAATGGTTAAATTTGCAGAGGCTTTGGCTTGTTTTTTCATGTCCTGAATGACAATATTTTATGATGAAGCAAAAATTTGATTTTTTTCTTGAGTTTATATTTTAATACAGAGCTGTCCGAACTCTTGTTTTTGAACAGTATAGTTAGTCTTGACGCTCGTCCTTGTGGATAAACGCGCCTTCCTCTTCCTAGATCAATTAATTTTATAAAGTATTTCTCGAATCTAATATTTTACTTTTTAATATTCTACATTGCAATATGTATAATTTTAATAAAGCGCATCCATCTCTATATTAATAAAAAAGGATCATCGAAAAAAAATTTTTTTCAAAAATCGCAAATCGTTTTTTGAGATAATCAAAATTGTGTTTGTTCAATTCTCCTGTTAAAATTATCGAATCAGCATCACAGTCTCAACATATAAGCGGAGAGAATCATTTCAGACAAGAATTTTCATTATCATTGAGAGCAAGGTACAACAGCTCGGTGACTTCCAGCTAAGAACGCGTAGGAGAACCGATCTATATACGAAATGAAAACAATCATAATTCTTATATAATTCGATTTTGTTAGTACTTTGTGCGTTGTACAGTTTGGCAATAATACATCGAGAAACTCCACTTCCACTCCGTACAATTCAAGAATCCATGTAAAAAGGCAATTTATTCTGATTCAATAAAAAGCCGTACATGCAAGGACAACGCCTCGTTCCAGATAACATACGTACATGTAGCAGCGAACAGATTTCTCTAAGTGGGCCTGTTCAATAGTGTACACGACCAAAGAAACAGAGAAGCGCATTACCGAGAAAACATCCGTTCACTGTGCGCATAGATAGAACGAGGATATAGAAATATTGATTCAGCACCATATATATGTTTATATACACATATATCTGCGAAAGAAGAGCCTCGGCACATTGACGAAAGGCTCAGATATGCATCATTTGAATCTGTATCTTCATTAATTCTGTAATCAGTAGTAGTCTCCACTCATTTCCAAGCTCCGAGATGCAGACGTTAGAAAAATTGGAGAGTTACCACTAGCTTTCTCTCTCTCTCTCTTTCTCGCTATTGTCCCCGTTAATTATATCTATATCAAATCACTCAGTCTCTGGTGCTCCCTCCCTCGTCTCTTTTTCTCTAGACGAGCAACAGCTCCTCCCCCCACCCCTTTGTATATCTCTCCACTTTACGATTGATTCGATATACAATATAATAGATTGAATCTACTTTTAGTTGAAATGCACATAAAGACTGATTGTATAGAGTCACAGGAAACTCATATTATTGGTAAACTGCGTCGCACACGCGCGCGTATACATCGTTATTGAGTCCACGCGAGAGCTACGAGATGCTCTGTAACATCAGAGTCGGTGCGGCTTTCTTAACGAGCGCAGCGTTTCGCAGGCGAAACAGACTGGGCGCCTGCATTATCAGGTATACATTTAGCAATTATATCAATTTGTATTAACGCACACACGCACGCAAACGCACACACACGCACGTGCGCTCATATATATGCGTACACACGTGCGAGCTCGCGTTCATGCGCGGGCGTGTGTGTGGAGATTAAGTGCACATTTCGGAGTGAGAAAAGAGAGCGTCGGCGCGAGAGGTGCGCGCAACTGCTAAAAATGAGTGTACGAACAGAACACACATGAGACGTATGTGTATATCGCACATGCTATTTTATAGGTATTATATATACATGATAATATGGACAGATATTGTTATGTTATTTAAAGTTGTGGTAGTGAATAATTAGGAGTATAATTATACAAACGGACTGAATTAAAAACTTTTGTGCTAGAAGATAATGTGTCAGATGTAAAAATTAGGACAGACTTCTCCTAGCGTTCTTTCCAAAATTTCTATCCGTTTGAAAAAATATGTTTTTTTTTTAAATATTTAAAATAACAATTGTAGCATTGGAATTTTGTCCATTAAAAATTTACTATAAATTTCGTGTCCCTTCCTCCAGTCTAGACATGTGCGTCATAACCAAGCTATGTTTCGAACTCGTTATCTATAGTTTCATTAAAACGAGTAGTTAACTAAATTCAAGCAGCTCGGAACTAGTCATGATTATAAATCAAATTGATATATATTGCAGCAAAGAAAATGATGTGAAAAGAAACAAATAACGCGTGAGAGTAAATTTCGTTTTGTTATCTTGAAGGTCAAAATTATAAATGTCTGTTGACTTAACTAAGGTGAAAAAGATCAAGTTACCCCCGTTTTGATAAAGACTAGCATGAAATTGAGAAATAGTAAACAATTATATAACTTTAATTGATGGATTAAAGTTTACCATATTTAATTTTGATCATGATGCGTATATAATTTTTTACTTAATTTATAAACTAAGGGCATAAGCTTTATTGCTACGTTTTAAAATATATCGCTCATCTTAAATGAATTGAATCCGATAAAATATACACGATAATGATTCGGAATTCTTGATGATTAACGTACAAATCGTTGCCTCTAACTATTACAATAATAAATGTTTCTTCATTTTTTATCACTACACTGATTATAAATGATCAATTATCGCATAAAATTTAAGACAACCATAAAAACATATTCCTTTATTTAATTATTTACTTACTATTTTGTAATATGTGTAAATTTTCATTGTTAATGCAGATACCAAATCTGAGGTACATATAGAAAAATAAATAATTAGTTAAACAGATGGATACATGTGATTTATTTTATCATATGACAGAAAACTATATCCTGATAAACTATGATATTGATATAAAACATAAAAATTATTATACACAAAAATTTTAATTTTATAAAAAATTCACTATAAAATAATACGGTAAATTTCTATTAAATTAAAAAAATTATTGACAAACCATAGACTTTAAAGAATTGCACTGAAAAGTAGAAAATAATTCTAAAAGGTACGAAAGAATCTGTGGATTACGCTTGTACTGTTTATCACAAACTAAATAATACGAGTAAACTAAAAATGCAATACTTATTGAATGCATCCGTAGGTTTTGTATAGATGATTCCGAGAATAGCTAAATTACCCTTTATATAATATGGCCAAGTTTTGTCATAAAAAAGACTTTTTCTGACAATTTTTCAGGGCATTTCCGTTTATTGATATTGTTGAGTGTCTATAGCACTCTACAATATTTATTTTCATTAATCGTAGTGCCTATTTCAATAAAATCGACCAATAACACATCTACCTCGTCGCAAAAAACCGTAGCCATGATATTCCCAGTAGAATATTAAATTTTTGCCTTTGTCGGAGCATTTTCTTCACGTTTCTTTCAAACATGCTTTGACGCTTCATTTAGCGATTTCCATGGTGAATCCATGTTTCATCTTCTTTTATAATAAGTGAGTAAAGATAGTTGCCGTTTAATCCTTTTACAGTTTAAAAATATATAGCTGCATGTAATTCAGAATCTGACCCGCTTTGCGCTTGTAGTTCCATGATTGCCGAGCTCATGGAATACTTATTATAATACCGGACAACTGCTATAGAGTCCTTTGTTGGGAAGGTAGGAATACGATGTCCAAGTATCCATATTCTAATTAATAAATATTTTTTATTGGTCTTACAGTCCAATCAATTTCAACCAAAAATAAAATAAAATAAAAATAAAAATAAAATAAAAAAAAAAAAAATAAAAAATAAAAATAATAATAAAAAATAAAAAATAAGAAATAAAAATAAAAAATAATAAAAATAAAAAATAAAAATTAAAAATAAAAATTAAATTAAAAATTAAATTAAAATGATAATGACAGTCAGACTGTCCTTGTTTATATTCACCCCCGTAGACTAATCTGAAAATAAAATATTAGCTGAAAAAATTCTTTGTTAGTAAAGTGCAGTCTGACTGTCCCCAACACCCTTACCTAATTGAAGACTTGTCCAACGTTTATCCATATTCTACTAAGAGTCTGTGTATTTGTATGATAGAATACGAATATCTTCATAGAAGACGTCCCGTCATACCTGGATATCGTCTTCGACCGTCCTAACACGCTACTCCCCGTAGAAATTATCCCGAGGCACCTGCACATTGTTTCCCACCAACTATACACGATACTCCCCGTAGAAGTCATCCCGTCATACGTGGAAATTGATACCTACCAATTAAAGACGATATTCTCCGTAAAAGTCGTCCGCACAATTTTAGACATCGTTTGCTACCGACTAAACACAATACTCCCCGTAGAAGTCATTCTAAAACACCTGAAAATCGTATTCTACCGTCCCAACACCAATCTCCCTACAGCAGTGGTTCCGTTATACGTAAATGTTATCTTCTACCATCAAAACACGAAAGTCCCCGTAGAAGTTGTCCCGACATATCTGGACATCGTTTCCTGCCGATTAAATAGGATACTCCCCGTAGAAGTTATCCCGAATACGAAACTCCTTGTATAAATCGTCTTGAGGCACCGGGACATCGTATTCAACAGCCCACACACGCCAATAAAATATTTCTCTGTAGAAGTCGTATTTAAAACGTATATATATATATATATATATATATATATATATATATATATATATATATATAGGTATATGCATATTAAATACAGCTTCAGTGGAAAAATTCTACTTTCGAGTTCGGGTGGTAGAAAAAGATGTGTAAGTGTCTCGAGACGATGTTTACGGAGAGTCTCATGTTCGGACTATAGGGCATGTCTTGCAACGGCTGCTATAGAGAGTTTTCTGTTAAAGAGGTAGAATGCGATGTCCACGTATCCCGAGACGACTTTTACTGGGAGTATGTGTGTTCAAATGATAGAATACGAATCTTCATAGAAGTCTCTTAGACAGACCTTATAGAAGTCGTTCCAAAACATCTGGACATCGTATTCTAACATCCGAACACGAATTTCCCCATAGAAGTCATCCCGTCATACCTGGATATCATCTTCTATCGTCCGAACACGAAACTCTCCGTAGAAGTCATTCGTGCATATCTAGACGTCGTTTTCTATTTAAGTAAATACAATACTCCCCGTAGAAATCGTCCAGAGACACCTAGACATCGCATTCTGTTACCCAGGCATGAAGCTCCGCGTACAAGTTGTCCCGACATATCTGAACAATTTTTCCTCTCAACTAAACACGATTCTCCCAATAGAAGTCATCCCGAGAAAGCTAGACATCGCTTCCTAACGACTAAACACAAAACTCACCGTATAAATCATTCGAAACACCTGGTATCGTATACTACCATCCCAACACGAATCTTCCCATAGAAGTCGATTTCCTCATGCCTGTACATCGTTTTTTACCAACTGGATATAATAATCCCCGAAGAAATCGTCCAGAGACAATGGGATATCGTGTTCAAGCGTCCATATACGCCAATACAATATTTCTCAGTAGAAACCGTAATTAAAATGTATATATATGTACGAGGATGGATTGATAAGTTTCCGGCATGACCAAGAAAAACAACATTTTTTTTTGTAGAAAAACAAGAATTTTTTTTCTATCTCAACATAATCTCCTCCAAGGCTGATACATTTCTCATTGCGGTGTTCTAGTCTAGTAATGCCATCTCTATAGACTGATTCGTCAAGCTCCTCAAAATACCCATTTACAGCTTCGATTACTTCATTGTCCGCAAATCTCTTACCACCAAGCCATTGTTTGTGGTTAGGAAACGGATAATAGTCACTGGGGCTAGGTCTGGAGAGTAGGGAGGGTGCGGCATCAATTCAAACTTCAGATCGTTGATTTAAGCCATCGCAATGATTGACGTGTGCGCTGGTGCGCTATCGTGATGAACTAAGATTTTTTCTTCGCCAGATGAGGTCGTTTAATTTTCACTTCGTGGCTTAAATGTTGCAATAAATCTGCGTAGTATTGGCCAGTGATAGTTTTACCCTTTTCAAGGTAATCAATGTATATAATATCTCTTACATCCCAAGAAACAGTAGCCCTAACCTTGTTCGCCAAAAAAATTGTTTTTGCCTTCTTTGGTGTTGGTTCTCCAATCCACTGTTTAGACTGTTGTTTGGTTTCAGGAGTATAGTGGTGGACCAAACTTTCGTCAACGGTTATCGAATCGACGCAAAAATTCGCTTGGATTACGCTTATAGAACGAGAAATTGGCGGTAGAAATGTTCTTTCGAATCAATTTTTGATCGACTGTTAGCAAACGTTGCACCCATCTTGCACAGAGATTTTCCATATACAAAAGTTGGTGCAAAATATTTTGTACACGTTCATACGACATCTTACAGGTCTCAGCTATCTCTTTTAATCTGCCGTCTTTCAGCACTATTTGATGATTTTTTCGATCATATCTGGAATTGTGACCTCAATGGTGCGTCCTGAGCAAGGCTCATCAGAGGTACTCACACGACTCTTTTTAAACTCGGAAACCCACTGCTTAACGGTTCAATATGATGGGGGAGATGTCCTCAGTGTTGAGTCCATCTCTTCTTTAATTTCCTTCGGCGCTAACCCCTTCAAATAAAAGTATTTGATGACAGCACGATTTTCCAGCTTTTCCATTTTTACGAAAAACACAGAGGTCTCTTGTTCAGCGTGCTCTCAAACCTAAACTAACATGGCGATCGGACTGAAACTATAGTTACAAGCTACTTAAGGATGGTACTATAGAACGCCACCTCAAGGTAGGCCTAGTGGCGCCATCTCTTGGTCAGGCCGGAAACTTATCAATCCACCCTCGTGTGTATATATATATATATATATATCATATAGATTCTATTTTATAGATTGTATCTATTATACTATTTATTATATTCTATATTCTATATTGTAGACATATAAATTCTATATTATCTTGGGAAGGACATAGACTATGTTTTTTAGTGAAAATCGTTTTACTTTCATCAATAAATTAAGATAATGGTTTTAGCAATCAGTTTCAATAGCGGCCACCACGTGGCGTCTAGTATCACGTAGTGATCAATAGAACATTAACTCAAAGTAGTTCGCCTAAAGTATTAATACAAGGCCAGCTCAGACGAATGTTCATATCCAACTTTGGGATTCGTATCCTAAAGAAGGTGTGGCGTTCGTTAGTATAACCTTTTTTCAATAATTAAGATATATTTCTAAGAATATAATATATATATATATATATATATATATATATATATATATATATATATATATATATATATATATATGTATATTCCCCCTTGGATGATTCCACAGATTATGCGATGTACAACATCGACAAAATTTATATCTTCGACGATTAAGTCATATGAGAGATTTTCTTTCCTCGATATGTGCAAAATATAACTTTTAATTTTTGAAGAATAAGTTCAAATCATTCGCAAAAAATTTTCAAAAAAATTTGCAAAATATTTTCTGTGAATGATTTGAACTTATTCTTCAAAAAATTAAAAGTTATATTTTGCACATATCGAGGAAAGAAAATCTCTCATTATAATAATAATTTAACCGATTTCATAAACAATTCAATGATATCTAGTAAAAAAGTACTCTTATATATACAAATCTATATTTCTATAAATAATTGACCGTAATTTACCTATCGTCGATTCTGTATAAAAAGCTGCTTCAATGTAGCGTCTACTTCAAAAAGTTAATATTTTGTCGGCTTCAATGGAAAAAATTGTACTTTCGAGTTCGAGCGGTAGAAAAAGATGTGCAAGTGTCTCGAGACGACGATTACAGAGAGTATCATGTTAGGACTATAGGAAATATCTCGGGAAAAATGATATAGAGAGTTTTGTATCGGGGAGGTAGAATACGATTTCCAATTATCTCGGGACGTCTCTTACTGGGAGTGTGCGTGTTTGAATGATATAATTCTAATCTCTTCATAGAAGTCGTAATGAGATACCTGGATATCATTTCCCACTAAATATACATGACATTCCCCGTTGAAGCCGTTCCAAATCATCTGGAAATCCGAACACGAAACTCCCCGTAGAAGTTCAGCCGACATACCTAAACATCTTTTCCTACCAACTAAACACGATAGTCCCAGTCGCCCCCAGAAAGCTAGCATGGCTTCCTAACGACTAAACACGATACTCGTTCGGAAATAGTACCGTCTCAACATGAATCGTCACATAGAAGTTGATTTCCTCATATCTGGACGTCGTTTTCTATCAACTAAATATAATATTCCCCGTAGAAATCGCCCAGAGACACCTGGGCATCGCATTCTATCATCCAAACACATAACTGCATGTATAAATCGTCTTGAGGCAACGGGATATCGTAATCAACCGCTCGTACATGCTAATACAATATTTCTCAGTACAAACCGTATTTAAAATGTGTATATATAATATGTACAATATAATATACATACAATATATATTACATATTTCGTATATTTTCGTTTTTTCAATTAAATACCGTGAATATTTTCGTGGTGATGCCAACTGAAATTCTAGCAAGATTGTATCGCGAACAGCATATTTTTTAAGCAGACGATGGATATTTCCTTTTTCAGCAGAAGTGACGATATATTATGTATATAGTTTCAAGGTTGTTGATAAAAATCAAAAGATTTCGATAAGGTGTGAGTGTAGTGTCAGATTAGCCTGAAGAAAAAAAACGGTAATACCAACTAACGTCACAGCTTCTTTAGGATACGAATCCCAAAGTTGGATATGAACATTCGTTTGAGCTGGCTTGGTATTAATACTTTAAGCGGACTACTTTGAGTTGATGTTCGTGATTCAAGACGCCACCTAGTGGCCGCTGGTGGAACTGATCGTTAAAATCATTAACTTAATTTATTGATGATAGTAAAATGATTTTCAATAAAAAACATAGCCTTCCCAAGATAATATAGAATCTGTATGTCAAATTTCAGAACAATCGGTTCAGTAGTTTTTTGGTTGTCGTTTATAAACAAAAACACGCTTTGTCTTTATGAATTAGTATGGTATGATATATAAAATCAAAGCTTGTGTGCCTTTTTTATAAGTATAATTATATATCTAAAAGTTCAGGAATATGAATTGAAAATGTATAATTCATAACTTATAATTTATAGTTTATTAAGAGTGTAACCAAAAAACATTTTGTCTTTTGAGATACAGTATATTTTCTAACAATAATCTTATTGCATGTCATTAAGTTATTCAAAGTGATGCACTTTGATTGAATTGAATTTTTGCCTGTAGCAATACTTCTGAAAAAGTACGATTAGCAGTCTTTACTGTTATGTGAAGATTTTATTATCATTTCGAAGCTACAAGGTCGCCGTTTTTAGAAATATTAATCTAATACCAAAACTTTGATATTCCATATATCATTAATCTGATTAACTACGGTGGATTAATTTTATTGTTTCATTTGGCGATGGAATTATAAATACTCAATTACCTCTTCAAAAGATAAAATTGAATTGCTTTTTTGCAACTTTTTTGCTCGGTCTTGCTTACTTATGACGCAGCTTTTTGATCCTTATGTTTACCTCTTCAAACACTTATCATGGCTAAACCAGCTTTCGGTCTTAATACTTATGAATAATACGCATACTTAATACGTATTAATATGTATTCTAATTACAACAGATCATTTGAATGATCTTTTGAAAATTTTAAACAATTATTAGGTGATGTAAAAGAACGTGAAGCCATGATCTAATTTTGTTGTAACTATTTAAAATAAAAATTTTGCAAATAACTAAAGCTTATCACCTACAGAATGTTTATGTGAATAATTTAAATTGGGAATAATTGTTTAAAATTATAAACCTGTTTATAAATAGATTTTGTACTAAATAATAAAAACTTTTATATTTGTGATATTTAAATATTTTTATTCTCATTTATATTTGAAAATATTTTACTATATAGACTTATATATTTGTTTATATTGTTGTTTTTAAGTAAATAACTACTATATAACAAAAAATGAAAATAGAAAAAGTAAAAATCATTTGCATATTTAATCCACAAAAAGGCTTTTAACAAAAGTAAAATAGGTACACGAGCTTGATATGTTTCTAGCATAGTACGAATTTTATATATAAATACATCTTGAATAAATTTTAAATTAATTTTATATGTAAATACCAATAAGAATATTAATTAATTGAAATATACTTTTATGATTTAGGTGGCGCAAACGATATTAATTTGAATGAAAAATTTTAATTAAACACATTGTATAATGAATATAATACTACTACAATATAATATTAAGGTTAAATTAAATAAAGGTCAAGTGAAACCGTTGAACTGATATAGTGCAATATTCAGGTGTTTTTATGTTATTTAACTTCGCTCTATTTATGCTTCCAAATACCGGTGTTAATTAATGACGGAGGTCTACGATGTATTTGTAAACAATGCACATGTAAATTATTCAGCGGTGTTGTGTTAATCGGCCAAGACCGGAATTTCAGCTCGGATCACCAAGCTACTAGTCCTTCGCCATAGCGATCGAGCTATCGTAGGCCTCCCTAATATTCAGGTTGATGCATTATTAGTCCAAATGTTAATAATGAGTAAATCATAGAAATTTAGCATAAAAAAACATTTTTAATGTAAATGAAAATTATAAAATCGCCATTATTTGGGGAAATAAGTAGAACAGTATGGTTATTTATACGGTTATTATGTATTTAATAGGATTTAAAGTGTATCACAGTAAGAATTAGAGCTTCTAAATATAATGACATATTATAGCTGTAAGCCATACAGTCCGATTCAGAAGAAAAGCATATCTTAAAAATAGCACTAGTAGGAAGCAGTAGTTCTCTCAAACGGTGATATTTCGGCTGGTTGATTTACGTACATCGAATGGTAAGTGCTGGCAATGCGCATGTATCTGTTGAATGAGTTTAATGAATTTGATACATCGTCTGGTGTCATAGTAGCCAATGGCGAATTATTCTTGTATATGGTGCAGGTATTATACATGCTACAGGACGTGCTCAACATATTATTTATAGCCAAACTGTATGAAAATGTTTTACCAGCAATTCCACAACTATTTATGTCTATTTTCGCTGTCGTATAAAAAGGTTCTATCTAAGCTCCGAAAAAGGGTGCTATTTCGCTTCTTTTTGCTTCAATTTTAGTGTATACTAATAACTAAATATTGGCAATATTTAATCTGAAATACAAAATATACGAAATATAGGTATATATACATTTTACACACGGTCTTTATGGGAATTTTGTAGTTTTGTGTTCGGACAGTAGAATACGATCTCCACATGTCTCAGGACGACTTCTATGAAGAGTTTCGAGTTTGAATAGTAGAAACTGATTGAACATGATGTCCACGTGTCTCGGGACTATTTCTACCAGCAGTATCCTGTTCAGACAGTAGAATACGATGCTCAGGTACTTTGAAATGACTTTTAAAAAGAGTTTCACAGTTTCGTATTTTGCGATCCGTGATATTCAGATATATATATATATATATATATATATATATATATATATATCATATCATATCATATTATATCGTATCATATCATATCATACTAATTTATAAAAAAAAACCGTGTTTTTGTTTGTACACGATAACCGAAAAAACTACTGCACCGATTGCTCTGAATTTTGTTCTGAAATTTGACACATAGATTTTTTTTTGTTATTGAACGTCGCTCTATTTATGCTTACAAATATCGGTGCTAATTAGCGACGGAGGTCTATGATGTATTTGTAAACAAAGCACATGTAAATTATTATAGCGGTGCCTGTATGAATCGGCCAAGACCGGTATTTGAACTCGGATCCCCAAGTTACTAGTCCTTCGCTCTAGTGATTGAGCCATCATAGGCCTGCGTTAATATTTTAAAAGAGAATTACGTTAAACGGTCGAGCCATTGTAGGCCTCTATATAGATTCTATATTATAGATTGTATCTATTATACTATTTATTATATTCTAGATTATATATTCTATATTGTAGACATATAGATTCTATATTATCTTGGGAATGACATAGGCTATGTTTTTTATTGAAAATCATTTTCCTTTCATCAATAAATTAAGTTAATGATTTTAACAATCAGTTCCACCAGCGGCCACTAGGTGACGTCTTGAATCACGTTATGATCAATAGAACATCCACTCAAAGTAGTCCATTCAAAGTATTAATACCAGGCCAGAATAAAGGAATGTTCATATCCAACTTTGGGATTCGTATCCTAAAGAAGGTGTGACGTTAGTCGGTATTACCTTTTTTGTTCTTCAGGTTAATCTGACACTACTTTCACACCGCATGGATATCTTTTAATTTTTGTATATTATTGAATTTTTCTCGAGTAAAAAATGCTTTCTCTCCCTGTCTTATTTTCTTAGATGGTTGTATGCCGAATCATTCTAAAAATAATTTGTGAAAACAAATTATAAGAATAATCTGACACTACTCTTCACACCTTATGGATATCTTTTGATTTTTGTAAATTTCATTTTCTCTTACGTGGGTAAATCTCTCTCTCTCTCTCTCTCTCTCTCTCTCTCTCTCTCTCTCTCTCTCTCTCTCTCTCTCTCTCTCTCTCTCTGTCAGTCTATCTCTCTGTCAGTCTATCTCTCTGTCTTTGTTTCCCCTTCACTTATAAAATGGTTCTGTATACCAAATCATACTGAATATAGTTTGTGACGAAACATTATATTAATTTCAGAATTCTGACAAGAGACTGCTTTTTAGTTTGATCAAAAGAAATGATTGCAAAATAGGGTTCTTTTACCAACAACCTCGAAACTATGTAAATATATATACATACATACATATATATATATATATATATATATATATATATATAATATATCATCATTTCTACACAATATCCATCGTTTTCTTAGAAAATATGCTATACGCCATAGCATTCTGCTTGAATTACAGTTGGCACCACTACAAAAATATTCACGGTATTTAATTGAAAAAAAGAAAATATACGAAATATGTAATATATATCGTATGTATATTATATTGTACATATTATATATACACATTTTAAATACGGTTTCTACTCAGAAATATTGTATTGGCTTATACGGGCGGTTGATTACGATATCCCCTTGTCTCAAGACGATTTGTATAACCATCTGTGTGTTCGGCTTATAGAATACGATGTCCAGGTGTCTCTGGACGATTTCTACGGGGAATATTGTATTTATTTGATTGAAAACGATGTCCAGGTATGAGGAAATCAACTTCTATGGGAAGATTCGTATTGGGACGGTAGAATACGATACCATGTATTTTCAAACGACTTCTACGGGGAGTATTGTGTCTAGCATTCTCGGGACGATTTCTACTGGGACTATTCAGCTTAATTGGTAGGAAACGATGTTTAAATATGTCGGGACAAATTCTACAGTGAGTTTCGTGTTTGGATGATAGAATGCGATTTCCAGATGATTTGGAACAGCTTCTACGGAGACTGTCATGTATAGTTAGTGGAAAACGATGTCCAGGTATCTCTTTACGACTTCTATGAAGAGATTAGAATTCTATCATTCGAACACGCACACTCCCAGTAAGAGTCGTCCCGGGATAACTAGATATTGTATTCTACCTCCTCAGCACAAAACTCTGTATCGTCCGAAGATGATACTCTCCGTACTCTCGAGACACTCAAACATCTTTTTCTACCGCTCGAACTCGGAAGTACAATTTTCTCCATCGAAAACGTATTTAATATGCATATATATGGTATAAAATGGTCGGCACAATATAAACTTTTTGAAGTGGACGCTGCATTGAAACAGCTTCTTATATAGAAGCGACGATAGGTAAATTACGGTCCATTATTTATAGAAGTATAGATTTGTATATATAAGAGTACTTTTTACTTAGATATTATTGAATTGTTTATGAAATCGCTTAAATTATTAGCTCGGGCGAAGCCGAGATGGGGGATGCTAGTATATATATATATATATATATATATATATATATATATATATATATACGGTGTCCCAGATATAACTGCTCATAAGTGGGTCATGGCCTGTGGCGATTTTTTGTCTATCTATTGTCAACGCTCGCATAATTGTTTGCATATACGGACGCATTGACGAAACATGGGTTTATACGTCTTGTGAATAAAGATTATGTTTCATTGTCTACAACGGTCTCTACCCACATTTTTTTTCAAGCTACCCTTTTTTATAACAGCCCACTCCTCTGTACTGGAAATAATGAAGAAAAGGCGGATGTTTCGTTGAGGCGGACAAACTGACTGCGAACGCATACTTGTTTTATAAAAACAAAAGTGGAACTAAATTGTCGAAATGTTGCAAAGACTGAGACATAGATATTTGATAATCACATTGAAAACTGGAAAAAATACTGATTGATACCTATTAACGAATAATAAGAAAAATACAATTTGTTGTTCAGTATTATTTGGCATACAAAACTATTTTATCAGAGCAGACGGAGAAAGAAAGAGAAAAAGAGGGAGAGAGAGAGAGAGAGGGAGAGAAAGAGAGAGAGAGAGAGGGAGGGAGGGAGAGAAATAGATTTTCTCACGTAAGAGAAAATAAAATTTACAAAAATCAAAAGATATCCATATGTTGTGAGTGTAGTGTCAGATTAACCTGAAGAACAAAAAAGGTAATACTGACTGACGCCACACCTTCTTTAGGATAAAAATCCCAAAGTTGGATATGAACATTCGTTTTTTTTTTTTTTTTTTTTTGTGACGCGGGGAGGGGAAATCTTCTAAAGATACCTCTCTAAGAGAGGTAGTGTTGGATTCATGGAGGCTTTGCTCGCATGCCTACCGACTAAAACCCCTCCCCGCAGGGATTCCTACCCGGAGGTATCATTCCCTTTACCTGTTGGGATAAAATATTATTAAACGGAACGGTGTAGGGGGTGGGGGAGTAGGAGTGGGATGTGGATAGGGGAGGAATTGGTGAGTCTAGGGGCTCTGCCTTCTTGGCGGCAGAGGCTTACGTACGAAAACGAAGCACGGAGTGGCCGATAGTGGCTGATGGGGTTACGGATCGTTGATCAGGTGGCAAGGCCTCCTGTAGCGATCCGTCGATTTAGGACGGATTCTACTCAGGGATTGGATTCCTGAGTTCGGGCGTTGTTTAATTGTTTCTCTCAAATTTTTGGCGAATTTGTTCGCGTAATCGTTGAGAGCAAGAAGGTTAGTTTCCTGAAGTACTTGAGTGTTCCTTAAGTACCAAGGGGTGTTCAGGGAAGAGCGTAGCTGCCTCATGTAGGTGCCTTGGAGTCGCTGAAGTCTTTCTAGGGGGATGGACCCCCAGATGGGGATGGCGTATGTGGCAATGCTCCTGATGATGGCGGAGAAGGCTCTGGCCTTTGTTCTGGGTGACAGGGTTTTGCTATGGAAGAAAGGTTTGAGCTTTAAGAAGGCTTCTAGCATTTTGCTCCTGGTGAGGCGAAGGTGTTTGTTCCAGGATAGGTTCCTGTCGAACGTCACTCCGAGGTATTTAACCGATTGGCTCCACGGGATGGAGGAGCCTTTGATCGTTATTTTTGGAGGGGCGCGGTTTTTACGGAAGATGAAGATTGCACTGGACTTGCTCTCGTTGATGGAGAGTCTCCACCGTGAGTACCAGTTGATTTGGTGTGGGAGAAATCTGTTTAGCCTTGAGGTACTGTGGCAGATTGTTTTAGTGGCGTCTATGAGGGCAATATCGTCCGCGTAGAGTGCTGTGGTAATTGTATCGTGTATGGGAAGATCATGGCAGAAAAAAGTAAAAAGTAGGGGGGAGAGCTTAGACACTTGAGGGACGCCGGCTGAGATGGCCTTTGGAGCGGAAAGGGATTTGCCTACCCTAACTCGAATAAATCGGTCTGATAGGAACGACTTTATTATCCCGATCAAATAATGGGGGATATCATTGGCAATGAGCTTGAAGACGAGCCCGTCATGCCATACCCTGTCGAAGGCTTGCTGGACATCTAGCAGCAGCATCGTTGTGTGCAGCTGTCTGTTCATGTTGTCAGCAATGAATTCCGTAACTCTGAGAAGTTGGTGACAGGTGCTGTGCCCTATGCGGAACCCATGCTGACAGTCAGGTATGAGGTTTTTTCTGGTGATCGAGGTGGAGAGGCGTTTTAGGATAACGCTTTCGGCCACTTTGCTTAGGGAGTTTAGAAGACTGATGGGACGATAGCTTGCGGGGTCGTTGAGGGGCTTCCCAGCTTTTGGAAGACAGACCACTATGGCCGTTTTCCAGGCTTTTGGAAAGTATTGATGTCTCATCATTGCGTTTACGATATTGCAGATGGACATGATGTGTTTGTGGGGGAGGATTTTTAGTGTGCTGTTATTGATTTTGTCAGCGCCAGGGGCTTTCTTGTTTTGAAGATTGCGAATGATGTCGCGTATCTCTTTGGGGGAGGTAGGGGTGATGTCCCTGTTTGAAGGGAGGAAGTGTTGAGCTGTCTGGGTGACATGCTCATGAAAGCGTGAGAGTTCTGGTGCGCTGGGTAGAGGTGAGCACTGATTGCTGAGAGATGATGCGAAGATCTCGGCCTTTTCTTCAGCGAGTGAGAAGGTTTGGCCATTTTGCTTGAGTGGTGGAAGGCAAGGGCGACTGCCTCGTATAGATTTTATCACCTTCCAGACGTTTTTGGAGTGAGTTTCAGCTTCAGTGATGAAATCGTTCAAGCGGCTGTTTCTTAGCTCGTTTATCCGAGAGTGGATGTCCCTTTGTAAGGAGTTGAGTTGGGTTTTGAGAAGTGGAGTTCTAAGATTTTGCCATTTCTTCCGGATTCTATTCTTTTACTTAATTAGCTTCAAAATACCGTCGTGGAGGTTATTATTAGTGCCCTGTGGAGGGCGGGAGAATGTAGCGATTCTAACAGCGTGGGTAGTGTCATTAGATAGGGAGGTGATCTCTTCATCGATTTGAGAGATCGATAATATGGGTTTGCATCGAAAGGCTGATGTCTCTAGGTTGAATTTGAGATGTAGCCAGTCGATGTGTTCTGTGTATGACGGGAGAGAGATTTGTGATGCATGGAAGGCGAGGATCACCGGGCTGTGGCCTGAGCTCAGTGCACAGATAACCCGGGGGTCGCTTAGGGGTGTGATATTTTTGGTGAGAAAAATATCGAGAATGTCTGATGCGTGTTGTGGGGAGCCCGGAAAGTGAGTAGGCGAGGGAGGAGCTTCCACTGTAAAATCATGCCGAATTGTTTTTCTGAGGAGGGCGCGGCCGTTGCTATTTCTGGAGCCGCAGCCCCAAGAGGGGTGCTTAGCATTTAGATCCCCAGCGATGACTGTGGGGGTGTTGCTGTTGAGAAGCAAGACAAGATCTTTACAGTTGTTTTGGAGTTGTGGAGGGTTATAGCATGAAATTACCCTCAAGGGACCTTTTCGGAGGGAAATTTCAACCCCTATTGTCTCGCAGATGGAGGTAGTTGTAATTCGACGGTGGCGGTAGGACTTGTGGACGAGAATTGCTACGCCCCCACCGTTAGAATGCTCTCTGTCCTTCCTATACGTGATGTAGTTTGGAAGGAAGAGTTTGTGGGATGGGTTGAGGTGGGTCTCTGTGATGCAGGCGATCCCGATGTTTTCCTCCTCCAAGAGTTGGAGGAGCTCTAGAGATCTATTTCTGCAGGGGATGCCGTTGGCGTTCCAGTTGAGGAACTTTATCTCGGAGTTAGCCATTATTAGGTTTGCAGAGAGCGGCGGTAATGTTCGTGACGAACTGCATTATGATGTTTTGCAGTTCGGACGCAATGGGAGGCGAGTTGATTTGCAACGGAGCCGCTGATGCTGCACTGTTGCTCACTATGCTCGCATATGTGGTGCGGGTGGGGTTTGCCCGATTTTTATGAGGATTGAGGGTGATGCTCTTTTTCTGTATGAGCTGCGGTGGGGGGTGTTACCGGTTTTGGGAGCATTTACCGGCTTCACTAGTTTTTGGGGAAGCTTGTCCTTCTTTGGCGCTTTGGGGCAGCCCCTGTAAGTTGCCCTGTGCTCTCTTTTGCAGTTAGCGCAGGTGGGGCGCGCGTCTTTATGGTCTTTTAGAGGACATGACGGGGTGGCGTGATTTTTGCTGCAAAAAGCGCAGGCCCATGCAGTGTGGCAGTAGTTTGCCGTGTGATTATATTTGCGGCGTGCCTTTCGACTTCCTCTTTGCCTCCACTTTAATGTTGAGGCCACCGATGGTGCTAAAGTCGAAGATTGACTTAGCGGCGGGTGAGGAGGGGTCTAGGTGAACGGCCACTAGCGGCCAGATTTTTTCGCCGCTACGCATTCGGTGAATTCGTCGTGGGGTGTAACCTTTCGAATTTAGTTCATTCAGGATGTCTTCGTCTTTGATGGCTTCGTTTATACCCCGAATGACTACAACCAAGTCCCGTTCTTCGTGAAGTTGGTTGGTGGTATATTGTATTTTAGTATTTTCTAGGCGGGCCGTTAGGTGCCTGAAGTCGTCTACCGTTGCCGCGTACACCTTGACCGAGTCAGAGGTGTTGATGGCCCGGCGAACGGAAATTCCGGCATTTTCTATGGTGATCTTTAGTTTTGGCCAAATCATTTTTTGGCGAATGATGATTGGGGGTGGGGGTCGAACAGCGATGGTGGATTCTTTTTCAGTGTCAGAATCCAGATCGGAGAGCGTTGGTGCGGATTTGGCAACGCGAATGCGTTTACGGCCTTGCTTTATGAACTCGGCTTCTTCGGAGATCGGAGTTGATTCGGAGACGGTTATTTTGGTAGCGGGGTTGCAGAAAATTGCTGCCTCCTGAAAGAAATCCGTGGCGGATGAGGATGATATTGAACTTCCGGTGGTGTAGCGTGATGTTGCCACCGATTGAGAGAAGGTTGGGTCTGTTGTGGTGGTGGTTATTATATTTTGTAGGCGGTCAATGTGATCCCGAAGGCCGATGATAATTTCTATCAGCTTTTGGGGGGGGGGAGACCGTAGAGGTCGGTGGTAAGGCCGGTGTCCATGTCCATGGAGTCGGGCTTACAAATGAGTGGAGGAAGGTTGCCTCCAGTTTGTGATTGGGGGGGGGGGGTTAAGAGTAGAGGGAAAGGTGGGGTGTGGGAGATTATCGCTGTGAAGAAATATTTAAATTTGTAACTATAAATATAAATATAGGATATATTAGTTATAGAATTAGTTAAAAATGAGGTAAGTCAAAAAAAAAAAAAAAAAAAAAATAAGTTTAATTTAAGAGAGGTTAGTTTGAGTTTAAGATAGATGAGAATTTAAGTTAAAATTAAAATTAAAAAATTAATGTTAAAATTTTTGTGGTTAGTTTTAAAAAATTTTAGGAGTTTCTTACAAACTTATAATTTATAAATTATATAAATTATAAATTACAAGTTATGTAAGAGATAAATGAGAATTGATGTGTCGATGTTATGTCATGATGTCTCATGCGATGATCATGTGCGGGGGATCCGCTCATGAGGATGACGCACGGTGTATGATCTGAGGGGGCTTGATGTGAACATTCGTTTGAGCTAATTTGGTATTAATACTTTAAGCGGACTACTTTGAGTTAATGTTCGTGATTCAAGACGCCACCTAGAGACCGCTAGTAAAACTGACTGCTAAAACCGTTAACTTAATTTATTGTTAAAAGTAAAATTATTTTCAAGAAAAAACATAGCCTATGTCCTTCCCAAGATAATATAGAATCTATATGTCAAATTTCAGAACAATCGGTTCAGTAGTTTTTTGGTTGTCGTTTATAAACAAAAACACGCTTTGTCTTTATAAATTAGTATGATATGATATGATATATGATATGATAGTATTATATGATATTATATGATATGAAGTATGATATGATATATAGTAATATATATATATATGTATATATATATGTATATATATATATATATATATATATAGTAATATATATATATATATATATATATATATATATATATATATAGTAATATATATATATATATATATATATATATATATATATATATATGACTGTATATTTAAACATAGTATACTATTATTATACAATATATTATTACTCGATTATTACTATTTATTATTAAACTCCTTCGTGGTGCTATCGGTCCGCTTGATTTAGTTATTTATTCCCGAAAATGATGCTAACGTCGTGAGTATTTACCAAATCGACAAAATTCAATAACTAGAAAGATAATGAAAACAGAGTAAAAAAATTCATTGCTAATAACTTTGGCATAATAAAATTTTCTTCATAAAAAATAGGTGAACGTGTTTCTACACGGAAGTCACGAAATACTTTATTGGTCTTTGCTATTCATTAATATAATTTCTTTTCAGCGTGGAGTTTATAGTTTAATAGTCCAGGCAAATGAGGTCCAAAAAGGCGGACTCACCAACATTTTTTCGAACTCCTACTTTTTTGCACTAAATGATAGCTGAAGATGTGTAGAATAGGATCCTAAATTGCTGTGATCGTAACCCATGGACGACGTATTTATTTATTGAAAAATAGCAAAAAAATGTTCTTTTTTTACTTTTGCTCTAATAGTTTAAAAAATATTGCTCTAATCGAAGAATGTTTCATATTAAAATTGTGCGAAACATAATTCTGAACAAAAGTACATACATAAAAAACTTGAATATTCCAATTTTCTATTGTTTATAGACAATCAAAAAAATATTATCGATATTCAAAGAGATATAAAATTTGTTTAAAAATTTGAAATTCAATAATAATAACGTAAATAGATGTTTTTTTATCTACTCATAATGTGTTTCAAATTACAAAGTGTAATTTCAATATGGCGACCAGTTGCAAAATTATTTATATTGAAATTAACCACTGCGAAGTTCGCCAACAGCTGGGAATGTTTTAATGTTGTAAAATGCGTTCGTTAAAGTATATTAATAGTAATGAAAACTGAAAAGACCAGATTTTTAAATTAAATACTTATATTATCTAAAGTGAAACACACCATTGCTAGGAACGATATTGAATCAAAATGGATTTTATTAAGTTTAAAAAAGTTAAGATCAAATTTTGCACGACGCAAGTGAAAAGGTTTATTTATCTTTATATTTTTAATGCACTTTAAGTGATTAGTAATTATATTAAAATGAACCATTTATAAAAATTATTACGCGTATCATCATCGACGACCGGCGGCAGCTTATCTCTCCTCCGCAAGTCGACATCGCGGCGCTGCTAACTGAGCATGCGTACATTGGCGTCTACATCACTATCATAAAGATAATAGTAATCTTAAAAATTAGCCTCAAAATTCCACTTACAATATATGATTACAGAACAAAAAGGTGTGCATCGCAGGCACATGGCGCACGCGCGCAAAGGCACGCACAAATAAGCACAGCCATGCACAGCCATGCACACACGCAGGCAGGCATGCAGAGAGGAATGGAGAGGGAGAAAGAGAGAGATAGAGAGAGAGAGAGAGAGAGAGAGAGAGAGAGAGAGAGAGAGAGAGAGAGAGAGAGACTAAGAATGGGAAGAGGAGTGGTCGGAAGGTAGCAGAGGCACATATGGATGAATACAGATACTTGTTCTCTCTTTACTCGCTCGCACTCGTTAGTTGCTACGCAGCAGTCAGTAAAACCGGAGCTCGACTTATTTTGGCTCAGAGTCTTCTTGCAGCGTTGCAGCTTGCAGTAGAGCAGCGGCCGCCACGCCGAGCGGTGCTAGCGCTCGTGTTCGGTTATATTAGAATAATACATACGTACCGCTGTATATATATATATATATATATATATATATATATATATATATATATATATATAAGCGAACATCATTTTCCTTATACAAATTATCTGTATGTTTTTGCGCTCGTGTGTACAAATTCAACGTTTTGGTAAGTGCCGCCTATTAAAGCTGGCAGAATGAGTTTCGCGCGCGTTCTTCGTGTAATTTAATTCGTTAAAGAGACGATCTGTCGTGCGCGTATATTTCTCAATTCGGAGGCACGATCGATTGTACGTTTTTATTCTCTCTCTCTCTCTCTCTCTCTCTTTCGTTTTCTATCTTTGTCTCGTATTCTGTGTTCATGACGCTTTTGTGCCCCTCACCACATATAGCAAGTATACGTTCGGTACATTCTTTATAAGTCAAACACTGACAACACCAACCTGTATTACGATTATTGCACGCTAACGAGACAATTGATCACACTTGCACCGCGCGCACGTGCCCCGGTGCACTACGATCAAATAGTACGCATGTATTTTCTTTTGCATGCATATAAATATGCAAACTAAGCGTATTGAATGGTCAATATACGCAATGTATAAACGAGTAGTGTGACAGATAGAAAAATAATCGTGGCCTTCCTCTCTCTCTCCCCCTCCCCCTTTCTCTCTCTCTCTCTCTCTCTTTCTCTGGCCTATGAAGGACCATGAGTCCTTGGCGGTAGTAAATGAAATTCAAATCCCCCCTCTCTCTCTCTCTCTTATTTCTAATTTCTAATCAATTTTATAATATTCATCTGCAATGATAATTAAATTAATTTAGGAAAATGCTTAATATAAATACTTATTCTGTAGCATTCTGATTCTGTACCACATTCTGTACATATAATAAAACCGAATCAGCTCTCTCTCTATCGTCTTATTTTTTTGCCGCGGTGCGATCAGCTGAGTGGACCTAAAGAAGAGAACGCGACAACGGAGTGAAGTGTATATATATCACGCATTGTTATGTTTATCTAGGTTTGAGTATGCGCGCACGACAAGCGAGAAAAGCAATTTTAATGGGTGACGAACCTGTTGTAAATAAAGTAGGGCATCGAAGCTTTTGTTTAACGAAAACGTATGATTGGCTGCGCTCGCGATCTGCGAAGGATCCGTAAACTAGCGTTAAAAGCGAAATTTTCCTAAATCTTTGTATACATATATAAATCTGACTGTCAGAAATTTCTGATTGAAGAAACTAGCTTATGATTGTAACCAAAGAAAATCTTTAATAAAAATGTATTTTGAGTTAATTTTTATATTAAACATTAATGCATATGAAAAACATTTATAATACAAATAAATATTTATAATAATAAATATTATATTTATTATTATTTTCAGGCTTTTCTTAGTCTATTTTGATCGAAAATTTACAAGATGCAACACAAAATTTATATAACCTTTGATGAAAAAATTTTAATAATGCATATCTAATATTCTATTAAGTTATATAGTCCGAAATTTTTAATAGTGCAGGGAGTTCTATTTATTTGGTTTCGTGTGAGTTCAGAATGGATATTGAAATGTTTAGTATTGTTCACTTATAAATATATAATTAGAGTAACTTCAGTTGTCATTGTAACTACAATTATCGGTGAACGACAAAACGAATGATTGTTTTGAAAAAAATAAAATAAAATTCAACAAGTCGACTAATGCAAAATTTATATAGTCAAAACGTGGTAGATGACATTTATGATCATAAATATAAAAAGTTTTATTAATATACATATATTTAATAACTTTTAATATCAATACTTTAAGTGAAATAAAAATTCATTGGAAATATAAAAATATGTCTCAAAACATTATAAAAATAAAATATCTAAATTGATGAAAATATAAACTAAAAACATTAGTAAATCATTTTTGAAAAATTATCAGTATATAAGTTTAAAAAAAACCATTCATATTTCATCGACTCAACAAATCGCATGTCAGCTTTTATATGTATACGCTTAGAAAAATAAATTATTCAACTCAATTTGTATTGTACAGTCTTAAGCTCGGAATGAATTTTGGTTGTTTAAGTAAAATTATTTATCGCGGTTTTACCCTCGAAATACAGATTGATCCAAAATCAAAGTATTTCGGCAAGTGTAAATATGAATAAACAATATATAATAAATATGATATGTATGTACATACATTTGTAGAAATATAGGTAAAAGAAAGTCGTATACTTGAAACAAAGAAAGACAGTATAAATAGAGGAACGAGAAAGAACGTCGCTCAACTATTCTGGTACAAAGAGGCGTGAGGCAAAGGATGAGCGTGGCCGCTTGGCGAGTTATAGTGGCCCGAACAGATCGAAGTGATAATGAAGGAACGTGCGCGACGCTGTAGCGCGGCTGCGAGCTCCTGCTCGACTCATGGCGTATCGGTGAGATCCAGCTAGGGGAGTATTGCCAGCAACGACCGAAACATCAGCAGCATGAGCAACATTATCGACAGCAGCAACAGCAGTAGAAACCCAAGGAGGATTCAGAATTTCGAAGGAGGAAACGCTCCGGCACTTGGCCGTGAGTTCTGAGTTTCTTCAGAGAATCTTTTCTCTTCCTTATATATTACTTTTGTGCACGCGTACATGCACGTGTATATGTGTATCTACTTATACTACTATAACCACAAGAGCAAAGACGCGAAAGCATTTTGAACTTGTCCCGAAGGAATGCACATGACACGTAGCGGTTACGCCAAAGAAATTTGGAACGTTCTGTTCGGAAATTTTATATATATATATATATATATATATATATATATATATATATATATATATATATAATATACGCTACATTTAAATCCTTAATTTTTTATGTATACAAATTGCATTTACAGGTAGATCTCTTCTTTCCAGTTTTGATTCTGTGTATAAAAATTGCTATTAAATTTCAGGATATAAATTAATCTGGCACAAAAGCTTTCACAGAATACCATCCTTCTATAAAGTATATGACAACGAAATCTATAAATATCGTGACATTATACACAGTTTAGGAATTCTAGTAGTAACCCTATGGGTTGGTTAGACTTCTGTGGCAACAACTTTTCTTTATTAGCGGCGGCGGCCTCGGCGTCCATATACTTAAAAAATGCATAAGATGAATGTTTTCTATTAAAAATTAACATTTATAATTTCTCTACATAGTATTCGTATATAGATTTTTAATAATAAATTGCTGCGTTAATTTATTTTGTTCGTGTTTATCTAAAATAGTTTTGTGTAGAAGACATATTTGTACATTATTTATGCGATCTTACAAAGTTGTTCTTCCAAAATATGTTTTTCATCAACGTACAATATTAAATATCGTTTCTACCTCAGAGGATAAAGTCTCAAATAATTTAAGTCGTAATATTACTTGACTAGATACTTCTTTATCTGTAAAGTACACTATCAAAAGTATATTAACTTTTATATTATATAAAATTAATAAATATTTCTATCTGTCTTACAATCTTTATAATATAATATATTAACTAAAATAATGACAGTCAGACTATTCTTGTTTATTATCACCCCCGAAGAATCTGAAATAAAAATTACTACTAAATTTAAGTAGATTAAAAATAAAAACTAATAAATTATATTATTAAATTACAATAATATTATAAAATAAAATAAAATAATATAAAATAAAAATAATAAAAATAATAAACTATATACTATGTTAGCAAAGGACAATCTGATTGTTCCCACCACCTTACTTTCTCCTTCGGTGCTCGACGTTTCGAACCATTACGGTTCATCCTCAGGAACTAAACTAAAATGAAAAATCCAGCTACTACTTTATATACCCTATCCCCACTTTAAATTTATTGCTAGAATATGAATAGGACCATCCACCTTCCTGAGTTAAATATAAATTTTAATTAATAAAGAATGATATGTGGTGTCGAATTTCCTTGACTCTAGCATTAAATTGACATTATTGCGATTCTTTAAAATATGAATATTTTTAAGAGTTTCTTTTTTTATTTATTTTTAATACTCTATTCCTATGATTTTATTCATTTTATTTATTTTATTATATACTATTTATTTTATTTTATTTATCAATAAAATCATAGTACTACCGCATGTAAAAGGGTTGTCGGACAGAATTAGAAAAACTTTCAAAAAACATAATATTCAAATTTACTTTGGAAACAATAATAATATAAGAAGACTATTTATTAATTGTAAAGAAAAGATAATAAATATTTGAAAACAGGAGTGGTATGCAAAATAAATTGTAAAAATTGTGACAAATATTACATTGTACAAATGGGAAGATACCTAGAAAACGAAGAATATATGAGCATCAGTATAGCTTACGAAGTATGAATGGTACATCCGGGCTAAAAGAACATAGTAACTTGTTACATTCTTTCGATTTTGAAAATGTAAATATTTTAGAACAAGGTATTAAAAGTAAATATAAAATAGAAACTCTAAAAAATATTCATATTTTGAAGAATCCCAATAATGTAAATTTAATTTTAGAGTCAAGTAAATTAGACAACACTTATTATTCTTTATTAATATAAAATTTATATTGAAGTCAGGAAGGTGGGGAATCCTATTAATACTATACCAATAAATTTAGGGTGGGGATAGGGTGTATAAAGTAGCATTCTGGGTTTTTCATTTTAGTTTAGTTCCTGAGGATGAACCGTAATGGTTCAAAACATCGAGCACCAAAGGAGAAAATAAGGTGGTGGGGTCAGATTGTCCTTTGCTAACATAGTATATAGTTTATTATTTTTATTATTTTCATTTTTATTTTATATTATTTTATTTTATTATTATTATTATTGTAATTTATTAGTTTTAATTTTTAATCTACTTAAATTTAGTAACAAGCTTTATTTCAGATTCTTCGGGGGTGATAATAAATAAAGACAGACTGATTGTCATTATTTTAGTTAATATATTATATTGTAAGGACTGTAAGACCGATAAAAATATTTATTAATTTAATTCAAAACAGTCGACATAAGTACAATTTTAATTTTATATGATATCTTAAATAAAATTTATCGGTATTATACTCGTGTAGAAATTTATTCTCGAATCTAACTAGTATCAGGTGAGTTTTCCTTATCAAATTTTCGGACCCAGAAGGGAAATCTAGTCTGATCCTAGTTCCGATTTGTCCCACTTTTAATAGCATTTTTAATAGGGAACGAGCTTAGATTTTGGTAGGTATACCAAGCTAGAAACTAGACAAAATCTAGTCAGAAAATCTAGAAATTAAGCCAATAATAAATTATTCTAATTTTGTTTCCTCGATTAAGTGAATAATTTTTTGACTCTTTAATATTTATTTATTTAAAATAAAAAAGAATATTTAAGAATTTAGGTGAAGAATACCATTTAATTAGCATTCATAAATTATTTTCTATATGACTATTACGTATTACGATTTACAATAACAATTAATAATTATTAATATATTTTTTATACACTAATTATTGTAAATTTTAATGTTGAAGAGAAAATCTAACTAGAATCAAAATAGAAAATCTAACCATTTCCTGAATTCTCCTACTTGGCAGAATCCACCTAGAAAAACGCCATTCTTTCCAAAATAGGGACAAGTTAAGGAAATCTGACTAGATCCAAGATAGAAAGCCTGATAATTTCCTTAAGTTTTCTACTTGTAAAATTTTGACTAGTAAAAACACGTATTTCTTTCTAACATCAATAAAAGATAAGGAAATCTGAATAAATTCGAGAAAGTAATAATTAATATATGACGATTATTAGATGATCGTAGGGAAATCTAACTCGGATCTGGCGAGTATTACCTACATAAGGAAATCATCAGTAATACTGACTAGGATCTAGCCCGAACTAGGGATATACCGAGTATATTTCTGCACGGGATAACAAAATAACTATTCATTTGTAAACATATAGTGCTTCATTAATACCAAAACAAAAGGTAATTTTGCAAAATATTGTTTTTGTATATAAAATACTGTCTTACTCTTATTTGGTTTCTAGGAATGTTAGTCTTATCTTAGTATTTTCAAGAAAATAATGTGTTTTAATTTTTAAAATTTGTCTAATATTTACTTAAAATACTTTACAAATAGTTGCAAGACAAAGAATGTATTTTAATTAATAGTAGTTTGAACACCAAGATTATTACTATTATATGGCCAAATGAAAAAAATAAATGGGATCTTCATAAAATTGTCGAAAATTGGTAACGATTGTCAGTACAGGGATTAATATTTCAAATTCATAGTTTACAAATATTTGTAGTAAGTAATTATAAAAGTAGATAATACAAGTATTTTTTATCATGATAATAATTTGAATTGTAATAATTTCAATAATATTTAAGTGTCTAATGCATTAAAAATTTCAAATAATACAGTACATCTTACAGTACCCAGATACAAAATTTTAACAAAGTCAATATTCCTGTGACTCGGATTTTGATTAATTTTGAAAGATAAGATTTTGAAATTCTTTTATACAATATTTGCTTGATATTGACTTTAATTCCGATACAAAACGGAACAACATCAAGCTTTGTTTTCAGTATTGGTGAAGCTGTATAAACATAGATTGATTAGAACTATTTAGCTTGAAATCCTAATCTTGCTTACTCTTGAGAATTTGATACTAAAAATGTAGTGACTATTGTAAGAAATATTGTTTTCCTGTGAACTATTGTGTATGGGGAAAACGAAACATTTATACAAATAAAGTATTGTTAAAAATAAAATTAAAATTTATTAAAACATTCAGTTTAAAATATAAAGTACACGTATGTATATACACTCACTCAGCGGTAACTCGTAAAGGGACTCGATAGTGCTCGCTCTGTGATTGAGGTAAAATACTGACTATTATTGATTGAACAACAAGCATTGGTTTCTCCTAGTATTTTCTGAAAATCTGTCTCCTATGTGTGCAGGTCTCTGGATTTGTTAATTTTTTCCAAATTTGATTGTAGGACAGTAAACTTATCATCGAAGAGCAGACAAGACCCACGTCATAACAAAATCCTGGCTAACCTATTTTTATATTTTTATTCATTTAATGTATTAAATCTAAACAATCTACTATAGTTGTAAGTGACAAATCTTAGGAATAGAACGTGAGCTCCTAAATCTTTAGAAGGTTTGTTTTAAATGTAACTAATGCCACCAGTCGATTAAAAATAGAGATAACACCAAACACAAATTTTGAACAGCCTTATACTATTTCCAACGTTTAGTTGGAATTTTATCAATTCGACATCTAATTTTGATTTTTTTGTTAATAAAAAGTTGTAACTGAGATGATATTTAGGATTTGATTTAGAAAATTTTCTGTTAACAATTAGCATTAGTATAGTTTCCAATAAGAATGCGAGTTGGATTTTTTGTTCCCAAATAGTCGAATTGAGAAATTATTTTCATGAAGAAACTGATTTTGAAGCTAGTAAATATTCTTATCAGACTTACAGAGATTTTAACATGTATAATTACCATGATAGTCAGATTGATTGTATGTACAATATAAAATATAAAAATCATATTGTATGATAATGTGGCTGCTCCTTCATGAAAAACGTTTTTTCCACATCTTCAATGCCGCAGATTTATGTGTATCCAAGACAATGAAGTCCATAAGTTTGTAAATCGAATAGTCGGATCATAAAACAATTTTATATTGAACAATGGATTTTCTGACTGTTAGCATGTTAGATAAAAACTATATAAATATATTTCTTTTCCGACTTGATAAAATAAACATATTTTTGACGCTGTTCTAAAGTTTCGTTCACTATTTCTTGACCTCTTCTGCCATTTTAGTAAAAGTAAAAACAAAATTTTGCAATTATTTCTTCTTTATCTCCAAAGAAAAGATAACACTTTTTTAAACACATATCAATTGTAAAAAAATTCATTCACGGTATTCAGAAATACGAAGATAATTTTATCTCACGATCAAAAATTAAGAATTATAATAAATTTGTAAGAATAATGGATTGATATGATCAAATGGTAGAAATTGAAGTGAGAGAGACCTACGTGTTACACAAAGTAAGGAAGGTGAAAATAAGAGAGGTACAAGGAGAAAGGGGAATGGTAAAATCTAGATGATAATAGTGATTTAAATGATATTGTTATATAAAATGCTAAGCATTTGTGCATTTTTCTTTTTATTTATAGTGTAAAGTCTTTTACTACATATATGGGGTATTTAAAAAATTCACCTTTTTGTATAATTATTTTCTCTGTTCAATGTAGTAAGGTTGCTCAATCGAATTCACGATTATTTTCTGTTATATGTTTCAATATAAGGGAATTAGAATTGTTGTTTCTTTTATAACAATTGAATTGTACTTTTGTCGACTGCCCATATACAAATTAATAAATATTTTTTATTGGTCTTACAGTCCAATCAATTCAATCCAAAAATAAAATAAAAATAAAAAAAAAAATAAAAAATAAAAAATAAAAAATAAAAAATAAAAAAAAAAAAAATAAAATAAAATAAAAATAAAATAAAAAATAAAAATAAAAATTCAATTAAAAATTAAATTAAAAATTAAATTAAAATTATAATGACAGTCAGACTGTCCTTGTTTACATTCACCCCCGTAGACTAATCTGAAAATAAAATATTAGCTGAAAAAAAGGAGGAATTTATATTTAATTTACTAAATTTGGTGGTGGGGATGGGTATATATAGATTAGAATATAAGGTTTAGATTAGTCCCTGATGAGGAGCCGTAGCGAGCTCGAAACGTTGGACAAGTCTTCAATTAGGTAAGGGTGTTGGGGACAGTCAGACTGCACTTTACTAACAAAGAATTTTTTCAGCTAATATTTTATTTTCAGATTAGTCTACGGGGGTGAATATAAACAAGGACAGTCTGACTGTCATTATAATTTTAATTTAATTTTTAATTTAATTTTTATTTTTAATTTTTATTTTATTTTTATTTTATTTTATTTTTTTTTTATTTTTCATTTTTATTTTTATTTTATTTTTGGATTGAATTGATTGGACTGTAAGACCAATAAAAAAATATTTATTAATTTGTTTCTTTTATGTTCTCATTACGTTTTTGTAATTGAATTGGAGCGAATAAAGTTCTCGTCTGAATGTATGTATAATCATGTGCATGCGTGAAGATATTTAAAATTCCTATTTTCGTCAAGAAAGTATAACAATTATATGATCAACTAGAATGGCTTTAGTAACTTCAAATAAAATGATGTATAATTATTATGTTCTGATAGCTGTTTTATGAAAATAAAATGTTTTTTATCAAGTGTACTCTTCAAGTGATTTCATATAATTTTTCATTATCATCTAGACAATCAAAATGTGTTTGCTTAAAAGATTTAAGTTTGTTTTCTGCAATTTTCATTGTTTAAATTAATGATCACCTGTATAAATCAAAATATATTACTAAAAATCTAAAATATATAACATTAAATCAATAAAAAAAGTTCAAAATTAATAATTACAGTGAAAATTTCATATTATCTTTTTTTTATTCTCTCTGTATTAAATTGTAGATAAACCAAAAGTTCTAAAAATATCTATAAAAATATATAAAAATATCTATAAAAATAATACGAACAAAAACAGGCTTTATCTACGACCCAGCTAGTTCTAGTTTTCATCGCACGATCCTATGAACGAGCTCGCAATTCTCTGGGCCTTGTGATCGATTGCATCAAATGTAACTCACCACTTGTAGACAACGATGCGCGAGTTACTGAACACCAGATCCTGGCTGAAGTTGCTAGTTTATTCGACACTGCACAATGGTTATACCTCTTTATGCTCGTGGCGAATATATTTATACATTTCTGGTGAGCTCGACTGGGATTCCGTTGTCTGAACAAGCAAGACGCAACAGTAGCAAGAGTTTAGGAAACTTGCGAGAGATCACCAACGTCGAATTACCTCAATGGCTTCACTGTACCTCTGGGAGCTGTATAAGTGCATGCTTTCGCAGACTCCAGCCGATGGGGAATCATAGCCATCGTCTATTTCTGTGCTCAGATCGCTCAGATTCACCTTTCGCTCAGGACATCCCATTGAGGTCACAAGTTCAGATATGATCGAAAAAATCCATCAAATAGTGCTGAAAGACTGCAGATTAAAAGTGCGTGAGATAGCTGAGATCTGTAAAATGTCGTATCAACGTGTACAAAATATTTTGCACCAACATTTGTATATGGAAAAGCTCTGTGTAAGATGGGTGCCGCGTTTGCTAACAGTCGACCAAAAATTGATTCGAAAGAACATTTCTACCGCCAATTTGGCGTTGTATAAACGTAATCCAAGCGAATTTTTGCGTCGATTCGATAACCGTTGACGAAAGTTTGGTCCACCACTACACTTCTGAAACCAAACAACTGTCTAAACAGTGGATTCGATCAGGAGAACCAACTCCAAAGAAGGCAAAAACAATTTTTTCGGCGAACAAGGTTATGGCTACTGTTTTTTGGGATGCAAGAGGTATTATATACATTGATTACCTTGAAAAGAGTAAAACTATCACTGGTCAATACTACGCAGACTTAGTGCAACCTTTGAGCCACGAAGTAAAAATTGAACGACCTCATCTGGCGAAAAAAAATCTTGTTTCCAACGATCTGAAGTTTGAATTGATGCTGCACCCTCCCTAATCTCCAGACCTAGCCCCGAGTGACTAGTATCTGTTTCCTAAACTCAAACAATGGCTTGGCGATAAGAGATTTGCGGACAATGAAGAAGTAATCGAAGCTGTAAATGGATATTTTGAGGAGCTTGACGAATCAGTCTATAGAGATGGCATTATTAGACTAGAACACCGCAATGAGAAATGTATCAGCCTTGGAGGAGATTATGTTGAGAAATAACAAAAATTCTTAAAAACGTTGTTTTTCTTGGTCAGGCCGGAAACTCATCAAACCACCCTCGTATATACTTTCGTATTTTATACATACGGTGAATATTTAGTTAGTGGTGCCTACTATAAATCAAGAAAAAAAGTCTGTAAAATAGCACAGCGCCTTTTTATATGGAAGCAACGACACACCCACCCACACACACACACACACACACACACACACACACACACACACACACACACATTCTTCTATAGAATAGTAATCCCAAAGATGAGTATGACCATTAAAATGAGCTGACTTGGTAATAAAAGCTTCAGCTACTACTTTGTGCTGATATTCGACATAATTCAAGATGTGGAACTGATTGCTAAGAATGAGATTAGAATACGACTATTTAGAATGTACGATTCTTATATTTTTATGCATTTTTCGATGAAATTGAATTTACATGGCAGAAACGATAAAAAAAAAGTCTTTCGAGTATATCTCAGGATATAGTAAAATTTTCAAAAAAAAATTTTAATAAAAATCTGTAATCGTATAAAAATGTATATTTTTTATTATATATAATTATTCTCCACAAGCAGCATTACTAAAAGAAATGTATTCGAAGGTACCTGTATTGATTATATATGGGGGAATCGTTCAGGGTTCCCTAAAACGAAATTGAAATTTCATCCAGAAATATTGTTTGCATCGAAACACTGTATAGGACTAAAATATGTATTTTAATGACCTCTAGGATTTTAGCTTAAAAGCTTTTTTAACTTTTTCTTATGTTCTGAGATAAATTCGGAGAACCGTGATTTTTATTGACTTTTCATAGGTTTGGGAATAAATATTCAATTTTCGATTAAAGCTTTTACGATATTCGTAATCAGAGCATCAAAAACATATACAAGTATATAGAATTATTGATTTTATTCTCCAGAAATATTATCATATGTAAAATTATCTATAGCAAAAGAGTTTTTCATACAATACTTTTTAAATAGTATCGTTTAACTGTTTTATAGATTACATTTTTATCTAAGACGAAACTAAGACAAGGGATATCAGTGAATATATATTTAAAAATGGAAGTCTATTGGTCTATTAAAAACCATTGTAACAAAACTAATATGTAATTTAAAACTCATTTAAACTCGTTAGATCCTTTGGCATCCACTCGATCAATCAACGCCTTAATTTGGTATACTTTTTTCTGTTCGCTTTTTTATGTTTGAGAATTAAAATCTCATTCGTGTTCAAACTACTTCTATTTTTCCTTATAGACATGACTAGCTCTTTGGTTCAATGCCTATACTCTATATGTTAATGTCCATTAATTCATTCTGTAAGAAAAAGGGATGCACGTCGTATTCGATTGATAGATCGGTTGTTCTTCGCTGTTAGCAAAGTCAGGAAAAAAATACCCCCCCTCGCTCCTTGGACCCACATAGAAATCAATCGTCTTGCAAAAAGTGGACCACAATTTGAATAATTAATTTAGGTCTTGGCATTCCGTGGTATGCGACTGCCACGCAATCCATCGAACGTCGGCAACTCTCCTTCAAATCAATGTAGTGGGCTAGCTTAGGCATGCGCACGGCGTTGTCTTTAGGGGAGGGGTGTGGAAGAACGTACCTCCTGAGTTCCATGCAATCGTGCAGCCCTCCGTGCAGGCGTATCGTATTCAACAATTGTGCATATAGAGAATCCCTCTCATTTGCAAACTCTCTCGGCTCAAATTTACCCTATACAAATGTACAGAATGGGCAGCCGCGGTAGGAGATTCGTCAGGAAATTTTTGCACCTGGACGACAGCGATATGGAGCTCAGGTAAATAACTTCGCATCTGAACGTCGAGAGTTGAATTTAAAATTGTACAATATAATGATAGACTATTAATGCGCGCATGTAGTATACTTTTGTTACTTGTAATTATTAGATATTTTAATAAACGACAGGATATTTTTAAAATAATTTGGCGGAAATGTCCGTATATCATTAAACATTGCATTTCCTAGTTTTTTACTCTACGTAGTTATTACTTGTACTATTCAAGGCATCAGTAACGAAAAAGAATAGCTTATTATTCTAAGTAGTTTATAAAGAGTTTATAAGCTTGAAAATTGATTCATAATCATTTTTTTGCTTGTTTCTTGATCAATTTATCTGTTATTATGTTTACGCTGTAATGGCAAGTTTCATAAAAACGTTACTACTCGTATTTTTATATACATATAGAAAGCTTTATATTTTAGGAATATATATATATATATATATATATATATATATATATATATATATATATATCTGAAAATAATTTATAATGACCAAGCGTGTTTTTGTTTGTAAATGATAAACAAAACTCTGATATTCGAAATATATATTCTATATTATTGGATTTATACGATATATTGGTATTCGGAAGAACATCTTTTTACTGAAAATTATCTTAGTTAAGCTAATAAAATTTAAATGTACGTATTATAAGCGGCAAATTATAATTTAGTGGGGAAAATAAAGTTGGTGTCGACTCTGCATATCGTGCACGTAGTAGTGTAGTAGCATGCGCGTGCACAGTTAATATTCTTAGCAGTCAGTTCCACCAGCGGCAATAGACGGCAATTTAATTTTGTCGTATATCTACTCAAAGTAAATTTGTATAAATTTAAATATCTACTATAGTAAATTTTGGGATAAATATCAGAAGGAGGTGTGGTTTTAGTAAATATTATTCTTTTTGTTCTTCAGATGAAAGAGACGTCCACCAGAATCGATATTTTTTTGAACATGCTTTTTTTCTATGCAAGAAGAAAATAGGCGAATCAAGGAGCGCGGTTGCGTTCCAAAGGCAAGTTTGGGCACTACAGGCTTTGGACGACATACACAGACACACACACACACACACACACACACACACACATATATAGATATTGTATATCGTATATACATTAATATTGCGTTTCGAGATTTTCAAATAATTATTGCCTCAATATTAAACCATTATATTACTTCTAATTATGTTTAAAATAAAGCTGTACTATTATACTTCAATTCAAAAAAGATATATGTAAAAATCTTTTATTATAATAAAGTTATTAAGGAGTGAATTTTTTCTTCCGTTTTCATTATCTTTCTAATTCTTTAAATTGATCCATCCTGTAAATACTCACTAGATTTTGGTAATTTTCTCCAATAAATAAATCCGGCCTGTGGTAACATTGTGGACCTGTAACTCCGCCGCCGTAGTAGTAGATCCTTACTCTCTCAATTGAGACCTGGACGACCCTTGTACGATCATTTCTTCACCACCTGTTTAGTGTTTTGTAACAACGCGCGAGTAGTGCATGTCACGAAACTGGAACAGAGAAATTTAGAGCAACGGTGTGTGATACAATTTTCTGCGAAACTTATGAAAAAGTGTTTAAAGTATACGTAGTAATGCCCTGAGTCGTACTCAGGTGTTTCGGTGGTATGTCGATTTTGAAAAAGGCCGTGTGAGCGTCAAAATGAGGCGAGGGGCGGAAGGTTAATTCAAGTGCGAACCGAGGCAAATTCCCATCGCGTCAACGCCCTTGTTCGTCAAGACCCGTGACTAACCATTCGAATGTTATCTGGCGTATTGAATATTAAACGGGAAACAGTTAGAAAGATTTTAACCAAAGATTTCGCCATGAAAAAGCTGTATGTGAAGATGGTATCGAAGAACCTTTCAGATGAGCAAAAAGTCTACCGAATTAGCATTGGTCAAGATTGTCTCGAGCAGCTTGAAAGTCATTCTACTCTTCTCGATAGAGACTATAATGTATGTAATACACTCACTCCAGCAGATCATAATATCGTATTCGGACGGTAGAAACCGATGTTCAGGTCTGTCGGCACAACTTCCAAGGGTATTTCGTGTTTATGTGGTATAATACAATGTCCAGATGTTTTTCGATGATTTCCATGCATAGTTTTGAGTTCGGACAGTAGAATACGAAGTCCTGATGTGTTGGAACGACTTCTACAAGGAGTTTCGTATTCGTACAGTAGAACACGATGTCCAGATATGTGACGACGACTTCCAAGAGTAGTTTCTTGTTTGGACAAATGTTCTCAAATGTTGACAAAACTTGTCGAAACAAATGTCCAATTGAATTTTCAAAATTCTACAAAGATTGAAAAATAGATATTTGATAATCACATTCAAAACTGACAAAATACTCATTGCAACGAAATTTGATTGATAAATATCTATACAATGATTTTATAGGGCTTATCCACTACCTTAATAATCATTTTATACGATTTTATACGTAACTCGAGCCCAAGCAATCCCATTTTTACCAATCAAAGTTCCTTGCAATCAGTATTTTTGCCAGTTTTGAATGTTATTATCAAATATCTATTTTTCAATCTTTGTCGCATTTTGAAGATTTAGTTGGACATTTGTTTTTATAAAACACGCGCGTGCGCTCGTGGTCCGTTCGTTCGCGAAAAGGCCAGTGAAACATTGGCCTTTTCTTCTTTATTTCCGATGCAGTGGAGTTGGTTGTTTTAAAAAAGGGAACTTTGACAAAAAATATGCGTATGGACTTTTGTAGAACAAAAAACATAATCTTTATTCACAAGACGCATGAACATTGCTTCATTATTGTGTCCGTATATCAAAGCAGATACGCGAGCGTTGACAATGGATGATACTTTTTCTCGCTCAAAGGCGATGACCCACTTCTCTGAGCCCTTATTGGCTCACAAACATGGGCCTGTACTGAAAAAACTATAAAAAATGCACCTACATGAATATTAATATTTACACATAACTTTCCCTCCCCGATACGATGCCGCTAATATGATCAGATATCCATTTTTCTTCTTTATTTTGAATCTTTTCCTAAATTATTAGCTAGTTTATTTTGCGCTTGAGATGAGTTTTCGTCTACTACTGGCCATAGTCCTTGGAGTTAATTATCTTTCCCATGGCAGCCTTTAGGCTGGACATTTATTGTCCATTGATCCATGGTTACGGGACTTTTTGACCCTTTTACAAATAATGCATTTTGATTGCTGCTCTTTGTAAGTGCAATCTTTACTGCCATGGTCGTTGAGAGCGCAATGAGAGCAGCCTTTTTCATTTTTGAAACTGAAAGATATGACCATAAACTAGGCACCTGGTTACTCTAACGAAGTCTTGGATTCGTCAAGAGAGCCATTCGACGAAGGTTATCTTCGTTCATGTACTTTTGGTGTAACTTCAACTATCCAGTTGTTGGTGCTGTCATCTTTTGTCCTGTCTTGAAGCGCGGCTTGAAGTAACCCGCGAACTCTTCTGCTGTTTGAGCTAAGCCCTCATTTTTCTCAAATACATCCGCCGTCCAATCGTTTGGTGTGAGATCCTTTGCGACGTCGTGCATTAGTATCTTTAGCTTGTTTCTAGCTGGAGCTTCCAGCTCAAAGATGTCTCTAACGTTGTTATAGGTCTTGATTTTCTCCAAGTCCGCTTCTGTCGTAGCTTCTATCAGGAGATCCTTCCTGGTTTCCCTTAGGCTCCTTATTTGAAATTTTTCCTTCCTCGGATTGAAGGCCTTTTGCAAGGCCTCCTCAGCCTGTGCGGTAGACGATAGGGTCTACGCGTCCCGAGGCTTAAGAAAAACCACCTTTAGAGGGGGACCGATAGTGTCTTTTGCAAGCTGTGTTTTGGGCGCAGCGAGCTTTTTGCTGCCTTCTCCAGTCTCCTTAGTTTTTGCGTAATTGTTGCTTGCAGCAGCAGTATACGACTATGTCGCACTGGTTGTTTTGCTCGCGGCCGGCCCAGCCATAATGGTGTCCATCTCTGAGATGGACACCATTATGGCTTTTAAGCTTTTCAGGCCATATTTCTTTATCTCGATGTGACTGCATGTTTTTGACGCTGCCGTCATGATATTATAATGGTCCGCGGCGAAGCCTGGGACCGTGACACAGTCAATCTTAGTTTCATCAGTAGTTGCTTTATTGTTATCCTGAGGAGGTGCACTTGTAATAGTTGCACTGCTCCTTGTTTCCTCAGGTGCCGGATTTTGCTTCGTCGAGGTACTAGCGCTTGGAGTCTCAGTCAGCTTCCATACCGTGGCTGCCGCCTGGGTAGATCTTTCGGCCTTGATCTTTGCAATGGGCCCTACATTTGTCTTTATCCTTTCCTTTGGCGGGGTTTTTCTGGCCCCTTTTTCTCTAGTTCCGCTTTCGTTAGCTCCCTGTCTTTCTCATTGCGACTCTCCCTAGTCCTCCTAGCTATTGTCACCTCCTTTTTACATACTTTTAATTTTTTATTGTTTTTTGAATCCATCTTGGTTGTACGTCCGCCTACTGAGGTCACTTTGCAGCGTCCCGGTCGGCGGACAAAGATTTATTTGAATAGACAATATAAAAGTATCTCTGATAGTTGCAGCGGCTTCTTCCCTATTATAATTGTAGCCACATCTTCGACCCTGGAGCCATGCATCCCTTATCGCAACTATCTCCGATATTGTATTAGGGGGCTTTTTATAGAGCAGTTCCTTCTTTTAGCCGGACACTGAAGCCAAGCCCCCGGCCCCTTAAAGCAGAACATTCCAACGATTTGACTGTCGGTGGTCGCTGAACCACTTATAACGATTTTGCTTTAATTAGAAAGTGAGCGCGAATTTCTACACCTAGCATCAGCAACTCCCGGGTTCACAAAGCCCGTTAGGTTAAACGTAAACAATTGGTATTTTTGCGCCAGATATACATTGTACAATTTGAACGCAACTCTATTTCAAACGCAAGCACTCTGCCATTCAAACAACATATAGTTATAAATGTTCGAGACTCCTTATATAGTAACCAATAGATGAATTCATGATATGTGAGTGAGAAGGCAAAACGTAGATCTAGATGGCGAGAAATTTTATTCATTTTTATCTTTAACAAATAAGATATTCAAGGTAATCGTATTTGTATTAAGTTACATTTCACGATTTTAAGAAAGTAAATTTTACTTTCTTATTTAGTGAATTTAAAAAAAATTCCTTTTAGGTAATTAATATTATTTTTTAAATTAAAATTTTTTAAATTAAATTTAAATACCAATAATAAAATATTTAATACATTAAATAAATTTTTCATAATAATAAACAGTTATTTATATAAATAAAATATTTATTCCATTCAATTTGAAAAAAGTATGATTTTTAAATTACCAATTTCTTTTGCAGTGTATAACTATGTATAAAACATAATGTTTCTGAATTGTACATCTATTTATATAAACGCGCGATAATGCATGATTATGTAGACATTTGATTGTAAATGATTCATATATAGTATAGTATGCGTTTTTTGATTACAGGAGGACAAAGAGCCTTAACGCCCCGAGCCCGATACAACAGTTCGGACCATGCGGTCGTATAATGAAAAACTCAACGATGGTTATGTGAGTATAAGTAAATATACATAATAAAATGCATATTATAATGTGCTTATGATAAAAAAACTCGCAATTTATATTCAGAATAATTGTAATTAACTTCTCTCCCATAATCGGATTCTCATGAAATGACGCAAGAGTTATCTCCCTCCCAGAAAAATCCACTAGTTTTATTGCCACTTGATGATCGGATCTCGGTACTTGCGTATGCATGCGCGCGCGCGGATATATATATATATATATATATATATATATATATATAATGCATGCTTACGACAACGGTTAGCTTTACATTCTTCCGGAAACTCGTGCTTACGTAATACTATGGCTCGTGTATGAACCCGCGCGAGGAAAAGAGCGAGTATATGCGTATCTATATAATTTTCCATAATTATATACCGCAATTATATCTGCGATCTTGTAACTTCCCAGATGATCGTGGTGCCGCGTTTATGCGCTGATTTAGCCACAAAAATTTATTATAGGCAAATTAACAAAAATGGTCTGTCGTTAAGAGAGTTATTACAATAAAACATTTTCACGTTTTTGGAAGGACTCAATTTATATATATAGCGCCCATCGAGAAGGATGGTGCCCGAGGACGATTCATTCCGGGACACAATTAATAGAAGATTGTGTACATTATAAGCTTTGTAAGAAAAAAATAGACGTTTACAATTGGATTTCCACATCTCACGTGAAATACTATGAGATGTCAATTAATCTGAATAAAAATACTTTGAGCTTTATCAATGAATTATTATATCTGCCTTTTTTAATAATTTTAAATAATAAGACTTAAGTTTTATATACTTTATTTAGCACCGATATTTGGAAGCATAAATAGAGCGACGTTAAATACATACAAAATATATATATATATATATATATATATATATATATATATTTACTTATGTACGAATATGTTAATTTGCGACGTAAAATTACTCATTGTGCTTGACTTTTACGTACAAAGATGGAATATATTATCATTTGTTGCGCAATTTGGAATCCTCCATTCTTCCTTTTAATCTTTTGGAAGATGAGATTAATGAGTAAATAATTTATTATTTATTATTATATGTTGAGCCACTTCTACCTTTATTTATTTTTTACCCTGTCTTTTTTTTAATTTTTTATTATTTTATTAAAATTTGCTCTATTTATGCTTCCAAATACTTGCTGGCCTGTCTTTCAAAAGATTTTATTCGAACAAAAGAATTGTAGATACTAAATTATTTCATTCTTTTTTTTTCTAAATACCTACCCTTATAAAATTACTCTGGACACCTTTTACCTCTGTGAAATCATTGGACTCTCTTACACGAGTCATTTCAAAGCAGTTTAAAATTAGTTTAAATCAGTTGTAATAATCGAAATCATTTACGAAGAAAATTATTTGAAATCGTTTTGAAATTAATATTACAATTTAGTTCCTGATGAGAAGCCGTAGCGAGCTCGAAACGTTGGCCTACGCATTCAATTAGGTAAGAGTGGGAGAACTGTCCCTAGTCAGATTGCATTTTACTAACACAAAATTTTTTTCAGCTAATATTTTATTTTCAGATTAGTCTACGGGGGTGATTGTATAAAAGGACATTCTGACTGTCATTATAATTTTTAATTTTTATTTTTATTATTTTTGTATATTGATGTATTAATATTAATATAAATATATCTCGATATTATTACGTATTATTTTCGATTGATTTAATTGGACTATAAGACCAATGAAAATATTTATTAATTTGTATAAAAGCAGTCGACAAGAGCACAATTAAAGTACCTTTTGAAATTAGCTGAAAATCACTTTTCAGTTTCAATAAATTAGACTTGCTATCATCTCACTTGTAATATAATCTTATTTATGTTGTAATGGCGAATACGAACAAGTTATCTGAGAAAGTTATTGTAATATTATGCAATTGTAATTTGGGATCTGAGTAATGATGATTTTCTCAATTATTAATGTCATTGGTTAAACAAAGATCATAGTGATCTCAGAAGGAATAGATTACATCAAGTAGAATTTCAGTGAAATACAAAAATTAAAAAAGCCAATGTAAATTTATTTACGGACAATAAATTATTTGATAAAAAACAATATAACGAAATATATGATAAAAATTTATGCATGTTTAAAAATCTTGATGTCAACTAACACTACTGAAGTCATCATTGTTTCGTAGTTTAACTCCACTTACTGATAAAAGTTTCAAATATTCAAACAAGTATGAGTTGATATAGGTAGTAGATTATAACCTCCAAAAAAAAAAACTCCAAAAGAAAAAGAAAATGTAGATTAAAAGTAGATTTCAGTTTCTTTAATAAAATGAAGCATTTACGTTGATACACATATACCAAATTATTCAATGTCGTTTCATTTAAAATTAATTAATTTTAATTGATTCGACTAACTGGCAACATTACGTACTGTTTACAATGTTTATTCACCATTGAAATTACCATAAACTTTTCAAAAACGGCCAGCAAGTACATGCGAAATTAATTTTTAAATTAAATTTTCACAGTTTTGCATTTCCACATTATAATTCACTTTTAATTAGCAACTTTTTTATTGAATAACAATAAGTAATAACTTCGAAATTTACGAATTGGTACTCATACATAATTACATATACTTGACTATATAACAATTGATTTCACTACTTTCTTTTGTTGAAATTAAAAATAATTTATATAATCCTGAAATTTCATTTTATTACTTATGTTTTTTTAAAGAATGAAGAATATTTACGTGTCACTGGGAAGTCCAATTAGGATAAAATATCATGTATATAAATACAATATATTATAAACTGAAAATAGTACATTGTGAATATACCTTGCTTCGCTCGGGCGGCAAACATACCCTCGTCGGAAAACGCTTATTTTACTCCCTTGTGTCACATACTATTTTCCCATACGAGAGCGCTTTTTCTTTCTCAAAGAAATGTACAAAAAATTGAATGGCTAGCTTACAGAATTAAAGAATGTCAACCCCCCCATGTGTTAGACATGCTTAGATAGAGTGATATAAAATCTAAAAGTCCAAATGATACTCGCTCTGAAATAAGTTACCCTAACATAAAATGTCATTTCGTTGGGTTTGAAAAAAAAAATATTATCGGTTTTCTTTTAAGGTTATACCTGCAATTTACTTGAATTGAATAAAATTAAATGAAATAATTTCCTCTTATTTGGAAATTAATATAGTATGTTAAGAAGAGATGTAGGATTGGATGGTGGGGGTGCAGGGGGTGAAACCCCCGCCGGGGGTTGGGGGCGAAGCCCCCCTTTTCTACAAATAAATAAGACTAATCAATTGAAAGTTATAAGTTTGTTAATAATCTACGCTCAAATTACAATTTTAAAATATTTTGTTGCATTGAAAAACTCGCCAACATGGAGAGGTTTCCTTATTTTGTATATGTATTATAGGTAGGTTTGGTCAAATAAATAAAACTAGGTGATTGAGCCGATAATGATGTTGTTTATTGTATACGTATTTATGCGTACGAAATCTGAGTAGGTGTTCCAACAGCTTATCTTGTATAGTGGGGCCTGTCAGTAGTATATCATTCAAGGAAATACCTTTGTTGGTCTTAGCTGACGCATCGAAAACAACGCGGACCTTTGTTGTTGAGCTCGTGATTTTCATTACCGCGTGATGCGGAAGATAATATCCGTTACTCGATTCATCATTTGCCAACGAAATGTGACCTAAATCGATGTATTTATTCATTACGTGTTCATATTCTAATTTAAGTGGTAAATTTCTATCGATTTTTTTCTGTAAGCTATAAAAACGACGAATAGCAATTGAACGCGAATCGCCGAGATCTCGTTCTGTACACCGGAAAGGCAAACGAACAACGTATCTTCCTGAATCATCTCGAACAGTGTTTTCTATATAATGGCTTTCACATTCAAAAAATTCATTTCTTACACAATTTTTTGTTGTTACTACCGCGTATTTCCAAAATTTTTCTAATTGCTCCTTTAACTTGGTTAATTTACAATGCATTGCAGAATTTTTATCGTTTGTAACTATACCTCCTACAACAACCCAACCTAACTGAGTTTTCTGCATGAACAGGTCGCAATTTTCTTCAGAAAGATTTACTTAACCGATTGATAAAAATGAAAGCGTTGTACTTGATCCAATTAGCATATCGACGTTTCGCGGTAAATGAAAAAGTTGATCCGCCAATTTAAGATTAGATGGTAATTGTATTAATTGTCGCGGAACTACCTCATTTGGCACTACTTCAGCAATTTGTGGAATGATGAGAAACGATAATTTTTTATGAAATTCATTATGAATCGAATAGAACGTAATTTCTACGATACCCTTTGTTGTGGTATTCATTCCATTAATTGTCTCAAAAGGAAAAGAACATCGATGTATTGGTATTCCCAAAGATAAAGCAAGGTTCTCTGTGATAAAGTGTGCTGTAGAACAGGTACCTAATAATCCGCGACATATTATAAATGAACCTTCCTTATTCTTTACGCGAACCGTTGCACTCATCATGAGCTGAGATGGTAGATATCGAACCGAGTTAAGAGCATATACATTTAGTCATTTGTTATTATTTGGTCTTTGTGAATTAGAACGTGTGTTCGATATATTCATATAATTATTGTTATTTCTGTTTTGCGATATTATACCCATTTCATGTAAAAGGGAGTTATGTAATGTATTGCAAACCTTGCAACGCGACGTGTTACTGCAAGGACCATTATGTTTTTTCAAACAATTTCTACAAACATTTATTTGACGCACCAGTTTCCATCTTTGAGAAACTGACATTTTATTAAATTCGGGACATCTATACATTCCATGTGATTCCTTTTTACATATTAAGCAATTAGATGATACCATGCTGACTAGAACACGCCCACCGGATTCGATTTTTTTTGCTTTGGGAAAATGTGACTGTTCTCCCTTAAAATGTCTTTTATTATTTTCATTTTTGGTCTCTACTTTACCCTGAGAATTATCCTTTTCAAGCCTAAGAAGCCTAAATGCCGTTTCTGAGATAAATATATTTTTCGAGTTTCGGAGATTCATCTAAGGTTAAATGTTCCTCCCATTTAGTACGTATTTTGTTTGGAAGTGCGCGTTCAATAATACGAACGACTAAATGTTCGTCGGAATGTACATTAAGTGACGCAAGCATGTATAAATGTTGACGAATATAGTCAATTATTTTTATAAGAGATTTATGGCAAGGTTTCTTTAGTACAGGGGTATCTATAATCGCGTCGAGGTGTTTAGCAATTAATACTTTTTTTATCGTAAGATTTCAATAAAACTATCTAATAAGCATTTTTATAGTTTTCAGCGCTGATGTTATATACCGAAATTTTATTCAATGCGTCATGCGTTAAAGAGTCTTTTAAATATATAAATTTTTGCAGGTCAGAAAGATCTGCGCATTTGTCAATCATTGCGATAAATGCGTTCTTAAAAGTCAACCACTTCTTAAGATTTTCGTCGAACTTTGGTAGTTCCGCTACAGGTAATTTGAGACGCCGTGGTTGCTTTTCTACTGTTACTAATGCTGTATTGGCATCTTCTCTCTATGGTGATCCGAGGCCTTCGATCTGACTTGCAAGAGCATAATATTTATTTTCAATGGATTCAAATTCGTTAAGGCCGGCGTTTTTTGCATCAACAATTGCTAACTCGTCATGTAATTCATCAAATCCGTGAAATAGTTCGGACAAATGCTTAAAACGAATTTTCAAATTAGGTGTGTCAATTTGTTGATCGACAAGAAATTTTTCTAAATTAGTAATGTGCGTCTTAAGCGACGTACGCTTTTGTTTAATAAATTTTACTCGACTCATATTGTCATGTTTAACGAAATTTATTTAACGAAAACAATTATTGCTTGCAAATGAAAATATATTTAAAAATATCGCGATAAGAATTCAAAGCAAACACTCTTATATATAAGCAAACAACCCAGTCAAATAGTTGCGTGAGGGACAAGGGAGATCGTATTTCACCTTTTCTAAGGCATGCTAATTAAACAATCCGCGTGGTGAAAGTCGTTTATATTACGATAAAGAGTATCAGATTTTCTGTATGTTAAAGATTATGAGAAAAAGCAAATTATATATGTATTAAATACTATAACTAACTAATGCGTGTAAGATTTATAACTAATAATATCAAGATATTATAGAATGTAAAATATATCTTATATATAAATGCAATGTATGATCGTATTGTATATTTTTAATAAATTTAAAATGAACAACTTATTCTGATATATAATTGATTTTTGTATACGTTTATTTGCAACAATTAACGAATTTTCAACTATTGAATTTTTATTAAATATAGTAGGTGGAATGTTAAAATAAAGATACACGAAATAATCTTTTAACATGAACTTTATTTCAAACGAGGAAAGAAAAGACGTCTGTTTAAACGAAAGGACAACGCAAGACTACACTGCAGTACTCGAAATTGAAAACTCTGCAAGCCCTTGTGAGAAACTTAAAACTTATAAAAACACATCAGGCATCTAAGCAATAAACTCATAAAGCATTTGCCGCGCAGGGCAGCAAAGACGCAGATCGTAATAAGACCCAGTGGACACATATGTTTACATCCTTTTACGATACTCTCCAATATTTAGTTTCAAGTATTTTTTGCTTTATTATTTATAGAAGGCTAATATAATCTAACACGCCCCCTCAAAAATTACTTGAGTAAATACAATAATATATAATAAAATAAAACTCAATATTAGATATATGATAGTTCCTTTCAGTCTTTTTCTTTCCTCGTTTGTTCTGGGAAATTACACACGGTCCAACATTTGTTGCAAGGAATAGGGAAACCCAGTAAAACCTATTCAAACCGTCTCTATTACTAATATAAAATATATATTAATGAAAACAATATGAATTATATTTTATTATTCCTCCATGCTCATTCCTTTTCTGAGTTCAAGGAATTTCACAGTTGGCAATGACTTTGTTAGTGCATCAGCAATCTGCTCCCCTGTGGAAATATGTTTCAATATTATTACATTTTTCTCTATTTGCTCTCTCGAGAAATGATATTTAATATCTATATGTTTTGATCGCTTATGATTACTTGGGTTATTCGCTATACTTATACAACCGTTATTATCTTCATAAATTACAATCGATTTCATGATTTTAATTTCTATACTATTTATTAAAAACTTTAGCCATAATGCTTCTTTAACACCTTCAAGTAAAGTCATATATTATGCTTCTGTTGAAGAAGCTGCTACAGATGCTTGTCTTTTAGTATTCCAGCAAATCGTTAATTTTTCAAATAATTTAAATAAGTAGCCTGTAGTACTTTTTCTATCAGTACCTTCATGACCACCCTAATAAGATTTAAGATAACCGCTTAAAATATTTTCACTGTTGCCTTTTGTATAAGTTAATTATAAATTCATCAAACCTTTCAAATATCTTAAAACTCTTTCTAGGTATTTCCATAGTTCTGTATTATTTTTATTTGAATATCTACTTAGAAAATGTTTTGCTGTACTCAAATCTAGACGCGTATAAATCATTACATACATTAAGCATCCGATATGATTTTGAAAAGGGCGTCATATTTGTTATCTGAATTTAAATCATTATAATTTATATTATTTTCAACTGGTGTGTTTACAGCATCACGGTCAGTGATGTTAAATTAATTTCAAATCGCTTTTATATATGAGCTCTAATTAAGAATAAGTACATCATTATGTCATTAATTCATAATTTCATTATTTCATAATTTCATAATTTCATAATTTCATTATTTCATAATTTCATAATTTCATTATTTCATAATTTCATTATTTGATAATTTAATTATTTCATAACTTCATTACTTCCTAATTTCATTACGTCATAATTTCATTACTTCATAATTTCATTACTTCATAATTTCATTATTTCATAATTTTATTATATACATTGTAATTACATCTCATTATAATTTTTTATTCCATGAAATAGTTTAATTTCTTTTAAATCTGTCATTCTGAATTTTCATTAAATAATTTTTAAAATTATTCATTGTGTGAATATCGGTTGTAACGATTACTAAATCATGTACGTAGAGTACAACATATATATTCTTAGATAATTCTCCTTTATTTAAATATATATGCAACGATCGATTAATGAATTTTTAAAACCATTTGCTATTAATGTTTTATCAAAAGTTTTAAACCAACATCTTACTGCTCGTTTCAATCCATATATATATATATATATATATATATATATATATATATATATATAGCTTTATTTAAATTACAAACATGATTTGTTTTGTATTTAATTCCTTCGGGAATTTTCATGTAAATTTCTTTCTGCAATGAACCATTTAAAAATGCAGTTTTTACATTCATATGGTGAATAAGCAAATTATATTGCTTTGCAAACGTTATAATTAATCTAAAGCTTGTAATTCTTGCTACTGAAGCAAAAGTCTCATTATAATCAATTAAATATTTTTGATTGAAACTACGAGCAACAAGACGCGCTTTATATTTTAATGGATTTCCATGTTCATCATTTTTAATAGCGAATACCCATTTGCAATCTATAATATTTTTGTTTTGTGGCTTTGATACTAGTACCCAAGTTTTATTAAAATAATATGAATTTAATTCATCTTTAATTGCTTGTTCCCATTTTTTTTCATTATGGATATTATTTTTAATATCATTGAAATTATTGGGAATTTCACAATTTACTGATTGTGCACACAAAACGTAATTTATTTCTTCATAAGAAATTCTTGGTCTATTTTTTTTTTTTTGACTCTATTACTCCTTCTTAGATTTGTATTTATTTTCTGTGTATTATATTTATCATTTTGAAATTCTGACAGATTGCAATGATCTATTTCTATTATAGATTTATTAGACTTGTTCAAATTCTCATTTGAATTTCTGTCTATTTTCAAATCTTGTTTATCTGATTCATTTTTCTCAGATTGGTCTTCCAGAAATGTTTCTGATTTTTCATTATCAGATTTCTGAAGTTCTACTGATTTGTTACGAACATCACGTTCATCAGTTTTCTTGGAATTTTTTTAACAATTCCTTCCAGAATTTTTTCTGATTTTCCATTATCAGATTTCTGAGGCTCTACTGATTTGTAACGAACAGTACGTTCATCAGTTTTCTTGGAATTTTTATTACAATTCCTTCAAACCTCATTTCTGGTCTTGAATTAAATAAATTTATTTCATCAGCTATCGCATCCCTTGCTACAATAAATTTTTCTGAGTCTACATCCCATATTTTATAATAAAGTTAAAATTAAAACATAACCAACTAAAATACCTTTCCAAGATTTATCATCAAAATTTTACTTTTTGTTTTTCTTATTTTATTATTCACATATATTGTACTATCGAAAACTTGTAAATATTTTACTATAGGATTTTTCCCATACCATAATTGATATGGTATTTTATACTATTTTAAAGCATTAATAAGGGTTCAATTTATTAAATACATAGCAGTTAAAACTGCTTCTCCCCAAATTACTTCCTCCAGTTTATCTCATTTATCAAGGTAGCACTTTTTCAGTAATTGTTCTAATCATTCTTTCTCCATTTAATAATAGAGTATGAGGAACTGTTAAATGATAGCTGATTTAATTATATTTGCAATAGTCCTTCATTTCATTCGATAAATACTTTCCACCATAAGCACAATATAAATTTACTATTTTTAAATTAAAATGAGTTTGACTTTTTTTTTTATAAAGTCTTTGAAATAGAAAATACATCTGACTTTAATACTATTAAATATGTAATGCAGTAGTGCGTAAATTCATCTACAAACAATACAAAATAATTTTTACCATCTAATGGCGAAGGAGTGATTGGTCCGCAAACATCTAAATGAATAATAAAAAATGGTCTTTTTATATGATTTTTATTTTTATCTTTTCTGAAAAGGTACTCTTGCTTGTTTGCCAAAAATACAAGCTTCACACATATAATCATTTAGTTGAATATTATTAATTAATTTAATACCATCGACCATCTTATTATTTTTCATTTCAATAATTTTCGATTTGCCCATATGTCCAAGTCTTTGATGCCATCAACTATAATTACTGTTTATCGCATTAGAGACTTTTTATTATATAATTTATTAATAATGAATCCTATAGGAATCAAATTATTTATGGGCTTACCGACAAAAATTATTTTATCATTTTTAGTAACTTCAATCCCATTTGGATTGAAGTGAATGAATACTCATCTGTGCTTTCTGCATGTTGCTGACAGATAGTAAATTTTGCGGTACCTCCGAACAACATAAGACGTCCTCCAGAACACCTTTAATCCTTCCTTGCTGGTAATATTCAGGATACTTCTTTTAAGTGAAACTGTCAAGTATTATTATTTCCTGAATATTGCTGTTCATTTTTCGTATAAAATCTGCGATCCTTTATACGATGATTTTCTCTGCCATATTGGAAAACCATATCAAGACTGCAAAACTGTTTTCGCGGTATCATTGGCTTTCACGAAACCCAAAAAAGAATCCGACAGATACTCCACTATTACACCTTTTGCAATTCGTTCACACTTTTTCCATTCTTCTATCATTACTGCAGGGATTTGCTCATCAAGAACGTGCAATAGATGAAGTTCAGATAGAAGAGATCGAATTCTAAACTTCCACACACTATATTTATCACCGTTAAAAGGCTTAATATTCCTTTTTATTTTAATGGATTCCATTTTTCACTTACTAGAAAAAAAACTGTTTTTTGTTCTGTATTTGAGACAGTTTTATTTTATTACTAGATTACACTATACACAAAATCACGGAAAGTTTACTCGCGAAATCTGGGCCCATAACCTATTGAATTTTTATTAAATATAGTAGGTGGAATGTTAAAATAAAGATACACTAAATAATCTTTTACCATGAACTTTATTTCAAACGAGGAAAAAAAAGACGTCTGTTTAAACGAAAGGACAACGCAAGACTACACTGCAGTACTCGAAATTAAAAACTCTGCAAGCCGTTGTGAGAAACTTAAAACTTATAAAAACACATCAGGCATCTAAGCAATAAACTCATAAAGCATTTGCCGCGCAGGGCAGCAAAGACGCAGATCGTAATAAGACCCAGTGGACACATATGTTTACATCCTTTTACGATACTCTCCAATATTTAGTTTCAAGTATTTTTTGCTTTATTATTTATAGAAGGCTAATATAATCTAACATCAACGTATAGAAACGCATAGAAATGTATAGGCATATTATAAGAACGAATTGATTATTACCTTATAAAAGATATTTATAATATATATATGCAATTGAAATATGCAATGGATTTTAGTTAAATAGCAGGTATAAATAATTCCAACACAGCAAAACTTTATGTGAAAAAGAATTAAAATAGTTAAATTTAAAGCTCTTATAATTTTGAAAAATACGTAATAGAAAATTTGTTAAATTATCAATAATCGTCTAACGTATAAAGAAACAAACTTTCTTGAAATGCTATATTTTTTTAAACTAGAGTGAATAAACTTATACATAAACTATCTATTCTACTTATATATACGTAAAGCAATAATAATGAATGATTTTTAAATGTTCTATATAGCGGATAAACTAATATTAAATACAAGCGAAAGAGTTTTCTAAACAATAAAGTTAAATACTTAACATAAGTTTGAAATCGTGTTGTATCTCATCTGGCAGCTTCATTGGACGAATCGTTTGAGCACGTGGAATAGACTCTGAAGATGGCTTGTTGAATATGCTGATGGTCGCGCACAAAGAGAATGGTTTTCTTTAACCGTAAAAACAGTTTCTTGCACGCGTGAATTGACCTCACAGGAGGCACCAAATTGTATGTTGCATTGAAAAACTCGCCAACATGGAGAGGTTTCCTTATTTCGTATATGGATTATAGGTAGGTTTGATCAAATAAATAAAACAAGGTGATTGGGCCGATAATGATGTTGTTTATTGGCTCTTGGGGAAAAGCCTTGAGTAGGCATCAAAACCCCACGAAGTATGATAATAATTTTTAGTATGTCTGCGTATGATACGAACTCGGTACGTAATATATAATGTGTACGCGGTACGCTGTGCTGCTGGCACTTTACACGGGGCCCCGGTATTCAGAACTGTGTCTGCCTCATCAAAACCTTGTGTCGCTTTTTATTGTATATTTTATTGCACTTTATTGTAAATATGATTATGCTAATATATGAAATTGTGTTCTATGAGTATATGAATGATGAGAATAGTGACTATGAATTAAAATGAAATGAAACTAATTCATTTAAAATAATTTAACGCGATTGTGATGGAAAAGGGACGTTCGCACTCGACAACGGATCGCGATAGACTGAACAGTCGCGCAATGATTATGTATCGTTATGATTTAGTTCTCCTTTGTTCGCAGTCCGAGCGCCCCATACAATATTTATATAAACATCTAAAACAGCTTATGTTACACATTGAAAGCGAAACTTTCCGTGCACTGAACATATTTAATAGTATAATAAATAGAATATAAAATTAAAACTAATTAAAAAATATATATAGATAATTTTAAATACTTAAAAAATATAAAAAATTTTATAATAAATTTCAGATAGAATATAAATATTATTTTATTTTAAAATCTTGAATACCTAACTCAAAGTGCAAAAAAAAGGTCGAGCCGTGGTCGACTGGTGCATATACTTGTAAGTCTAAACATCGTAAATGCCAGATGTTACGCAAGCACGGAAAACTGAAAATTCTACCGGACTACACGATTCCTTGATCCAAAATATTGAAATATTAAAATAAAGAAGATATTTCTTGTTTTAAGAAAATATTTGGATCATCGGAAAAATTTGAATCACTTAAATTGAAATTTACTAAATTCCAAAAATATTAACTTAAAATTAGGAAAAAGTTTTAAGAATTAAAACATGATTTTCGTAAACCAAGAGAATAGATTAATTAATAAATATTTTTTATTGGTCTTACAGTCCAATCAATTCAATCTAAAAATAAAATAAAAATAAAAATAAAAAATAAAAATAAAAATTAAATTAAAAATTAAATTAAAATTATAATGACAGTCAGATTGTCCTTATTTAATCACCCTCGTAGACTAATCTGTAAATAAAATATTAGCTGAAAAAAATTTTGTGTTAGTAAAGTGCATAATTTTTTGTTTTTATTATTTTTGTGTATTAATGTTCTTAGTATATTGATGTATTAATGTTAATATAGATGTGTATTGATGTTGTTACGTATTGTTTTCGATTGATTTGATTGGACTATAAGACCAATGAAAAAATATTTATTAACACAGAAATATTAACTTGATATGAGAATCATTTTTTTTCTTTGATATAAATACAAAAATTAATTATTTTTTTATTTCGTATACGTATATTATGATTCAATTTAAGAAACTATTATCTGGGTGTGGAAAATCACATTTTAAAACCAAAACGACATATAAATTGTTATAATATAAATATATATTATATATAAATGCATATACTATTCATTGGAATTGATAAATTAATTTCATAATGTACTATAAGAGATCTAAAATTGATATATAAGATTTTTATGATTATCCACAACGTATTGCGATAGCATAATTAATAAGACGTTAGCTTGCGAACCCAAAGGTCTGCGGATCGAATCCCGGTTAGGTCAAAGATTGCTAAAACGAAATAACTTAATTATAAGACTTTAATCAAATAATATATTGTTAATTTAAAATTAAAAGTGATGAAATCAGGGGTTGATTGGCATGTCTAATTCAGCCGGGTAATTTCAAATTTATTCCGGCCCTTATCTCATTCTTATCGCTGTTAGATTATCCAATCCTATAGTTTGCATATATTTATAGAGAGGTGCGGTGACAGTAAAAATTCGCAAAAATGATTTTGATATTAAAATTATTTCAAATGAAGTAAGTTGTCAATAAAATTTTGAACATGTAAGCCTTCGAACTATGGTTTCTTGAGCTGAAACTGCGAATTGTCTCCATAGTCATGAGCAATTCAATGTACAAATTTTTAGTTGGATCTTCGAAGTCTCAAAATATTTTAGTTAAATTTGAAAATTCTATTATAGATTTTGTACAGTCACAAATGACCAGATTAAGTCGGTGAGCATAATAACCGACTATCTGCTTTACTCTGCAGATACGGTACTTAAACAATGATTAAATCCATTATATACTCCTCTTATATTATCTGCTTCATATGTAGAACAGCCAATACATTTTATCAAGTCTATTCAAAGATCTTCCAAAAATTTTTTAAAAGTTCAAAAATTGCTTGCCCAGTTGAGCTGTTTTTTTTTTTACTATAATAATTAATCTTTCGCGTATAATACTGTGACTATCGAGGTATCTTATATAATGGTTGAAGACTGATCAGTCAGCGTTATATCCTGTGTTGAAACGATTTGAACAGAAAATATTCCTGCATCTTTAATTTCATAATTTTATATTTCATTAAATTATTAATCAGTTTTATGACATTTTCAACCATTTTTTTTATAAAAAAAGTCACTAAACTTTCTCTTTTATGACCTTTATTTTCTGAATTTTGTCGAATATTATGCGCTATCGTACTTTTGTTTACTACTTCGTTTACGTGCGTTTCTAAAAGCGGATCAAATTTTGCTATTAATAATATTAGTTCTAAAAAATTACCATGATCTATTTTGTCGTCATGCAAACTATATCCACGCTCGTTAGACAAACCTCGAAAAGATAAACGTCTCTTTTACCTATTATCTTGACTATTTCTACTACTCTTATTATTATATTTCTATGTTTATTAATAAGACTTTTATTCAACTTTATATAATCATTGTACAGTCTATTGAAGGTGCTAAATGGACTAGTTTTGATAAATAATTTGTCAACATTTTGACGATGAGCTTTTGTGTTTTCATGCTATTTTGATTTTTGAGTCAAGCGTGACCATTAATTAAAGCCTTCAGAAATAACTAAATATTTTTTTCTGACTTGAATATCATTGTTACAATCATGAAAATTTGTACACTCTAATAATAAAGTGATTTGTCTTTTTCAGAGAAAGATACCCACTGTCTTTTGACAGTAATTTTTGTAAAATATACTTTTCTTGCTATAAATGGTAATCCTAATAATCTGAAGGTTGATTAGAACGATATTTTATATAATTCCCAATGCAAGAATCATCCGGTTTCTTAAAATATCCAAAATTTCTATTTATTGAAAGAAATTACATATTCTTCATCAACATTTTTATCATGTTTCTCTTGATTCTCAGATTCTGATACATTGCAGGCTTCGATTTTTTGCAGATTATTCTGAACTATGGTCGTTGTTTCGTTAGCTCTATTATTAGATCCTTGAAACATATCTTTGAGAGAAAAACAGTATTTTGCACCATCTCGCAGTTTTGTTTTTTTATTCGCAGTTTTTCAGCTCTACCTTTAACAGTTTTCCTTTTATCATTACTCACATTTCATATCAATGCGTTTAAACTACTATATCATATATTTTATTAAAATACAATTGTCTTTTTGATTCCTTCGAATATATATGTGTATGACGAATTAAATAATATAATTGTATTATAATGCTAATAGCAGACAAGCTTTAGTTGAATATATTATTCAAAAGGGGCAATGAATATATTATTCTCTGACAACAGAGACACACGAAAAGGTACAAAAGCAGATTCAAAAAAGGATCTTTCGAAGCATGCGAGACCTTCCGTACTTATGTATGGTAGATGGTTTGTTTACCCGAGTGAGCGCTAAAATGCGTGTGTCGCCGCCTAGAAGTAAGTCAAGCAACTATGCCCCATATACAGCTATAACGGGAGCGCTGTATTATGCGTATCATATCAGTTTCTCGAACACTTTTATTATCATGTAAATAAACTAACACTAATCACTTACCTTTGAAAGAATGTTAAAATAATAGAGTGTGTCTAATATCCATTTTGCCAGACGAAATACCAGTAATCCTTTTTTTCTACGGGTATCTATAACTGTAGAGATTGCGCGATTACATTTTTCAGAAGTCATGTCGCATTCGAAGCTTTGCGAGTTTATAGTTTGCTATTGTTATTTTTTCACCGCTCGGTGCTTGTGGTATAAATATATTTATGAATTGATATCATATCATATCTTACTAATTTATAAAGAGAAAGCGTGTTTTTGTTTGTACACGAAAACAGAAAAAACTACTAAACCCATTGTTCTGAAATTTGGCATATAGATTCTATATTACCTTGGGAAGGACATAGGCTATGTTTTTTATTGAAAATCATTTTACTTTCATCAATAAATTAAGATAATGGTTTTAACAATCAGTGTCACCAGCGGCCAGTAGGGGGCGTCTTGAATCACGAACATCAACTCAATGCAGTCGGCTTAAAGTATTAACACCAGGCCAGCTCAAACGAATGTTCATATCCAAATTTGGGATTCGTATCCTAAAGAAGGTGTGACGTTAGTCGGTATTACCTTTTTTGTTCTTCAGGTTAATCTGACACTACACTCTTGTACACATTTTTGTAAATTTTACTATCTCTTACGTGACCAAAACTGTCTCTCTCTCTCTCTCTCTCTCCTTCTCTTATAAATTGGTTCTTTATGCCAAATCATACTGAATATAGTTTGTGACGACAAATTATATTTTGGTTTTTATACATTATAATAACTTCAGAATTGTGACAGAAACTACGTTTTCTTTAGTTTGAAGAAAAGAAGTGATAGTAAAACAGGGTCTTTTATCAATCTCGAAACTATGTATATGTAGATATATATCGTCACTTCTGCATAAAAAAGAAATGTACATCGTCTGCTTAGAAAATATGCTATTCGTCATACCATTTTGCTTGAATTTCAGTTGGCATCATTACGAAAATATTCACGGTATTTAGTTGAAAAAACGAAAATATACGCAATATTTAATATATATTGTAGGTATATTATATTGTACATATTACATATACACATTTTAAATACGGTTTCTACTGAGAAATATTGTATTGGCGTATACGGCCGGTTGAATATGATATCCTGTTGCCTTAAGACGATTTATATGGACAGTTGTGTGTTCGTTATTAGTTGATAGAAAACGATGTCCAGGTATGGGGAAATCAACTTCTATGGGGACATTGTGTTGAGACTGTAAAATACGATATCTAGGTCTTTCCGAACGACTTCTACGGGGAGTATTGTGTTTAGTCGTTAGGAAGCGATGCTAGCTTTCTTGGGACGACTTCTACTGGGACTATCGTGTTTAGTATGTAGGAAACGATGTTTAGATATGCCGGGACAACTTCTACGGGCAGTTTTGTGTTCGGATTATAAAATGCGATTTCCAGACGATTTGGAACGACTTCTACGAGTAGTGTCGTGTACAGTTGGTGGGAAACAATGTCCAAGTATGTCAGTACGAATTCTATGAATAAATTAGTATTCTATCATTCGAACACGCACACTATCAGTAAGAGTCGTCCCGGGATACCTGGACATTGTATTTTACCTCCCCAACACAAAACTCTCTATAGCAGTCGTCCCAAGACATTTCCTATAGTCCGAACAGGATACTCTCCGGAAACGTCGTCTCGAGATACTTGGTCATCTTTTTCTACCGCTCGAATTCGAAACTATAATTTTCTCCATCGAAGCCGTATTTTTGAAGTGAGCGCTACATTGAAGCAGCTTTTACAGAAGCGACGATAGGTAAATTACGGTCAATTATTTATAGAAACATAGATTTTTCTATATAAATTACTTTTTACTTAGATATTATTGAATTGTTTATGAAATCGGTTAAATTAATATCTCAGGCGTAGCCGAGACGGGGGATGCTAATTATCTTATCTTTTTGGGTCGAACCAGTCCTGCGAGAGCACCTGCCCATCGGTGATTGCACCGATCCATTTTTATTGCCGGTCCGTCCCTGGATGAAATAAATGTATAAAAGTGAATTAACGTATAAATTTTAAAAGAATTCAAGAAATTATTCGCTTAGTTTAAACTTTTGATTTTTATAGTTACGAAAATGTGTTTAATCAAGTAACTTATTACACTTATTTTTACCAGTTTTCAATGTGATTAGGAAACATCTATTTTTCAATCTTTGTAGCATTTTGAAAATTCAGTTGGACATTTGTTTTTCAAAAACACACGTGTTTGCTTCCAATCAGTTCGTCCGTGTCAGCGAAACATCCGCCTTTTCTTCATTATTTCCAATCAGTGAAGTGGGCTATTTTAAAAAAGGGCTTCTTGACAAAAAATATGGGTAGAGATCGTTGTGGACGAAGAAACATAATCTATATTTTAGACGCGTGAACCTCGCTTCTTCAATGCGACCGTATATTCGAGCATTTACGCGAGTGGTAACAATGGGCAGGAAAAATAACAACTACTGGTCTTTGTCGTGTTCGCTCCATTTCGCCTCGTTTTCCTTCGTTTGACCTCCTTTTTCTTGGTCGCAGGTAATGACCCACTTCTCTGAGCCCTGATCGGCTCACAGGTATGGGCACATATATATATATATATATATATGTATATTATATGAAATGGTCGGCAAAATATAAGCTTTTGGAAGTGGACGCTTTATATATAGAGTACTTTTTACTTAGATATTATTGAATTGTTTAAGAAATCGGTTAAATTATTAGCTCAGGCGAGGACGGGAGATGCTAGTAATATAAATATGCAGAGAATCGGTGCGTAGATGAGTGCATAACCGCTTGTCATTAAAACTGGAGGGTACATGTGTCTTGCAGTATGGCGACATGAACAAATCTCTTGAATTATATATATACACGGAATAAATTTGAGCGTTCCATAGTTCTAGACCTAAATATCATATATCAAGTTTAATTTTGTATATACGCGAATATCCTTTTAAAATGCCCAAGAGCAAGAATTAGAGAAGTATATATGATATTGGATTTGCGACATTTTACGTATGCTTAAATTTGAGGTTCGACGTCTTCAAATTTAAAACCCAACTTACGAGCATCTAGACTATATGGATGAGTTGCAGTAAGTTGTTACTTGTTGAGGTAGGTAACTTTTACATTTTTTATCCGTGTATTTATATTCTCTCTCTCTCTCTCTCTCTCTCTCTCTCTCTCTCTCTCTCTCTCTCTCTTTCTGTATATGGGAGAGTATAGTTTCAAGTTCAGGAAGCTGTATTCATAGGATTACTGATTTGTGTATGTGAGTACTGAGTGAATGCAACTTTTAATTCATTGTCTAATAAATGTAAAGAACAATTTTTATTATTTGTGTTACATATAGTTTTGTACCCTTGTTGTCGTCGAGATAAACTTAAATTATTTCTGCATTGTAAAACTTTCTATGGATTTAATGAGACCGATTTATTGATATTTTATAATATATTAGTACTTCTTACATTACAAGAACTATTTGTTCTATATGAACTATTTATGAACTATGTATTGAACCATCATATTGCACCTTGTTGCATGCTATTTTTATTTCAATATTTATCTCTCTCTCTCTCTCTCTCTCTCTCTCTCTCTCTCTCTCTCTCTCTCTCTCTCTCTCTCTCTCTCTCTCTCTCTTTCTCTGTCTTTCTTTCTCGGCTTCGTTAGAGATTAGACACAAATTGTATATATATATATATATCAGAACTACTATGTTCGACATATGTATGAAGGTATTAGGCGGGATGACAGATTACCCCTTTTAGAATGTCACTGAGATAGTTGCAAACTGATAGTAGGAGGCATTATGTTATGACTATAATAAACTACAAAATAGTACGTATGCATCTTATGGAATATTTAGATCGTCTACTGTCTATTATATGCTTCTGGGGACTCCCTAAGAGCGGAGTCTAAAGAACTTGTATCTACCTTTATGTGCAGGAAAACCGGAAAATGTTAATTTCAAGTTCATGGTGCACATTTCTGTGTTGAAAAGTTTCCGATTCTGAATTCCATATTTCTCAGTAGGTTTAAGACAGCATTAAAAAAATACTTTCTTGAACTCAACATTACTCATTTTGCTCAAATACATTTAATTTTAATTTTATAAGAGTGAATATATTTAAGGGTAAAATGGATAGAATGATTGATTCAGTACGGAGGAGAATATGAATTTTTCATATTTTCGTGCTAGGTTCAGACTTGACTATCGTATAGTTTCATATATATATGGTAGATTATTTTAGCCTTTTATAAAAAATAAAGTAAAAAATACTACATAACTAAATATTGGACCGTATTGTAAAAGGATGTAAACATATGAGTCTACTGGGTCTTATTACGATTTGCGTCTTTGTTGCCCTGCGCGGCAAATGATTTATAAGTATATTGTTTAGATGCCTGATGTTTATTTATAGGTTTTAAGCTTCTCAGAAAGGTTTACAGAGTTATCAATTTCGAGTACTGTAGTTTTGTTGTATCTTGTGTTGTCTGTTCTTTTGAACTGACGTCTTTTCTTTCCTCGTTTGAAATAAAGTTCATGTTAAAAGATTATTTCGTGTATCTTTATTTTAATATGCCAACTACTATATTAATAAAAATTCAATAGGTTATCGGCCCAGATTTCGCGAGTGAACTTTTCGTGATTTTGTGGATAGTGTAACCTACTAATAAAATAAAACTGAGTGAAATAGACAAAAAAAAGTTTTTCCTACTAAGTGAAAAATGATATTCGTTAAAATAAAAAGGAACATTAAGCATTTAATGGTGAGAATTATAGTGTGTGGAAGTTTAGAATCCTCCCTGTTCAATCTGAACTTCATCTATTGCACGTACTTAATAAGCAAGTCCCTGCAGTAATGACGGAAGAGTGGAAAAAGTCTAAATGCATTGCAAAAGTTGTAATAGTAGAGTATCTTTCAGATTCTTTTCGCGGTTTTGTAAAAGCCAATTATATGGCAAAAACAATTTTGCAATGTCTAGATATGTTTTTCCAATGTGACAGATATAATTACTTAATAAAGGATTGCAGATTCTTTAAGAAAAATCAACAGTAATTTTCAGGAGACAATAAAACTGTACAATGTGTGAATGCAAAGTCTCAGGCTGAATATGCAAATGGTTTTGATGTTATTGTTGGAAATGTTTTAAAGGAGAATAATATCCATTATGATGGTTTTCTATTGGATTCAGGTGCATCAGATTATATTATTAATGATGATTTGATGTGCAGTAATTATACGAGCTATCCTGAACATTACCAGTAAGGAAACGATTAAAGTTGTTCTGGAAGACGTCTTATATTGTCCTCAGGTGCTGCAAAATTTGCTATCTGTCAGCAAGATGCAGAAAGCACAGTTGGGTATTCACTTCAATCTAAATGGGATTGACGTTACTAAAAATAATAAAATAATTTTGTCGGTAAGCCTATAAATAATTTGATTCATATAAAATTCATTATTAATAAATTATATAATAAAGAAGTCTATAGTGCGATAAACAGTAATTATTAATAATAATTCCTTGAACTCAGAAAAGGAATTGGCATGGAGAAATAATAAAATACAATTCATAGTTTTTTCATAAATATATTTTATATTAGTAATAGAGACGGTTTGAATCGGTTTTGCTGGATTTTCCTGTTCCTTGGGCCGTGTATAATTTCCGAGAACAAATGGGGAAAGAATATAGACTGAAAGATACTATCGTATATTTAATATTAAGTTTTATTTTATTATAAATATTTTATATAATTAAGTTATATATTGCTGTATTTATTCAAGTAATTTTTGAGGGGGTCTGTTAGATTATTTTCGCCTTCTATAAATAATAAAGCAAAAAATACTTGAAACTAAATATTGGACCGTATTGTAAAAGGATGTAAACATATGAGTCTACTGGATCTTATTACGATCTACGTCTTTGCTGCCCTGCGCGGATAATGATTTATGAGTTTATTGTTGAGATGCCAGATGTTTTTTATAGGTTTTACGCTTCTCACAAAGGCTTGCATGGTTTTCAATTTCGAGTACTGTAGTTTTGTTGTATCTTGTGTTGTCTGTTCTTTTGAACTGACGTCTTTTCTTTCCTCGTTTGAAATAAAGTTCATGTTAAAAGATTATTTCGTGTATCTTTACTTTAATATTCCACCTTCTATATTTAATAAAAATTGAATAATATATATATATATATATATATATATATATATATATATATATATATATATAATATAGTATAATATTATTATTATAATTCGGTTTTTCTATAAGCATACGAATCTCTCTCTCTCTCTCTCTCTCTCTCTCTCTCTCTTCCTGTCAACGAAACGGTACTTGATAAGCAATATTATTCTATACCATACGCTGCCACCCGTCGAGTCGTGCAGTACCGCGGTAGTATACAATGTATATTATATAAACGCATATAGTTGCAGTAGTAATAGCCACGCATTCTACAGGCGTCGGCCTCCCGCGAGCGGACGCATGCGCATGCGGCGCGCACAATTGTTCTCCGGTTAAAAACGCGCCGCGACCTGCGGCACTCAGTGAGCAGCACGAGGCAATCGGGGAATGTGTATAGTAGCGCGCGTCGCATGCTTACGGTGCTCATTATATTATACTGCTTTTTAGTAATTAGTCTCGTCATCGTCGTTGTTTCTGTTGTCGCTATTGCTTCGCCTGTTTTTGCTGTTTCTGCATATTGTCTTTCGGTATAAGTTTGTCTAAGAACAGATCGATCAGGAAGCCCTTTACCCCGGGTCAGCGACGACAACGTCGATATGGTCGGGACTCTCAGGTTGGTTCTATCAAAATATGAGCAAGCGCTCCGGGAGGCAGACGAAGCGCTGCTGGTTCGTACACACTGTACGTCCTGGCACACTTTACACTTTTACGTATATACTGGCGGGCACACTCGGATGTAGATATATATACATACGCTCTTTTTATTATAGAAAACATGGTTTCGCACGCGGTGAAAGTTCGCTCGCAGGTATGGCGAGATTGTTACTACTGTACACGCGTTATTTATCTATGTATCGTGAATCGTGACTACTCTCTCTCTCTCTCTCTCTCTCTCTCTCTCTCTCTCTCTCTCTCTCTCTCTCTCTCTCTCTCTCTCTCTCTCTCTCTCTCTCTCTCTCTCTGTGTATGCGTGCGTGCGTTCGTGCGCGAATTGGGGGGATAGTATGGATTTACAGCTTGTTCTTGTCGCGCACTATGTGTATTATTATTATCATTGCGAATTACATCGGTTAATTCCACTCGAGATCGTTGATAACAATCAAATTAGTACAGCTATTGGTTTCAAAAACTCGATTTTCGTGGGTTTAATAGCATTTTTTTTATCAGCCCAATTTAAAATTACTAATTATAGTTTCTTAGAAGTTGAAATTCTTTTCTTTTTTTTCCTCAGAGAAATTTCAACTTTCTGATAATGTTGTCTATGGTTTACTTGGTACTATATTGTTTAAAATTTAGTTTAAACAATTTTTCAAATTTTACAAATTTGCTTTCATTGATAAATAATCTTCTCATAATAATATGGTATTTAAAACTTACACTAACTGAGTAACAAATGCTCTATTTTAAAGATTGGTACAAATGGAGTTTAACAGACACATAATCCTTACCAATTTTATATATTAGTTTCGATGAGATTTCATAAAAACTATGTACATTTGCAAGCGGCATTTTCTAATTGTAATTACAATTAAACTAACTGATCTAACTTTTGATATAAAATAATTATTGTTAACGATAGTCTACAAGTATATGAACTGTTTACAAGCTACATCGTTAAAAAAGTGAATTAAAGCTGCCACGGTCAGAACTTGCTTGACGCGAATAATTATTTATCATTTATCATTTGACCATAATTTACAAACAGAATTATGGAATCTATATTGTGTGTGGGTGTGGGTGTGTGTATTAGAAATATGTAATCTATATTAATCTGATCAAAATCATATGTTTCAAAAATAACCCAAATTGCAGCAAAAAAAAATTATATAGAAACTTGTTTTAGGTGCTTTGATATATTTTCGTATAATTTTAAACAATTTGTTTTAAAAGCTGATATATATGATAAAATTATACAGATTTTATACATCACATCATTGACATTTATTATTATAAAGTAATGAAAAATATATTTAATTAAACATAATAAGGATATTATTTATTATTCATACTTTTATGTTTTATGGTGCTCAAAGTTGTGTAAAAATAAATTATATATTTGATGAACTTATAGTTATACTGCCCATATACAAATTAATAAATATTTTTGTATTGGTCTTACAGTCCAATCAATTCAATCTAAAAATAAAAAGAAAAATAAAAATAAAATTAAAATTAAAACTAAAATTAAATTAAAAATTAAATTAAGAATTATAATGACAGTCAGACTGTCCTTGTTTACATTCACCCCCGTAGACTAATCTGAAAATAAAATAAATAATAAAATAATAAATCAGATTAGTCTACGGGGGTGAATGTAAACAGGGACAGTCGGACTGTCATTATAATTTTTAATTTAATTTTTATTTTTAATTTTAATTTTATTTTTATTTTCAGATTAGTCTACGGGGCTGAATGTAAACAAGGACAGTCGGACTGTCATTATAATTTTTAATTTAATTTTTATTTTTAATTTTAATTTTATTTTTATTTATATTTATATTTTTATTTTTAGATTGAATTGATTGGACTGCAAGACCAATAAAAAATATTTATTAATTTCTTTATTATCTATATAATAATATATATATAAAACATTTCTTAATATCTATCTCTCTCTCTCTCTCTCTCTCTCTCTCTCTCTCTCTCTCTGTGCGCGCGCGCGCGCGCGCGTGTGTGTGTGTGTGTGTGTGTGTGGATATCGTTGCTTCCGTATAAAAAGGTTATACACACGTTATAAACATCATTGTTACAATAAAATAAACCAAAATATACGTATGCATATACGTCGAAATTGTATTATTATTATTGTTGCTGTTGTGTTGTTGTGGTGGTGGTGGTGGTGGTTGTTGTTGTTGTTGTTGTTGTTGTTGTTGTTGTTGTTGTTGTTGTTTTTCTTCTTCTTCTTCTTCTTCTTCTTCTTATTATTATTATGATTATTATTACTAAGGACTATATTCATATTGTTTATAGGACCATCCAGGATCCAGCCTCACAGAGATTAACTTGGAACAAGCCACCTCTCACCGTCCTGGTCATCAAGAAGGTCCGTGACTCCTCCGTTTTGCCGCCGTTCGTGCAACTTGTAACTTGGCTAATAGAGGTAAGAGCGTTACAGATTCTATACCGCAAAAAATTATAAAATATTCACTAGCAACATGTGGTTTTTATATCTGCCTCGTGACTCTCGATGCGAAAATCCGTAGATCGCATTGATTCTCTGAGTGACCCTGAACGGACTACGGAGCCGTAAATCTTTATTCCGCGCGCGAGCTTTCCTCATAAAAATTTACGTGAATTTCGGATAGTTTATATGCGATCTAAGTTGTAACTTTTAACCCTGATTCAGTCATAGGAGTTCTCTGACTTTTGTTCGTTTTACCGGTTTTAATAGCTGATTTTAGAATATGAGCAACTTTCAAAATTTGTCAAATTTCACTGTAATTTAAAACCTAAAAAATATTGTAATGTATGTACAATTTCTATAGCTGTAGATGAATATATATACGGAAACTTATTGTCTTTTCTAACTCTAGTTGTATATCTTTATGTGCAAAAAGGAATACATTATGATTACTTGTTTATGCAGATTATTTTTTTAAATTTTAATATAATTTCTATTCTTCATCGTCTAATCATCTACCTGTACGGAATACTTCACCAGTACCAAGATGAAATGAGTTATACTCAAATATTGTCTTGAGCTGAGCCTTGGTATTCTCTTGGTTTTTAATAAGAAAGTATTGGTAGTGATTTTAACAATAAGAAAAATTTAACACAATAGTATACAAACAATAAGAACACCAAAAAATATTTTATCGATTAATAGTTAATTATTTTTAAAATAAGAATTACAATAAAATGACAAACTTATAAAAAATTATATCACAAAGTAAATAAAGTCCTACAATGGCTCGATTGCTAAAGCGAAGGACTAGTATTGGTGATCCGAGTTCAAACCCGATCTCGATCTATTGACACAACCACCGCTGTAATAACTTACATGTGCTTTGTTTATTACAAATACATCATAGACCTCCATCACTGATTAGCATAGATATTTGGAAGCATAAATAGAGCGACTTTAAATAACATAAAACAATACATATATAAATAAAATGTAAGTACTGTGCAATTCCAAAATCATGAAACTCAACAAAAATTAACGTGCTGCTCCATTTTGGCTTTATCCGAGATTAACATTTTACAGTATTACAGTAATATATGCTATTTTATAAAATATGTTTCATTTCATTATTTAAATAATTATGGTATTATAGTTAGATTGCTACTTAGTGTTTCATTCTCATAGAAATTGAACAATTTTAAGAAAGAAAATTATTATAGGGTCAGTTAAATAGAATTCAATTGGGGTCACTGATTATTAATTAAATATTGTATGTATAACAAGTTTTCTAAAAATACATTTTTACATGAGTTTGAATATTTTTGATTATTCAAGAACATTAATTATTCAATAAAATTTAAGATTTTAAAATATTACAGATTTCAAACAACATATTATAACAAATACTAAAAATCTTACAATACATAGGTAAAAAATTTTGCTAGATCACTATTCTTGCCTTACGACCTTATTTTGGTGTTCGTCTTGAATTTAGATACGAGACCGAGTAATACCAAAACTAACTTTAGATATTGATAAAGTCATACTTATGCCGAAAAATCCGTTAACATATGCTTTATTAAGCACCACGTTTTTTAATTTGAATAATTATTTAACAATAATTAAAATATCAGAAATCTTAAATACAATGAAAAAAATTATAGAACTTTCGATCGCCGAATTAACATCATATTCAGTTAAGGAGAATAATTTCGGGAATATTGATATTGCCGATAAGATGTTTGCTTACAATGCGAGTCGGTACACATGATAAATCATGATAGATGTTCACTATATAGTTATTTGTTATAGTCATTTGGATAAGGCTTCATAATGTTATCTATAAAGTATCTTCACATTATATTGATACAGAATGTTTCCGCTTAAATCCAGTTTTTTAACCTGATTATCATAATAGTATAATATTACACGAAATACTGAAATATCAAAAGATTCATTCCTTAGAAAGATAATAAAAATTATCGAACCTAATCATTAGGTTAAGACAGTTTTTCTTAAAATATAAAGATAGTTATATTTTAAACTTGTAAGTAATAAAAAATCAATTATTTTTTCAAACATGTTACCGCAAAAATTAATTTTGAAACAATTTTTTTAAATGGATTCATTGTCAAAATAAAATAAAATAAAAAGATGTTAAAGTATAAATTGAGGTCTACAATGGCTCGATCGCTATAGCGAAGGATTAGTAACTTGGTGATCCGAGTTGAAATTCCGGTCTCGACCGATTGACACAAGCACCTCTGTAATAATTTACATGTGCTTTGTTTCCAAACACATCATAGACCTCGGTCGTTCAATAGCACCAGTATGTCGAAGAAGAAATAGAGCGACGTTAAATATATAAATAAAAAAAGTATAGATTACATTATATCAAACAAGGACAGTCTGACTGTCATTATAATTTTAATTTAATTTTTAATTTAATTTTTATTTTTAATTTTTATTTTATTTTTATTTTATTTTTTTTTATTTTTTTTTATTTTTTTTTATTTTTTATTTTTATTTTTTATTTTTATTTTTATTTTATATTTGGATTGAATTGATTGGACTGTAAGACCAATAAAAAAAAAATTTATTAATTTGTATATGGGCAGTCGACAAAAGTACAATTCAATTGTTCAAAACCATTTATCGGATACATCGATTGTGAGACAATAATTTATTGATAACTTACGGATTACATCCTCATGATTGAAATGCTGATTATAACGTAAAAAGTATGTGAAAAATACGTATTAGAATCAAAATACGTATTAGCTTTCATATTGGATTTAAAAATCTTAGACGTAACAGAGTACCAAGACAAAAAAAACGTTTTGTATTGTTTATATTTAACGCAGCTTCGTTTTACATACATATAATATTATTGGAAAGGTAACTAATTGAGAATATTTCTGATTTTTTGTTAAGGAGAAACGAATGGTAGTCTTCATTGAAGCTTCGGTGTTAGAGGACACAGCCTTAGTGACGGACCTCAGGTTTCAGGGAGTCCGCGACAAATTACAGACCTTCAGAGATGGTACCGATGATCTACAAGTAAGTTGCTTATTCCAATTGTGATATTAACTCATATGACCAATACTAATTAAGTTTATGTTTATCAAAAAATCACATCAAAGTTTTTTTATGCAATCTTGATTAAAAGTTATAAACATAAATAGTTTTGGTTACATGAGTTTTACATTACGCAATATTTAATTAGATAATTAATTAAATCATAAATTTAATTGATAATAGTATAGATGCATATTACATATTGTAGCAAATAAGATTCAAACTATATAAAAAATTCCAAAGGTCAATTCATCAGAAGTTGGTCAATTCATTAATGTATAATATATCACATAATATAAATCGAACTTCCCAAAAAGGAGTTTATTTATTATGATTGTCTACAATAAGAATGTGATTATACTAACAATAGACAATATACTTTATGTAAGTCGCTCACTGAATTTATATTATGTGTGCGGTGTGAGGAACAGAAATAAAGAGAAAAGTAGGTAAATATGAGATACATATATTATTCCACATTACATAAATGCTAATATAACATAATAAGGTTATAGAAAACAGATTATGTCATTTTTACTTTATTACTTATACTATTAATTAAGTATTACAGAAAACAACTTACATTACAATGATGTTCACAGTAATAGAAATAAGAATGTGTTGGCTTGTCCAAGCGAAGCAGAAGTTTAAACTAAATTTTTCTATTAAAATTAAAAATTGTACTTATATAGACTGTTCTGAATGAATTAATAAATATTTTTTCATTGGTCTTCCAGTCCAATCACATTAATCGAAAACAATACGTGACAACATCAATACACATCTACATTAATATTAATACATCGATACACAAAAATAATCAAGACAAAAATAAAAATAAAAAATTAAAAATTAAAATAAAAATTATAATGACAGTCAGACTGTCCTTATTTACACCTTACTTACAATCACCCCCGTAGACTAATCTGAAAATCAAATATTAGCTGAAAAAAATTTTTTTTTTTGCTAGTAAAGTGCAGTCTGATGTCCCGTATTGTTACGTATTGTTTTCGATTAATTTGATTGGACTGTAAGACCAATGAAAAAATATTTATTAATTTGTATATAAGCAGTCGACAAAAGTACAATTAAATTATTTTAAATTGTTCTGAATGAAACTAATAAATATTTTTCTCGGTTTTACAGTCTTTATAATATCATATATTAGCTAAAATAATGACAGTCAGACTATCCTTGTTTATGATCACCCCTGTAGAATCTGAAATAAAACTTATTATTACAATAAATTATATCAGAAAATTAAAAATAAAAATAAAAAATTATTTTTTGAATTTATGAAAAAAAATAATTTATGAAAAATAATATTTTTCTATTTTTTGTATCTTTTGATAGATGAATCACTACTTTATGGAGTGAGTTTGTGATACTAATGAAACACAATAAAACAAAAAATTTTGTATATCTCATATGAAGCTTTGGGAAAACATTTTATTACTGATCTTCACTAAAAATACATGTGTGTACATAGTATTTTATCGTTAAAAGCAAAGGGTTTGTGATCGCGACGTCACTTAATGACAGCTGCGTATCGATCATTTTGGCGCTCTTTTGGTGCACTCAAATTTTGTCATTTTTAATTTTTTTAATGTGAATATGCTTTTGTTTTAATTAAAAAAAATTATTATTAAAATCAGGTCTAAGGTATATATGACAAGACAAGACACGCAATGTATATATATATATATATATATATATATATATATATATATATATATATACACTTAAAAGTACTCTATATATAAAAATCTATATTACTATAAATAATTAACCTTAATTTACTTATCGTCGCTTCTGTATAAAAAGATTCTGTAAAGAAGCGTCCACTTCAAAACGCTAACATTTCGCCGACCATTGATACAATATGTGTATATATATATATATTGGTGACGAGGGGAGGGGAAATCTTCTAAAGACACCTCTCGAAGAGAGGTAGTGTCGGATTCATGAAACCTTTGCTCGCATCCCTACCGACTAAAACCCCTCGTCGCAGGGATTCCTACCTGAAGATATCATTACCTTTATCTGTTGGATAAAAATTATTAATGGAACGGTGTGGGGGTGGGGGAGCAGGAGTGGGATGTGTATGGGGGGGGGGGGAGTTGGCGAGTTTAAGGGCTCTGCCTTCATGGGGGCAGAGGCTTAAGTACGAAAACGAAGCACGGGATATATATATATATATATATATATATATATATACATACATACTAGCATCCCCCGTCTCGGCTTCGCCCGAGATAATAATGTAACCGATTTCATAAATAATTCAATAATATTTAAGTAAAAAGTACTCTATATATAAAAATCTATGTTTCTATAAATAATTGACCGTAATTTACCTATCGTCACATCTGTACAAAAAGTTGATATTTTGCTGACCATTTTATACTATATATATATATATATATATATATATATATATATATATATATATGCATATTAAATACGGCTTCATAGAGCTAAAATCTCTTCATAAAAGTCGTAATGACATACCTGGATATCGTTTCCTATCAACTAAACACGATACTCCCCGTAGAAATCGTCCCGTATATTTCGACATCATCTTCTAGCGTCTGAACTCGAAATTTCCCTTAGAAGTCGTTCCAAAACACCTGGAAATTGTATTCTATCATCTGAACACGAAACTCCTCGAAGAATTTGACCCGACATACCTGAACATCGTTTCCTACCAACTAAACACGAAACTCCCCGTAGAAGTCGTCTCGTCATATCTGAACATCGTCTTCTACCGTCCGAAGATGAAATTCCCCATAGAAGTCGTTCCAAATCACCGGGAAATCGCATTCTATCATCAGAATACGAAATTTCCCGTAGAACTGGTCCCGTATGATATGATATGGTATGATCTGATATATTTAACTATAACAATTTAATTAATATGATTGTAAAAAAATCTATGTTTGGTTTCAAAAATTAACTTCGCCTAGTTGTACATGCCAAATCCATTTTTGAATGGTAGAAAAAGTTATTGGAGTCGCCAGTTTAATACAATTGAAAATAACATTTAAAAACGAAATGTCATTTTTTGACAGGTAGCACTTTTTTAAAATAAAATTTTTAATTGCACCCTGTACTGCCAAATCCCATCGGATAATTTTAAAAAACCAAAGAAATAAGTTTGTTTTTGATTGGAAAAGAAAGAACTACAACATTGATCAAACTAATGTAGTAGAAAATTTAATTTATATAAAGAAAAGTACAAATTCATATAGAAGTAGTAGAATCGCCGATGGAATTAATGGTCAAAATAAATATATCAATTTTTATAATTATAAATTAACATTAAAATTTGAATTTAAAATTTCGAAATTTTGTCATGATTTAAATAGGTTCAATAAATAATAGTTTTAAGGAGGTTGTACTTGTTGACGTATCAAAGAGGGGCCCCAATAGAAATGAACTTTAATTTATTTGCTTAAATAATTAATAATTCACAAATTTATATTAGTAAAAAACCAAAACACAATTTATATTGGATACCACTTCTAACAATGTATATTTTTAACTATACTATATTATACTTTAACTATACTTCTAACAATGTATTTTTGGTTATATGAAATGGTATATATAGATATATGTTAATTTAAATAATTTTAATTATTTTTTAAAATTAATTTTTTAAAATAAAAATAGATAAGACCACCAATCTACATAGATACTGAAAACCACTTATAATATTAAAATAATTTGATTTATGTTTTGACCATTCAATAAGCAAGAAAAAAATCCGAAACTTGTAGACTTTAAACCCTTTTAAAAAATTATTTGGTTATTTTGCTGTTTTTATTTGAACATTCTGTATAATTCATGTTTCAAAATACTTATACAATTTTCTTCTTGCATAGAAAAAAATAGAATAGTCAAAAAAATCTCAAATTATTCTTATAATTTGTTTTCACAAACTATTTTTAGTATGATTTGACATACAACCATCTTATAAAAGAAGACAGACAGACAGACAGACAGACAGAGAGAGAGAGAGAGAGAGAGAGAGACAAACAGACAGACAGAGAGAGAGAGAGAGAGAGAGAGAGAGAGAGAGAGAGAGAGAGAAAGCATTTTTCACGTGAGAAAAATTAAAAAATGTACAAAAATCAAAAGATATCCACATAAGGTGTGAGAGTAGTGTCAGATTAACCTGAAGAACAAAAAAGGTAATATCGACTAACGTCACACCTTCTTTGGGATATGAATCCTAAAGTTGGATATGACATTCACTTGAGCTGGCCTGGTATTAATACTTTAAGCCGACTATATTGAGTTAATGTTCGTGATTCAAGACGCCACCTAGTGGCCGCTGGTGAAACTGACCACTAAAACTGTTAACTTAATTTATTGTTAAAAGTAAAATGATTTTCAAGAACAAACATAGCCTATGTCCTTCCGAAAATAATATAGAATCTATATGTCAAATTTCAGAACAATAGGTTCAGTAGTTTTTTCGTGTACAAACAAATACACGCTTTGTCTTGATAAATTATTAGGAGTGTGAATAAGTCTTTCCCGTTTTTTGTAAGACATGGCGCCACCAATACTGTGCGAGTATTCAATGGTTACATATGTCATAATCAAAGCTTATTCATATGTCAACAATTCCATACTAATACATTAGTTAAAATTTTTTCGCATCATAAATTTTTGATATCGTGAAATTGTCGAAATTTGAGCCGAGTCGACGTCATTTGCGGGAAGTTTCACTTTATTGGTTCGATTTGAAGAAATCTGCTGCCGAGACGCATCGATTGCTTCAGGAGGCTTATGGAGAAGGTTGTGTCGATAATTCAAGTGTTCGCGGATGGTTTCGACGCTTCAAAAGCGGTGATTTCGACGTGGAAGACAAGGAGCGTTCCGGGCGGCCGCAAATCTTTGAAGATCGAGAATTGGCGACTTTGCTTGATGAAGATTCTTGTCAAACGCAAGAAGAACTTGCTGAAGCATTGGGAGTTGACCGAACAACCATTTCCAAGCGTTTGAAAGCCATGGGAATGATCCAAAAGCAAGGAAATTTGGTGCCGTACGAACTGAAGCTGAGAGACGTCGAACGGCGTTTTTTCACTTGCGAACAGCTGCTTCAGCGACATAAAAGAAAGGGTTTTCTGCATCGTATCGTGACTGGCGATGAAAAGTGGATACGTTACGATAATCCGAAGCGAAGAAAATCATGGGGACTACCCGGCCATGCATCATCATCGACGGCCAAGCCAAAGATTCATGGCGCCAAGCTCATGCTCTGTATATGGTGGGACCAGCTAGGTGTGGTTTACTATGAGCTTCTGAAACCGAATGAAAGGATCACAGGCGAGGTCTATCGACGACAATTGATGCGTTTGAGCCGCGCACTGCGAGAAAATCGGCCACAATACTCCGACAGGCACGACAAAGTTATTTTGCAACATGACAATGCTCGCCCACATGTTGCACCGCCGGTGAAAACATACTTAGAAACGCTCAAATGGGAAGTCCTACCCCACCCGCCGTATAGTCCAGACGTTGCTCCGTCTGATTACCATCTCTTCAGATCGATGACGCATGGCCTGGCTGACCAGCACTTCCATTCCTACGAGGAAGCCAAAAAATGGGTGGATGACTGGATAGAGGCCAAACCGGTCGAATTTTTTCGCAACGGGATTCGTATGTTGCCAGAAAGATGGGAAAAATTTGTAGCTAGCGATGGCCAATACTTTCAATAATTCATTTTTAACCATTTTTTCACAATAAAGGCTCAAAATTTGAAAAAAAAATGGGAAAGACTTATTCACATACCTGATAGGATGATATGATATGATATGATATGATATGATATGATATATATATATATATATATATATATATATATATATATATAGTTTCGATGTTGTTGGTAAAAGAACCCTATTTTGCAATCAGTACCTTTGTTCAAACTAAAAACAAACAGTCTCTTGTTACAATCCTGAAGTTAATATAATGTATAAAAACAAAAATGTAATCTGTCGTCACAAACTATATTCCGTATGATTTGGCATACAGAACGATTATATAAGAGAAGGAGAAAGAAAGATATTGAAACAGAGAGAGAGAGATAGATAGAGAGAGAGAGAGATAGAGAGAGAGAGAGAGAGAGAGAGAGAGATTTCCTCACTTAAGAGAAAATAAAATTTACAAAAATCAAAAGATATCCATAAGGCGTGAAAGTAGTGTCAGATTAACCCGCGGTACAAAAAAGGTAATACCGACTAACGTCACACCTTCTTTAGGATACGAATCCCATAGTTGGATATAACATTCGTTTGAGCTGGCCTGGTATTAATACTTTAAGCGGACTACTTTGAGTTGATGTTCGTGATTGAAGATGCCAACTAGTGGCCGCTGGTCGAACTGATTGTTAAAACCATTAACTTAATTTATTGATGAAAGTAAAATGATTTTCAATAAAATAACATAGCCTCTGTCCTTTCCAAGATAATATAGAATCTATGTCAAATTTCAAAATAATTGATTCAGTAGTTTTTTGGTTGTCGTTTATAAACAAAATCACGCTTCGTCTTTATAAATTAGTATGATTTGATATGATATGATATGATATTATATGATTTATTGTCAGTAAATAAATTTACATTATTTGTCATACATTTTTGTATTTCAGTATCTTACACTTGATGTAATCTATCACTTCTAAGATCACTATGACCTTTGCTTGATAAAAAAAAATTAATATTTGAAAAATCATCAATACTTAGATTCTCAATTACATTTTCATAATATTACAATTATTTTGCCAGATAAGTTTTCAGTATTTTCACAAGATTCTACTAGTCATTTGATGGAAGGTACACAATTTATTGAAACTGAAAACTGATATTCAACTGATTTCAAAATAATTTGAAATAATTTTCTTCATAAATTATTTCGGTTATTGCAAGTAATTTAAGCTAATTTTAAAAGGTTTTCAAATGACTCGTGTAAAATAGTGCAATGACATCATATAGTGACCAGGATCACAGTATAACTTGAAACGGGTAGCTATTTTGTATAAAAAATGAAAGAATTTAGTATCTACAATTCCCTTGTTTATCAAAAATTTTTTCAAAGACGGGCCCGCAAGTACATGTCAATGTAATTTTTAAATTATATTTTCATAGTACTGTTTTTTCACATTATAAATAAGTGAGTGCATGGGCGCACTTTTAATCAGAAACATTTTTATTTAATAATAATAAGTAATAATTTCAAAACATATTCGAATTGGTATTTATACATATTTACATATATATATATATATATATATATATATATATATATATATATATATATATATACATGTAAATGTATCTGACTATGTAAAAATTTATTTCAATACTTTCTTTTGTTTAAATTAGAAATACTTAGAAATAATAAAACTATAAGTTTTTTTTAAGTATCGCACATTCATGTGTAATAAACATGTGTAACTAAGTATTCTAATTAGGAAAACACTTCATTTATATAAATAAATACAAAATATTGATTATAATGATGAATTAATTAGATTAAAGAGAAATTTCAAATAATAAGGAATTCAAATTCACCATACTTTTTTATACTAACGTAGAAAGTAATTTTAAAGAGATTTCATAAATTTTTGATAGTTACATATAGTATATTTATATTCTGAAATGTCTTTTGTTTTCTATCGTAAATAATATGTTTTTTCTTATTTGATTAAGTAAAGAATCCTAGACGTTTTATTACGAGAAGCATATATGTTATTATTACCGTAGAGGGCATATTCTTAAAGAGATTAAAAACATTTTTATACGAGGGTGGATTGATAAGTTTCCGGCCTGACCAAGAGATGGCGCCACTACGCCTACCTTTAGGTGGCGTTCTATACTACCATCCTTAGATAACTTGTAGCTATAGTTTCAATCCGATCGCCATGTTAGTTTATGCTTGAGAGCACGCTGAACAAGACGCCTCTGTGTTTTTCATAAAAATTGAAAAGCTGGAAAATTGTGCTATCATCAAATACTTTTATTTAAAGGGGTTAACGCCGAATGAAATTAAAGAAGAGATGGACTCAACACTGGGGACATCCTCCCCATCATATTCAACCGTTAAGCAGTGGATTTTTTAAAAACGGTCGTGTGAGCACCTCTGATGAGCCTCGCTCAGGACGCCCCATTGTGGTCACAATTCCAGGTATGCTCGAAAAAATCCATCACATCATCAATCAATGGTCATCGGCAGATAGCTGGATATCATATTCTACCGCACGATCACGAAAGTCCCCGTAGAATTCGTCGCGATAGACTTTACATTTTTCTTTAATTTTCAGGTCTTATATTTGACAAAAAATTGAAATGGGCAAAAACAAAAACACGCTTTGTCTTTCTAAATTAGTGCATGATATGATATGAAGTATGATTTGATACTATATGATACGATATGATATGATATATTTAACTATAACAATTTAATCAATATGATTGTAAGAAAATCTACGTTCGGTTTCAAAAATTAACTTCACCTAGTTGTACAGTTTGCCCAATCCATCCAAATTGAAAAATCTTGAAATTGCAACCTTGAAATCCATTTATAAATGGTAGAAAATGTTATTGGAGTCACGAGTTTAATACCATTGAAAACAACATTTAAAAAAGTAATGTCATTTTTTGATACGTAGCACTTTTTTAAAATAAAATTTTTAATTGCACCCTGTACTGCCAAATCCCATCGGATAATTTTAAAAAACCAAAGAAATAAGTTTGTTTTTGATTGGAAAAGAAAGAACTACAACATTGATCAAACTAATATAGTAGAAGATTAAATTTATACAAAGAAAAGTATAAATTCATATAGAAGTAGTAGAATCGCTGATGGAATTAATGGCCAAAATAAATATATCAATTTTTATAATTATAAATTAACATTAAATATTTATAATTAAAAATAAACATTCAGACCACAACTCTACATATATACTGAAAACCCCTTATAATATTAAAATAATTTGATTTATGTTTGATAATTCAATAATTAAGGGAAAAATTTGAAAATTGTAGACTTTAAACCCTTTTAAAAAATTATTTGGTTATTTTGAGGCTTTTATTGAAACATTCTGTATAATTCATGTTTCAAAATAATTATACAATTTTCTTCTTGCATAAAAAAAAAATAGAATATTCAAAAAAATATCAAATTATTCTTATAATTTGTTTTCACAAATTATTTTTAGTATGATTTGGCATACAACCATTTAATATAAAAGAAGACAGACAGACAGATAGACAGGCAGACAGAGAGAGAGAGAGAGAGAGAGAGAGAGAGAGAGAGAGAGAGAGAGAGAGAGAGAGAGAGAGAGAGAGAAAGCATTTTTCACGTGAGAAAAATTAAAAAATGTACAAAAATCAAAAGATATCCATAAGGTATGAGAGTAGTGTAAGACTAACCTGAAGAACAAAAAAGGTAATACCGACTAACGTCACACCTTCTTTAGAATACGAATCCCAAAGTTGGATATGAACATTCACTTGAGTTGGCCTGGTATTAATACTTTAAGCCGACTACATTGAGTTGATGTTCGTGATTCAGGGCGCCACCTAGTGGCCGCTGGTGAAACTGACCACTAAAGCTGTTAACTTAATTTATTGTTAAAAGTAAAATGATTTTCAAGAAAAAACATAGCCTATATCCTCCCCAAGATAATATAGAATCTATATGTCAAATTTCAGAACAATAGGTACAGAAGTTTTTTCGGTTATCGCGTACAAACAAAATCACGCTTTGTTTTTAGAAATTAGTATGATATGATATGATATGAAGTATGATGTATTTATATATATTTTTGTTGTACCAGGTTTGTCTGACACTACTCTCACACCTTATGAATATCTTTTGATCTTTGTAAATTTTATTTTCTCTTACATGGGAAAATCTGCCTCTCTCTTTCTCTCTCTCTCTCTCTCTCTCTCCCTCGCTTTCTCTGTCTTCTCTTATAAAATGTTTTGTGCGTCAAATCATACTGAACATAATTTGTGACGACAAATTATATATTTTAAAACAATTGAATTGTACTTTTGTCGACTGCCCATATACAAATTAATAAATATTTTTTTATTGGTCTTACAGTCCAATCAATTCAATCTAAAAATAAAATAAAAATAAAAATAAAACATAAATGAGTCCCTGATGAGGAGCCGTAGCGAGCTCAAAACGTTGGACAAGTCTTCAATTAGGTAAGGGTGTTGGGGACAGTCAGACTGCACTTTACTAACAAAGAATTTTTTCAGTTAATATTTTATTTTTGGATTAGTCTACGGGGGTGAATGTAAACAAGGACAGTCTCGCTGTCATTATAATTTTAATTTAATTTTTAAGTTAATTTTTATTTTTAATTTTTATTTTATTTTTTTTATTTTTTTTTTTATTTTTTATTTTTTTTTTATTTTATTTTTAGATTGAATTGATTGGACTGTAAGACCAATAAAAAAATATTTATTAATTTAAATTATATATTTGTTATTTTACGTTATATTAATTTTAGAATTGATAATAGACTGTGTTTTTTTTAGTTTGAACAAAAGAAATGACCAATATTTACCAATACCTCGAAACTATATGTGTGCGAGGTGTGTTAAAATAATAACGAGAATTTTCGTTTTATCAAAAAATATTAATTATTCATGAATATCTATTTTGTCCCCTTCAGAGTAACCTCGGATATCATGCACTTGTGCCAACGCTTTTTCCAATCCTCGACACACTTTTGAAACTCGGTCTTTGTAATAGCTTTTAGCTCTTTCAGCGATTCGGATTTAATGTCTCCTATGCTTGTAAAACGACAGCCTTTTAATGTTCTTTTTATGTTTGGAAATAGAAAAAAGTCACATGGAGACATATCTGGTGAATATGAAGGCTGAGTCATCGTTAGAGTTTTGTTTTTGGCCAAAAATTCACGAACAAGCAATGAAGTATGATCAGGTGCATTATCGTGGTGCAAAAGCCATGAATTGTTTTGCCAGAAATCTGGACGTTTTTTTGGATTGCAAAATTCATGATGCACTATGCCATTAAAATCGAAGAACACAGTGAGTATAACGTTTACATTCGACCACATTTGCCCAGCCTTTTTCGGTCTTGGCGATTCAGAATGTATCTACTGTGACCATTGAGCCTTAGTTTCAATATCATATCCGTAAACCCATGTTTCCTCACCTGTTATAACACGTTTTAGTAGTTCTGCATCATTATTAGCTTTATTTAGCGACTTCTGAGCAATTTCCATTCGCCCCTGTTTTTGTTCGAAATTCAACAATTTTGGAATAAATTTTGTTCCCACACGTTTCATATCCAAAACATCCGAAAAAATTCCATGGCATGAGCCAACTGATATGCCAACATCATCAGCCACTTCTCTGATTGGGATTCGTCGATCGTTCATAACCATTTCTTTCACTTTTTGTACGATTTCGTCGGTTGTTGATGTACTTGGGCGTCCGGGTCATTCGTCATCTTCAACGTTTTCGCGGCCATCATGGAAACGTTTATACCACTCGTAAATCCTTGCTTTACTCATAGCCGACACACCATATGCTTTTGTTAACATTTTACAATTGTCACTACACTTTATTGGCGACTGCCACAAAAAGTAAACAATAAATATTGCTGAAAATTTTATCATACTTCAGGGGCAAACCCGCGAAATTTAAAAATTCTCGTTACTTTTTGAACACACCTCGTGTATATATATATATATATATATATATATAATACATGGTCACTTCTGCATAAATAGAAAGGCAATATCCAGCGTCCTCTTGAAAAATACCCTATTCGCATACTAATATTTTCCTTGGATTTCAGTTGACCCACTACTAAAATATTCAGGGTATTTAATTGAAAAAACGAAAATATATGAAATATATATATATATATATATATACATTTTGCGGTTCCTACTACGATTTCTACTGAAAAATATTGTATTCGCGTGTATGGGCGGTTGAACACGATATCTCATTGCCTTTTGTATTCGGGTAATACATCTTCTATGGAAAGATTCGTCTTAGGCCGGTAGAATACGCTTTCCAAGTGTTTTAGAACAACTTCTATGGAGAGTGTCGTGTATAGTTGGTGGAAAACAATTTCCAGATATGTCGGGACGATTTCTATGAATATTCGTATTCTATCATTCAATACACGCACTCCCAGTAAGTCGTCCCGGAACACCTGGATATCTCCCCTACACAAACCTCTCTATAGCAGTCATCCCCAGACATGTCCTGCAGTCCGAACATGATACTGTCCATAAACGTCGTCTGGAGACATTAGGACATCTTTTTATGCCAATCGACCTCGAAAATATAATTTTTCGCAGAAAAGCCGTATTTAATATGCATATATATATATATATATATATATATATATATATATATATATATGTATCTTAAATATGTTTGTACATTCTGTATATACATACTGTATATGCAGAAGCGACGATAGGTAAGTTACATCAATTAATTATAGTAATATAGATATAATATATACACACACATATATATATATATATATATATATATATATATATATATATATATAATGCTAAGCCTTTATACAAGAGTCAAAAATGATACTGTAAACATCGTGTACCTTATCTCATTATCCCCATGCATATGCATGACTCATTCGCGTTTGGAAACCCAAGTGTTTGCAAATTCGACATGGGCCGTCAGGAAGGACTGGACCTCGAGTGACCATAGAACTATCACGTTCGACTTTAATGGAGTAAGCATACCTGCAAGTACAGGTACTGCAAATCAGAGACAAAAGCTAACGCGATACTCCACACAAAAAGCGAACTGAGATACTTTCTGCGCTGTACTCGTGGATGAATGGAACCAGGTCCTTAACGACATGCCAGGCTCCAAAATGGAGACTATTGAGAGAGTTCGCTCATTGACAGGTGATTTGAAGAAAGCGTGTAGTGCTTGCCATAGCGAGGATTCGTGTAGCTGTTAGGAAGGTTCCCTGGTGGAACCCTGAGCTAGATAGGATAAAAAGGGCTACAAATTGAGCCCATCGAGTATTCCAGAAAGATCGTGTTCTTCTTAGACGGGAGCGCCTCAAAGATGAATACAAAGCGGATAGAAAGCAGTATGTCCAAATTCAATTAAGATTATCTCAAATACAGTACGGCTTTAGGAGAGGGCGATCCACAGAGGACGCCGTAGTTCAGTTGCGTAGGTTTGTGAGAGAATCGAGTAAAAAATATGTTGTAGCAATTTTCTTGGACATTAAGGGCGCCTTTGGCAAAGTTTGGTGGTCCGCTGTATTGACAGCATTGAAAAGCAAGGCGTACCCCAGCAGTGTCTATAAACTAATAAGAGATTACCTGAAGGGTCGACAAGTCCTCATACGAGATGGCTTTGAGAAAGTACAACTTGGGATCAGTAAGGGATGACCGCAGGGATCCGTACTGGGTCCAACTCTGTGGAACCTTGTTCTTGATCCTCTTCTTTGGCCGCTCTCAAGACTAGAGCGTGAAGTCATTGTCTATGGAGACGACATCGCACTCCTTGTGCAGGGAGACTCGCGTACAGAGATCGAAATGATAGAACAGAGTTACATTGAAGAAATCCAGGAATCTTGGCGTCGCCTCAAGAAAATGAGGATGGTCTCTCAAAAGTGTGGAATGTTGATCATGAGAGATCCCCTTCACCCGACAGCCCCCCCCCCCCACCTCTCTGATCAACATTGGCAACTCGAGGGTGAAGAGATTGGAAAGCGTACGATACCTTGGAATCCACTTCGACGAACATCTTAAAATCGGCTGCCATTTGAAAGCGATACAATCCAAATGTGTGAATTTGTTTAATAGGATTAGAAGCCAGGCAAGATAGGAACGGCCCTTAAATTTAAGGCTCTTAATATTATCTATACAGGGCTGTTCACACCTATCTCTATTACTTCACACCTATACCTATTATGCAGCGGCAAGATAGCACAATTTGATGTGTATAGAACAGCAACGCAACTTGGCAAGTACTGAAAGTCACGCGCTTATTAGAGTCACCGATGCATACCGAACCACATCGATTAACGCCCTAGCAGTGACAACAGGCAAAGTACCCATCGTGCTAGAATGCAAACTTAGAGCGAAACTGTAAAAATACAGCGTCATAGAGGACCAACGTCGTGCCGCGAGAGAGATATCTTTGCTTTTATATATATATATATATATATATATATATATATATATATATATATATATATTTACATAAGCAAAGATATTTTATTCCTATATAAGTGGACCGTCACAATACACCTATCCACAAATCAGCTAATAAGAATAAGAACTAACCAGCCTATATACTGGTTAGGAACTCTAGTCTGGATTAACATAGTGTAATAAATAGTGATTCGGACACACTATAAACTGTAGGTTGACAAAAGTCGCAATGATGTACGAATCTGCAACTAAAAGAAAAGTTCAGCAATAATGAAATATTCTGGAGCATAACCGACCGATAAAATGAAAGCTAGATGCGGCCGGGAATGTTTATGTGTAACGAAGCATAACTGAGCGACCTTTGTTTTTTTTTTTTGTTTTTTTTTTTGTTTTGTAACTTCGACCGCAGAAATACTACACACGAGCGCGCGCGCGCACGTGTGTACACGTGCGCGCGAGTTCCACTTCTCAGAAATTATAATGAACTACATTCGTAAAAAATCGGTAGTGCCGAACATCCTGTTTAGTTCTGCAAATCACCGCAATTAATTTCTCAAGCGATCGCCGTAATTGATTCGGACTTCCTTCAGCGGTATCTTCTGTATAATAAAAATTTATGTTAATGACTTTGAACTTTTGAATTTTAACACTTTTTTTGCAATTTGTTTTGAAGAATCCCATTTTACTTTTTAAATATTTTCAAGCCAAATATATCATATTAGCATGTTATCCTCTTTAAGATATGATTTTCAGACTACATTTCATTTTTCATTTTAATAATAATTTTTATATTTCAGGATCGAATAGATTTTATCATTTGTCTGGGAGGAGATGGAACTCTACTGTATGCCAGTCTTTTATTTCAACAATCCGTTCCACCAGTTATGGCATTTCATTTAGGCTCATTAGGATTCTTGACACCTTTCGAGTTTGATAATTTCCAAGAACAAGTCACAAATGTTTTAGAAGGTATATGCTCACAGATTATAATTTATATAACATATTGTTTTGGCACTTCACTTTGTAGAAAGCGAATAGTACTTTTTAACTTACAAGAAGGGGTCATCCAGCCAAATACGCGTGATATTTTGACAGTTTCGACCAATTGTATTGTTCGCGCCGCTTACATTACAATGGTAAGTTTCAAGATTTATACGCCGGGGATATGGCATTCAGTTTTGCCTTACTGAGGTAGACAACAAAATGTCAATAGGAGTTCCAATACTGCAGATAAGGAGTGGTCTATTATGCCTTAGCTTTCGACCCTGTGGACTTTTTATCCCCAGTTATAATTCATGCAAAAATATTAATTTAATGTTTGTGGATGCAAGGTGTCGATTGGGATTCGCCTATTACAGGTCGGATTCAGAGGAGTGGCTTCTCTACAGACAACAGCTGGCTGACATACAGAAGATTCGAGTGCAACGTTGGGTAAATACAAGCAAATCTGAATCCAGGCATTTACATAGATTTTGTGACGCTTCCGAGCGTGCCTTTGCAGCTGCAATTTTTGTGGCTCTTCCAAGTGCCAGATGTGCACCACGGCTACTCATCGCTAAAACAAATCTAGCTCCACTTAAAGTTCTAAGTCTACCAAAGTTGGAACTCTGTGGTGCAGCATTATTAGCCAAACTTATGGCTAGAATACTTTCTAAATTAGACTCTTAGCCTAAAGATATTCATTGTTGGTCCGAATCAAAAGTCGTTCTAGCCTGTCTAAGATCACACCCATCTCGTTGGAAGTCATATGTTGCAAATAGAGTTAGTGAGATTATAACTCTTTTGCCGACAGTTAAATGGTGACATGTGCCGTCCACACATAATGTAGCAGACTTAGAACCAGAGGATGTACTGCACTACAGTTGCAATAAGCAGCTATGTGGTCAGGGCCTATTTGGTTGATTGAGGATAAGTCCTTGTGGCCCATCCAATCATCTGAAATTTCAATAAACATTCGACGTTTAACAGTAGTATGGTTCATTCGAGATCATCAAAATTGGGAAGAATGGTTTTTGCGATTTTCCTCCTTTGATAAATTAGTTGCTATTTTAGCTTATTATCTTCACTAGCGTAGAAACCTGTCACTCTCTAAAGAGCAAAAAAGAAAAGGTTGTTTGTCGGCTGAGGAGATCTCAATAGCCACTACTATTTTAATTATATTGTCCAACATTCGATTTTTTCCAATGAGTTTCGAATTTTATTTTCAGGACTTCCATCAAGAAATCCATTACACAAATCAATGCCCTTTATTGATACTGACAGTTTGCTTCATATAGGTGGTCGATTGCACAACTCTTTCTAATCGGAATCAGAGAAGCACAAGCGACCAGTTAATAAATTCATTTTACTTCCAGTTCATGACAATACATTAGCTAATCTATTGACTAGTCTATTAAATCTATTCAAACTAATAGATGTTCATGAATTACAACCTTGGACGTTTATTTTTGCGTATCATACGAAATTATTCGTTCGAGTTGGGCGGTATGTTTGCGCCCCTTACATTATAATGATAAGTTTCAAGTTTTATACGCCTGGGATCTGGCATTCAGTTTTTCCTTACTGAGGTAGACAACGAAATTCAATACTACAGATAAGGAGTGGCCTTTTATGCCTTAGCTTTCTACCCGCAATCAAGTTTGGACATTGAGAACTATAAGTAAGGCATGCTTCCGCGCTGGTGGCGAGACTTTTCGAGAGATTTGAAATTCTCCAGAGATTTTCCACCGATTATCAGAGTTCTACTAGACTGCTGCTAAATACGCTTATTATACTTTCTTGTGAGAATACCGAACTATAGACTTGGAGAAGTCGACTTAGCTTATCGATATTGCTCTTGGGAGGTGTTGAAGTCCTACTTGACTTATACACTTCAAAACAACGAAGTGGTGCAGCGATTTTTTGGTCCTTCGAGTCGGATCGTTCGGTAGTGCTTTAGGTTTTGCCTGCCGAGCGAGGCTTCGAGGTAAAACCATATGGTGTGGGCGATCAGGGGGTCTCATCAAGGCGAAGGCTACCTAACATATATCCTTTGCTGACGTGTGGTCGGAATGCCCCTACGCCCAAGAATTACATGGTAGCCCGTCGTGCATCGAGGTCGGGAGCAACTACTTCATCAGTTTCCCAACTAAAGGTAACCTGAATACACGGCTCAAATACGCGATATCTAGCTATATACGCCGGTGGGTGAGGGTGCTCTGCAACCTGTCGGGGTCGTGATCTACCAACTAAATCAATATTAAACATCTCATAATACCAAGCTAGAGCATTGTTTGTCATAGTCCGAGTAGCCTGGTTTATAACATTCTGTACGAGACAGCCGTATAATATAAACTGATATCCAGTCCCAACTAAGCTTGGTACTCATTAGCATCTGAGTCCGCGTGCCAACCCCTATCTGCAACATGCCCCTGCCTGATGATTTCTTTCGAGAAATCAACGTGGGCCTGACAATCCACCAAGCCCCACTCAGCAGGCATACACTCGAAGCAGCTTCAAAACTGCAGAGTTTTGATTTGGTAGAGAACTTTCTCTGGGCTTGGGAGGCATTATGTAGTCTCTACGATGATCCTCTATTAAGATTCTCTGCCCATTTTAATACTTTTGTGCGCCTTCCAGCATTTTCTATGAAAACTGGTGAGCATTTATGTAAACTATTGCTACTGCTTTGGAGAGTAAAAATATGTTCACCTCTCTAAAACTGGCAGTTGAACATTGGGACACGATATTTATTTAATTAATTGCCATCGTTGACACGAGTAGAGTGGACACGCTTAGGTAAACGAGATTGCGGCAATGAATTCCCAACATATGTAGACTTTAAAAAATTCTTAGAATCTAGGATTCAAAGTCTAAATGTCGTCGAGAACTTGGATGAGTTTGTCAGAACTGAAGATGGCTACAGTGAGAAACTTCGCATTAAAAATAATACCAGAGCTGCTAAAAAATCTAGTTCATTTAAGAGAAATACGTTAACATACTTTACCAGCTTAAATTTAAAAAAAAAATAATGCTATGCCTTGTTTCCTTTGTCGAGGACCGCATTTTGTGAGCTATTGTAAGCAGTTCGCAGATCTTGTACCAGCCAAGAGGAAAGAACATGCAGCACAATGTAAGCTCTGTTTCAATTGTCTAAGCTCTAAACATACAGTTGAAGACTGTTCCTCAAAAGCTAGATATTTCGTTTACGGTTACAAACATCATACGAAGCTTCATTCTGAAGAACTCGGCAGTAAAACCACTGTCAGTCGGCGTGAACAGAAAGCCGGTCCCTCGACTTCAATTCATTTTACGGGTTCAGATAAAACGATTTCTCAACCGTTGTTAGCTACTGCAGTAGTCGTCCTTGAATACTCAGAAGGTGCCGGTGCTACGGCTCGAGTCCTATTAGATTCGTGCGCCGAAAAATCCTTCATATCTTGAATAATAGAAACTATGCCTAATATATTATCATTAAACATAAAACCAGTAAAAATTGCCGTATCTGGTTTGAACGGCACGACTAATGCTGTCGCTCGTGCTGAAGTACAGCTTACCTTAAAATCTCTACTAAATCCAGAGTTTTTTCTTAATCTTACAGCCCCAGTAGTGAAACGTGTTTCTAATTTGCTGCGAAGAGACAAAATCGTTTCTGGCCATTGGAACCACATCCATGGGCTACACTTAGCTGACCCACAATTGGGACAAGCAAATACGGCGGATTGCATTTTAAGCTCGTCTGCTTATGGAGCCGTTTTTTGCCAGAAATATATCAAGCTCAATCCCCATATACTGGTCCGGTGGCTCTATCGTCTGTTTTTGGCTGGGTTTTAATCGGGAACGCAGACACCGATGATACCACGGAAACAATGGTACATCATTTAGCAATAGATCATCAACATTCTGAGGCAATCAGTCGCTTCTGGGAGTCAGAAGAGAGTCCTCAGGAAAAGCATATATCTCCTTCAGAACAAAAATGTTGAGATCATTTTAAAACCATGTATTGTAGAAATTCTAATGGTCGCTTCATAGTTAAACTCCCCTTTTTCAATAAGCCTAAGTTCATAGGTTCAGACAAAATTCCCAAAACTTGTATGAATCGACTAGAATGTCGTTTTCGTAAACAACCTGAACTTCGCACTGTTTACCATGCCTTCATGCAAGAATATGTTGACCTTGGGTATATGAAACTTCTTCTATCAGATGAATGCAAGTTTGAGATTGGATACTTTTTGCCTCATTATCCAGTATTCAATCAGGATGGTAGCAAACAAATAATATCGTAAAAATGGTTGTCTTTAATAAATCACAAAAGGATAAAGCAGGAAAATCATTAAACGATATTTTTTTATCTTGGTCCAAAGCCACAGGAAGACATCTTTGTTATTATTGATAGGTGGTGTCTTTTTAAATATGTATTTGTATGTGATATAATGAAAAATTTTCGTCAAATGCTTGTCGACCTTATGGATACTAAGTAGCAACGGATATACTGGCATTTTGATCCACTTTTACCTCTGCACATTTGGCGCTTGCTTACTGTTACTTATGGAACAGTATCAGCTCCATTTTTTGGCAAATGCTTGCTTAGAAGAATTAGCTAATTTGGTCGCACATTTATATTTAATACAGCATCCACAATTATTCTCAGAAATAGATACGTGAATGACTTCTTAGCTGGCGGAGATACATTGGATGACGCTGCACAAGCATATCAGGAGCTTACTGAAGTACTTAGTTCTGCGGGCATGTCTGTCGGCAAGTGCGCAGCAAACGATAGCAATTTAAATCTATTAAACACTCAAGGCGATTTTCAAGACTTAAATGAGAAGGAGACCGTTTCGACTCTTGGTCTATGGTGGAGTCCCCTTGATAATGCCTTTCCTTTTCGAGTTAAATTGCCTTTAGCACCTCCAACAACCACAAAGTCTTCCATTTTGTCGGAGATATCTAAACTCTTCGACCCTGTCGATTTTTTATCCCCAGTTATAATTCATGCAAAAATATTAATTTAATGTTTGTGGATGCAAGGTGTCGATTGGGATTCGCCTATTACAGGTCGGATTCAGAAGGAGTGGCTTCTCTACAGACAACAGCTGGCTGACATACAGAAGATTCGAGTGCAACGTTGGGTAAATACAAGCAAATCTGAATCCAGGCATTTACATAGATTTTGTGACGCTTCCGAGCGTGCCTTTGCAGCTGCAATTTTTGTGGCTCTTCCAAGTGCCAGATGTGCACCACGGCTACTCATCGCTAAAACAAATCTAGCTCCACTTAAAGTTCTAAGTCTACCAAAGTTGGAACTCTGTGGTGCAGCATTATTAGCCAAACTTATGGCTAGAATACTTTCTAAATTAGACTCTTAGCCTAAAGATATTCATTGTTGGTCCGAATCAAAAGTCGTTCTAGCCTGTCTAAGATCACACCCATCTCGTTGGAAGTCATATGTTGCAAATAGAGTTAGTGAGATTATAACTCTTTTGCCGACAGTTAAATGGTGACATGTGCCGTCCACACATAATGTAGCAGACTTAGAACCAGAGGATGTACTGCACTACAGTTGCAATAAGCAACTATGTGGTCAGGGCCTATTTGGTTGATTGAGGATAAGTCCTTGTGGCCCATCCAATCATCTGAAATTTCAATAAACATTCGACGTTTAACTGAAGTATGGTTCATTCGAGATCATCAAAATTGGGAAGAATGGTTTTTGCGATTTTCCTCCTTTGATAAATTAGTTGCTATTTTAGCTTATTATCTTCGCTTATTCGACTTTCTTGTGAGAAAATATCGAACTATAAACTTGGAGAAGTCAACTTAGCTTATCGATATTGCTCTTGGAAGGTGTTGAAGTCCTACTGGACTTATACACTTCCAAACAACGAAATGGCGCAGCCAGTATAGTTGAAAAAAAGGGCTCTGTTAAATTTTACATCATAATACCATTCTCACTAAGTATTAGCTTTTGTACTTATAGATCAGTAAGTACTCTTTTTAATCTACTGGAATATAATGTTTAGAACAGAAACATGAAGAAATAGCAACATAATATTTCTGAATAATCATGCTGCTCTTAAAACAACTCATACGATAAACTAAGAAGAGGGATTCTGAACGGAAAACACTAAATGTCACTTATGATTATAAATTAGTCGTGTCCACACCATTATAGCCGTTTCAGGCTATTATACGGTGCTCCTGATTATGTGCTCAGTAAATGAGTTAATACAGCACGAATGATGTGTATAGTTCGCATATGTATCATTTATAGTATTTTTCATACATAAACAATCGCAATGGTTTTCGAACGTGAAATAGCCTGTCGTCTTTAACAAATAAGACTCCAAAAGTATACACGATAATAAATTACTTTGTTATTTAGAGATTTTTTTGTTATAAATAGTTTATTAGAAAATATAAATAATGTCATATTCCTTTATTTATTTAGATTTGTAGGCGGATCAACATTTAAGTTAATAGGGACTACTTTCACACAGTACTTGTTAGAAAAAAACATTATAAAATCAACATTTTTATATATTTATTAGCAATAGCTGTTATTTCATTATCTTCTCATTTATGATTTAAATACAATCGCGATCATTGGTTTCTTTGAGTAAAGCCATTGTACTCTTGAAAATTTTTTCATTTTTGAGTAATTTGTTCTTTGTGAATCTGAAAAGTTTACTTTTCGAATTTTTGTTCTATATTTTATTTGCAGCCTTTACTTTTCTCCTATGTTCATTCTTTTTAAAAGCAAATAATTACAAAAGTCTTTAATCCAATAGCATTTTTTAGCGTTTTTTTCTTTTTTTTATGTTATTGAACATCGCTCTATTTATGCTTCCAAGGAACGGTGCTAATCAGCGACGGATGTCTACGATGTGTTTGTAAACATAGCTCATGTAAAGTATTACAGCGGTGCCTGTGTTAATTGGATGAAACTGGGATTTGAACTCGGAACACCAGGTTACTAGTCCTTTGGTCTAGCGATCAAGCCATCATAGGCCTCTTTTTGCTACTATACTTCATCTTATTTTTCTGACATAATGAAAAGAAAATTCTACGGGTTGATATCAATAATTATATGGGTTGATATCGATGAATCTGAAAAGGTTACTTTTCGAATTGTTGTTCCATATCTGATTTGAAGTCTTTACTTTTCAATATCAATTTTTTTATATCAATGTTTTTATTTGAACTCTTGTTAGAATTATTTACTTTTTACTCGGATTTCCATTCTTGAGATTCTATAGTATCTTAGGAATGCTTCCAGAATCTGTAAAGGTTAGATTTTTTTTTAATTGGTATTTGAATACTATTTTGAATTACTATAATTTATTACTTTTAATATTGGTTAGGTTTCTCTAAATAATATAGAAAAGTGTTGTAATATATTACATAGTATATTTTTGTATATTGTTTTAATCCTCCACGTTTGTATGTTAAAATTGAGACCTTAATTGATCTTGCAGTGCTAAATAAGTGTAGCTGTATAAATTAGACACTTCTTTTTGATTGAAAACAGTGACGTCAACTTCGTAGCATAAATTCATCAGGCTATAGTTTATTAACCATTGAAAACAAAAACAAAAAACAATTTTTCACATCAGATTAATTATACATTACTGAGCATAAATTATTATAGTACGTAAATAAAAAATATAAATCGCAAGTACAAAAATATAAATGGCAGTCCAATGAACAACATATTTAATGCGTCAAAAGTTTGTAAAATACTGAAATCAATATTTCCAAACATGCATATTTAAGTGAGCTATAACAATGTTAAACTGTTACATATTTTAAACTCCTAAATATCGAAAAGTTTTCAGGATTTAAAACATAAATATCTGCTTTTTTGTTAATGTATATTTATCATTTGCGAAATAAATATTTTTTATAATTAGATTCTGTAACGAGGACTTTTATATCGTCCCAATGAAAATTGTGTTTCAAAGTCTCTTAATAAATATTCATAACATGCGATGAGTTTTTATTAGTTTTAACTTCTTGTAAACCAGCTTTTAAAGATCTGTTTATTTTTCCAGTACAGATAGTACGATAATCATGGCATTAGAATTGATATATTACATTTTCTTCTTTCAATTTTTTTTATTATCCTTTCCTAATTTTATCACATTATTTAAAATTTTTTTATTTTCGTCTTTCGAAGTCGAATTTTGTTTAAAAATTGAAACTAGATTATTGTTCTTAATATTACATATATATATATATATATATATATATATATATATATATATATATGTATATATATTATATATATATTATATGTACATTAAGGGTCGTTGCCTGTTATTTTTGATCTTGTTAGATTAATGGTCATACTTACTTTTATTTAATCGAGTGATGATATGCTTGTTAATAATTCGTATCGGATTAGCATTTTTTGATAAGAAATTTACAATATTTCTAAAGTTGTCATTGTCAAAATATACATTACATAATCGTATGGTTCTATCCACTGAATTAATGTAATGGATGATTCGATCGTAAACTTATTGTTTCTGAAGAAAATGTAGCTATTTTGAACAAATTTAAAATGATTTTACTATTATTTTTAATAAGTGTTATATCTTAAAAGTTAATTCTATTATTCTTTTAAAATTGAACCCTAAATTTTCATTTTAGATTGTAATTATTAATGGATCTATTACAAAATCTATATATTTTGTATTAACATATAAAATAACATCATAAACATCTCATAATTTTAGACAATTATTATTCTTTAATCGGAGCAATAATTTTGTCTCCATAAATCATCCATAACTTTATATCTGCTAGAAGTAGTGAAATGGGTCAATCCATTGGAGAGCCTTTAAATAGTTTTGAATATTATTTATTAAAAGTGAAAAATGTGTTGTTAAAAAGAAATTTTATCAGCTCTTTAAGAACCTCATATGAAATTTTACATTTATTGTGGACATGCAATACTATTCTTTCTATGCTATCTAGCACTAGATTACAAATAATATAATCTAATATATATATAAAACAAGGAAACATCTAACGAGAGAATTACATTATGTTTATATTGAAAATTTTATATCATTTTTTATTTTTTTCTAATACGTGAAAACTATTAGTTAAAAAGATATTTAATGTCATACATGATTTCAATTCTTCATATAAGAGTTTTGTGATTATATGATTAAGGCAATTAGTCTAAATGTTACATTCTATTTGTGTATTTTAGGTAAATAATAGACTTTTGCTAGTAATTATTTGTGTATTAGTTAATTGAGTGTTATGATATTTAAGTCTAAGGAACTTATTATAATTTAATTTTCTTAATCTTCGTGATTAATCGTGAAATGAATCGTTTGAATCATGAAGTGAAGCGAATAAATGAATTGTTTGAATTAGTATTGCGGCACAGCATGTGTTATTGTTTATTTTTGACCCGCACGTGAAAAATAGGTTGTAGTCTTCCAGTATTTTTGATCGCAATATATCTTGTGAAGAAATCTTCAATTGACTCCGATGAATTTAATTACCACGGAGACAGCAATGTGATTTAAAAATGACTGATCATTCTTTCATATTTTAAATATATTTATTATAATTTATTATTCTTTTTAACAATATATTTGTGAATGGGTTTTCTTATAATTGAGGATATAGTAAGATTAGTTGTATTCCTCTGACATCTAAAGGGAGGTGATTTGCTTCCTTTATGTTTAATATATATTATCTGCTAATTCTTGCTAGTTCGATCGAGCTTCAGTGAATAACATCTAATAAATTATATATTTAACGATTCAGTAGAACTTCTTTGCTCTAAATCTTTTTTTTCAATATGGTGTAAAAACAGCAATTGTACCTTAGAAATATGACAGAGGGGATAGATCATAAAACTTAATGAAATCATTTCATATGATAAGACTTACTTCGTTCCATCTGAATCAAATATGTCTCCTATGACCATATCTAATGACCTCTCCTTAGTAGTTATATTTATTATTAGAAGATTCTAGGAACGATAATTTTAAATGACTATGAATATTTAAAGAAAATAAACTATTTCTGGGTTGAATTTCACGATTCATGTGCTAATTTAGTGTCATGATCATCGTAGGTCATGCAGCTCTGACGCTCCGTAGCCGGCTGCGGTGCATAATCATGCGCAAGAGCGAGGAGGGCCAGCCGGCAAAACTGCCCACGAATCTACTGGTGTTGAACGAAGTCGTGGTGGATCGCGGGCCCTCACCCTACCTATCTAACATTGACCTTTTCATCGACGGTAAGCATGTGACCAGTGTCCAAGGCGACGGCCTTATTGTCAGCACGCCCACGGGCTCAACCGCATACGCGGTGGCCGCCGGCGCAAGCATGATTCATCCCTCAGTACCGGCCATCATGATAACACCTATTTGCCCACATTCGCTTTCTTTTCGACCCATCGTCGTTCCCGCCGGGGTGGAACTCAAGGTAAAAGCTTTTCGTATTCAACTATTGCGATTATACGATCAAATTGGACCCGGACTGGTGCATTTAAGCTCCGCACGTAAACTGAATCGGTAAATTTTTTTTTTCTTTATTGGTACAACCTTTCTTGATGTGTGAAATTTGAGCGTCATATCTCCATTAGTGTGTGTCAGCTGTTTGTTTACGATGCCAAAAGTTTGTCTGGCGATATTGACTATGGAAAAAAGTTGATCAATGAGTTTGCTTGAAATTTTGTGTCAATAAGGAATACTAGTTGGCCGTTTTGGGTTGTCTACGTCAAGCTATTCGTCGTAAGCGACCGAATCGAGCCAAATAAGGCAGGATCATCGGCGGCCCAGCCAACAAAGGCAAGAATACTAGTGGTCCAGTGAGCTAAGGCAAGACTATTGGTGGGGAAAAGAGAAAACTGTGTTATTAAGAGCAAAGGATCATCAGATATCATCTGCATTATTACATCACAAAAGTCTACCCTTTTATCAAAATCATCTTCAGATAATCCCTGCATCAACTTTAATTTGAAAGTTTGTCTGGCGATATTGCCTATGGACTCATAGCGTGTTCCCCGACGCGGATTTTTGAGTTTCGGAAAGAGGAAAAAGTCACAGGGAGCCAAATCTGGCGAATATGGTGGCTGAGCGATGACTTTCATTTCGTGTTTGGCTAAAAAATCCGAAATAATCATCCTGGAATGTGCCCACACATTATCATGCTGAAAAAAACATGAATTGTTTGCCCACCAATCCGGTCGTTTACGACGAATTGCTTCACGTAGACGCCTCAAGTCAGTCAAGTAGTACTCCTTATTGATCGTCTGAGCTCCTGGAACGAATTCATGGTGAACCACCCCATGGTAAACGGCAAAAATGATGAGCATCACCTTGATTTTCGCTCAATGGGCGACGGCAAGTTTTTAACAACTTCACGTCCTTCACTAAATGCTTTGTGCCACTCAAATTTTTGCGTTCGCGATAAAGTAGACTCTCTAAGACACTTCTGTAACATTTTCAACAATTCCGTAGCCGTAATTCTATTGAAAATACAACATTTCAAGCAAACTCGTTATCAACATTTTTTTCATAGTCAATATCGCCAGAAAAACTTTATGCGTCGTAAACAAACATCTGGCAAACACAAACTAATGGATCAAGAAAAGTTGTATCAATATAGGGGAAAAAATTTACCTATTCAATTTACGTGTGGAGATTAAGGAGGCATCTCTAGTCTTTTTACATAAATTTTCAAGATTTTCTTCTTGCAGTAAACTTCATTATCACACTAGAATTTTTTTATATTAAAAAAATACATATTGAAGTCTGCAAAAAAAATTTTTTTTCTTCATTTTTCATCCAATATGGCCCAGATATGGCTGCCACAACGAAGCTTGCTTTTTTTGGCTGACATCATATCTTGACACAGGAAGCTCTGAAATGAAAAATTCAAAAAGCATATTGAAGTATAAGAAAGTAGCTATAGCCCGTACTAAAATGAAGAAGTTTAAGTAAAATAAAAACAAAATGGCGGGCTTTTCTAATTTTCGGCTTATTTTTTGAGGTTATGTTGTTTAAAAAAGTGTTCAAATATAATCGAATATTCATAATTCTAGTACGGGCTATACCACTTTCTTATTCTTTAATATGCTTTTTGAATTTTTCATTTCAGAGCTTCCTCTGTCAAGATATGATGTCAGCCAAAAAAAAGCAAGCTTCGTTGTGGCAGCCATATCTGGACCATATTGGATGAAAAAGAAAAAAAAGCTTTTTTGCAGACTTCAATGTGTATTTTTTTAATATAAAAAAAATTGTAGCGTGATAATAAAGTTTACTGCAAGAAAAAAAATTTTGAAAATTTATGCAAAAAGACTAGAGCTGCCCCCTTAAGTATATCAGTCCGCGTCAAATTTGATCATATGGAAGAAGGTTTTGGTATTTCTCATCAAATTAATCGTATTTGATATTATGGAACGGCATATTAATGTATAAATAAAGTTATTTGATAGTAAATAGAAATGAATGAAATGTTGTTTTGAATAATATTATATGTAAATTTAATTTTATTGCAAACTTTAGTTCAATATGCCGTATATTACCTCTATTCTGTATTGCTGTAAAGTTTCAAGCAAATTTATTAAACAAATTTGATAAATCTGAACAATTACAAAATTTCAGAACCAAAGATTAGAAAGAAACTATTTAAAATGTCCTTATTTCAATTGGGTTTGACGAATGTTATATATACGACATTAATATATAATTATAAATGAAAAATAAGAATTGAAATTTCTTTATTTAACAATGTTTTTCATATATTTATTTTAATTTACTTTTTATGTTATCTCACGAATATGAATATGTTTATTATGTAATCAATAAATATTTTTATCGGTCTTACAGTTTTTATAATATCATATATTAGTTGAAATAATGACAGTCAGACTGTCCTTATTTATGATCACCCCCGTAGAATCTGAAATAAAACTTATTACTACAAGAAATTATATCAGCAAATTAAAAATAAAAATAAAATAAAATTATTAATAAAATAAAAATAAAAATACAAATACAATAATAAGTAAAGTAAAATAAAAAAAAAATAAAAGTACTTACTCTATGTTAGAAAAGGACAATCTGACTGCCCCCACCACCTTAGATTTAGGATCATCTTCTTGTCTGACGTTTCGAACCGCTACGGTTCATCCTCAGGAACTAATCTAAAACAAAAAACCCAGCATGTTACTTTATATACCCCATCCCCATCCTAAATTTATTAGTATAACATTTATAGGACCCCCTTTTTTCTTTAACTTAACGAAATACAAATTCGATATTAATAAGGAATGATAAGTGTTGTTCAATTTACTCGACTCTAACATTAAATTTACATTATTGGGGCTTTTCAAAATATGAATATTTTCAAGAGTTTCTCTTACTTTCGTGCTAAAATCGTGGTATTACAATATGTAAGAGGATTATTCGAAAGAATTAACAGTGCATTTAAAAAACATAAGATTCAAGTTTACTTTAGAAATAATAATAATATTAGAAAGTTATTTAATAATTGTAAAGATAAGAATGATAAAGTTTTGAAAACAGGAATAGTATATAAAATAAATTGTAAAAATTGTGCCAAGTATTATATTGGACAAACGGGAAGGTACATAAAACAAAGAATATATGAACATTAATATAGCTTACGAAGCATGATTGGTACATCCGGGCTACAAGAACATAGTTTAAACTCGTTACATTCTTTCGACTTTCAAAATGTAAATATTTTGGAACATGGTATTAAGAATAAACATAAAAGAGAAACTTCAAAATATTCATATTTTGAAAAATTCCAATAATGTAAATTCAATGCTAGAATCGAGTAAATTGGACAACACTTATCATTCCTTATTAATATAGAATTTGTATTTCGTTAAGTTAAAGAAAAAAATGGGTCCTATAAATATTATACTAATAAATTTAGAGTGGAGATGGGGTATATAAAGTAGAATGCTGGATTTTTCAATTTAGTTTAGTTCCTGAGGATGAACCGTAGCGGTTCGAAACGCCAGACAAAAAGGTGATCCTGAACTTAAGGTGGTGGGGGCAGTCAGGTTGTCCTTTTCTAACATAGAATAAGTGCTTTTACTTATTTTTTATTTTTATTTTACATATTATTGTATTTTTATTATTTTTATTTCATTATTAATTTAATTTTATTTTATTTATTATTTTATTTTTATTTTTAATTTTTAATATAATTTATTGTAGTAATAAGTTTTATTTCAGATTCTACGGGGGTGATCATAAACAAAGGCAGTCTGACTTATTATTTTAACTAATATATGACATTATAAAGACTGTAAGACCGATCAAAATATTTATTAATTTATTCAGAAAAGTCTACATAAGTACAATTTTTAATTTTAATTTATTATGTAATACTGATTAATTAAAATTGAAGATGACAAAATGCAAAATATTAATATAATATAATACTTTTCTATAGAGAATAACTTTATATAGAAAGCTAGTATTTGTCTTGAAATATTCTATTTATGTAACTTTGTAGTAAATTCATACTAACTTATTGAAGATAATGTTAATATATTCTTTAAAGATTTTTTTATTTAATAATAATAAAATTATTTTAATCTTAGAGCAAGTGGCTCAATTATTATGAATTTCAATCCCTTTCTCTTTCTGCAACCCGTATATGACACGTGCATAATTTCAATTAAGAAATCTGTTTTTTTATTTTTATTTAATGACGCTATTTATGTTTTCAAATAACAGTGCTAATCAGCGAAGATAATCTACATTGTATTTGTAAATAAAATACAAGCAAATTTGATATTGGCCATTCATAATCAGCAAGGCTTTTTTTCGTATTGGAATGGACATTGGAATTACACTTATGGTTTTTTCTTTCAAGAATCTAAAAGAATGTCAATCAAATTTTACGGTCAATTCTTTATAGAAATATAGACTTTTATATATAGAGTACTTTTTACTTAGATATTATTGAATTGTTTATGAAATCGTTGAAATTATTATGGTCGCATTCCACCTTAGGAAAACGTGAACAGTAATGTGCAAAAGCGATTAACAAGGATGGTAAATTATAATAAAATAAAAATAAAATTTGCGACAGAAAAATTCTTCTTAATCTCTTTTACAGCATAGTCATTTATTTAATGTACTTGACGATATAGTTTTATTGTAGCTTGTATTTTAGGTTTAGATAGTTTGGGTCTTTTCGACCATTCGACCATAAGGTTAGGGAGAAGTAATAAAATGCGGCGGAAACTGCAAGAAAATTTTAAAAGAGTAATTCACGCACGTTTGGAGTCCAAATTGTTACGAAGGAGTGGGAGAAACCAAGGCGTGGTGTGGACGTGAAAATTTGTCAATGGCAGAGTTTTAACTCAACCGCAGAGCGAGCAACTTTGAGTCCCTTTTGCGGGCGACCTATGTTTGAAACTATATTATACTTATCCATTTGATTTTGAACTGTTCTTTTTAGTTTTTTTGTAAATACATTTTTCATTAATTTTGAGAGTGTTTAGATGGTTCACATAAACTGAAGAATTTTATAAAATATATTGTAATATTTATCGATGAAATGAACATTCATATATAATATAAGATATTTTATGTAATACTTTTAAACTTTGACTAAAATATAGTATCAGTGCGTTATTTTAAAATCGTATCATTATTAGATTTCAGTGTCGCCAGATAGTAGAAATACTTCCTGGGTATCGTTTGACGGCAGAAACAGACAGGAACTATTCCACGGGGACAGGTGAGAGCTTTTAAAGAAAAACTATGTTAATCAGTGCTTTTTCCTGATTTTTGCAGATAATTGCGAACAGTAACACATATTGCACAGCCTTCGTCTCTTGTATCTTGTCTCTGTGTGTTGGTATGGTCTGTCATCCTTGTTAGACCGCACTGAATTTAACGCAATCGACTATGATCGCATATATTTTAAAATATAATATTATATAATATTATATTTATATAAATATAATATTATATAAATATAATATTATAATGACTAGTATATATACGTCCTTGTACAATACATATTATAAAAAATTTCTAGAATATTGTAAATACCTCAGAAATCTATTCCGGTAAATATTCATTCGGATAACGTACATGAGACTTGGGCTGTGCAGATCACTGTTCAGATGATGGGATATTTTTATACACTATAAATTTCACTTTTCTGCATGGCCTTTACTGTACTTTTAACTTCTGTATCATTTACTATATTCAGTTTAATGCATGAAATAATTTTCGTCACCTCATCTCTGAAAATACAAAAGAACACTTTGAGTCATTAATCGTATAATATTCTTTTTAAAATTGATATTATTGTGAATTTTACATATACTGTAGATAATGTGAATATTATTGCGAAATAAATTAGCTATTAAAATAAATTATTCATAATGTTGAATTATATGGGATAGTGCATAATATAGTCATTTAAAATAATATTCTAAACATATAAACATAAGTTTAATAACATTGAATTATGTTAATGCGATGCTCAAAAATATATTTTTTTAATAATATATTTGCATATGGAATCTCATAAGAATTTTGTATTGTCAAGTAAAAAGTATCATTATATCTTTAAAATATATTGTGTATATTTTCTATAGCTTAATGATTAGTGGCTCATTTTTTTATTTGAATTATAAACCGTAAAGTAAATGAATTTATATTAATATATATATAACATACTTCTCTTATAGTTTGCGAGTAACAACTTCGATTTATCCCGTACCATCTATTTGTGCCGCCGATCAAATTACGGATTGGTTCGACTCACTGGCTGAGTGCCTACATTGGAACGTTCGAAAGAAGCAGAAACACCTGGATGAATTAAGCGATCTCACACATTCATCCAGTAATGATACCCTTGACTCCCTCGATCGCGACAGCTAAACGAGTCATCTAGGGCGGCGCTTTGCGAAGAAACAAGAAAACGAAAGAAAAAGGAAGGGAGAGAGAGAGAGAGAGAGAGAATACGAACTGATAATAAGCACCGTCGATGACATGCTTGAACTGTGCATAAATGCAAGATTACACTTAAAAACTATTATACCGGGTATTTTGCATCGATCTTAGCCAAGACGAGCAAAATCATCGCCGATATATTATATATAGAATTTTAAAAGAAGATATCGTTGTTTGAATAATGCATACACTTGAGCGCGTACATTGTAGAAATTTTGAAGTTTTTGAGAGAAATGAATTAATCTTTGAACTACTGGAAGGAAAAAAGCTACGTTTTGTGTGAAAAGGATGTATCACCTTTGCCTTAGTATAAACACTCTTCTACAATTGAAATCGTTATCTAAGTTTTAAATGAAAAAACGACAAGAAAATATCTATTTGTATATGTATGTACACATGAGTATGAAAGTGGCAAAAAATATCAAAGATGGATCAATAGATATATATAGAAAGAGATATAAGTTATACATTTCTTCTGTTTATGTGAAAAGTAATAGTGTGAATGTACAATTTCTAATAAGAAGTTGTTCTTATTATTATGTTATATAATTGTATTAATTCGAAACATTTATAGAATTTTGTATAGCTAGCAGGAATGATTGTTTCGCAAATAATAAGATAATATTAATATATATTATGTTCCTGAACGATCAAAAAAACTAAATAAGTAAAAATTAATTAAATAAGAGAAGCTTTAGTGAAGTAAATTAGGAAGTAGTTACAGAATTGAAGTAAATAATTAATTAATATTTCTATTGTTAAAAAAAATCTTTCTAAATGAACTGGTTGCAAATCTTAATTAATATGTCCTATATTCTTTTTAATAAAACAACTTTTGTACATATTCCTGTGTATTGTTGTAAATACATTACCAATTAATTTTTTCACTTTCATCAAAATAAAATGTATGTAATAAAGTATATTATATTCATATGTGAAAATTGTAAATTATTATAATGCTTGTTATAATCTTAAATTTCAAATATTATTAATAGAATAATGGTTATTACAACTTACAAATTTTGAAATAAAGTTAATATATGAAAAACATTTTCAAAATTTAAAAATTTCCATCATCATATCAACTTCCTGAATAAATTATTCATTTTTCCTGAATAAATTGAAAATTATATAATAAAATAAATAGTTCATGACTGCTTCCACCACAGCTTCGCCTTGAATGTCAAATCACGCACTCCAGGAAATCTTACTTTCCAGCTCAGAGCGTACACAATTTTTCTTGCTCACCGGTCAGTACAACAACTGCAGTGCAACAGTATGAATAAAATAGATTTACATGGTTCTGTTGTTACCCAACTGAGGTTCATTGTCAAGATAATTTTTTGCTTCGAATTCGAATCCGATGTCAGAATTGGACTATTACTAAGTGTTTTTGAGAGATCCTAATCTACAGGAGGAAAGGCGGGTTTTTGGTATATTTTCGATCCCACAATATCACGGAAAAATTGTTTCTGAAAACGGGAAAAACCAGATAAAAGTCCACTTACTCATTAAAATCAATCTAAAGACTTGCAATTTTTTTTTCATCCAAATATCATTGAAATCAAGTATTTTCATAGTTTCGAAACAGTTCTAATTTTTTTCAATTTCCCTCGTTCAAAAATATATGGCGAAAGATAAAAGATAGTATATTTATAGGTACTCAGCTTCGCAATGAAAATAATTAATGTGAAAAATGATGAAAATTAAAGGAAGAAAAATCCGGGTAGGTTTCAAAAAACTTCTAAATAGCTTTTTGAATAACAAAAAAGTTTGTAATTGTCAAGAGCTGATAAGTAGCATGCTAATAAGTTTAAAAAATTTAGGTTGCGATATGTACATAAAGTTACATTGTTTGTATTTTCATTTTGATTAGTGACCTATTTTGGGCGATCCTTGCGTGGCCCAGGTGAGCGTTCTCAACAAGACATAGCAGAAATAGAAAGGTGATTTCAAGGAAAATAATCTTCAGCTATTCTAGCTGACTACTGCTGGTCACTGCAGCGCGATGGGTCACGTCAATAATATAATCAGAGTCTGGCACAAGATATCTCGAAGTAAAGCAATAAAAAAATAATATTTAATGATACACAAAAACAAGATATCTCAAATTTTAAAAATCGATTTTTTAGATACGAATAGACCATTCAATTGGACATTCCCATGTTCAGAATAAAATATTACGGGTTACGAGTTCTCCAATATACCATAAAACCGCCTTTTTTACCGATGTCGGTTAGGATATCTAAAAAATCTGATTTGATGGACATATTCTAACACCGGATTTGAATTTTGCGTAAAAAATTACTTCAGAAATTCTCCTCAGTTGGTCAACAACAAGCATGACCCCTTATTTAGCAGTTATTATTAAATTATTGAGCTGAAAATATTTAATAGCTTGACATTATTTGCATTTACACAAATCTTGATAATTCTCCGATAATTCTCCGCTTTGCTTCAGTTTTGAGCAATTTAGGAGAGCATAAAATATAATAAAATATTAAAGAAGACTAAAAATCAAAATATACTTAGACAAAGATATTAAATAAAAAACTAGTAAAGTGGCACATTCTAGCCGAAAATCGAGCTTAAAAACTTGGAATTTCGGCTGAGAGAACAAGAACTTATTTTTGATGGTTTTATAAGAACATAACTATTCAAAATATTATATGTAAACAATAATTAAGCGCTTAAAAATTTTATTATAATAATATAAAAAATAACAGATAATTTTAGATGCGCTATATTGTTTTGTGGAATTAAATTAAATAATTAAGATATATTTCTAAGAATATAATATATTCACACTTGGGTGATTCCACAGATTATGCGACGTACAACATCGACAAAATTATTTCATCGAAGATTAAGTCAGATTAGAGATTTTCTTTCCTCTATATGTGCAATATATAACTTTTAATTTTTGAATAATAAGTTCTAATTATCAGCAGAAGTAAATACTATTTGTACGTTTCGCCCTCAGTTACCTGCTGGGCTAGTCAGTAGGACGGCAGGTAACCAATTCCTAGAAGTACGATGTTTACTAAAATCGTTGAAAAGTTATAATATAAAGACGATAAAATTATCTATGGGAGAAGAATATTGTGTAAAAATGCGGAATTTCAAATTATTAATTGTACATATCTTAGAAAGGTAAATAGCGACTTTTTACTACTCCAGCTATCAAATAAAAATTACAAATAGTATTTTTCTTGTGCTAATAATTTGAACTTATTCTTCAAAAATTAAAAGTTATATTTTGCACATAACGAGGAAAGAAAATCTTTCATCTGACTTAATCGTTAGTGAGGTAAATTTGCCGATGTTGTACATCACATAATCTGTGGAATCACACAAGTGTGAATATATTATATTCTTAGAAATATATCTTAATTATATAAAAAATATTAAAAATTAAGCAAATTTTTAAAGACTCTATATTTTAAAGATAATAAATATTTTAAAAAATTAGAATTTTCTTATTTATTATAACATATAAGATATATGTAAAAAAAAGAAAAAAAAAAATATATATATATATATATATATATATATATATATATATGATATGAAAGTCTAGGTTTAGAAAAAATGTATATAATGACGTATATCATGTATCGATACATGCTACAGCTCTTAAAATATTTTATTTTATTCTGACTCTTAAGCCTCCTTGAAATAAATTTCATGATCTATAAATGCAATATATATTTATTTTTTCAAAGAATATGGTTTTACGGGAATTACCTGCCTGACTTAGAGATGGCGGGAGTTGCTCAAAAAATAGCACGTATTAAGAAGTACACAATCTATAAAGCATATATCTTAAGTTTGAAGACTCCATGATGTTTAGTATTTGTTTGACAGTCATCAATAATGAACGTTTTCAGTGAATTTGTAAGCATGGAAAAAATTAGTCATCGTTATCTGATAAATACTTTTATTTGAAAATCTGAGCCCTATCAATATAAAAGCTGAACTAGACTCTACTCGGGGTGAGACTACTCCTCCGTTTGCAACAATAAAATATTGGGTAACAGAGTTTAAATGAGACCGTACGAGCTGGCAACATGAGGATCGCAGTGGTCGAACAAACGAGGTGACGACTCCAGAAATGTTGAGGAAAAGCCACAAAGCGGTACTGGATGGTCGTATGGACTGAAAGTGCGCGAGATTGCAGAAATGGTAGGCATTTCAAAAAGTGCGGTACATCGCAAATTAAATAAAAATTGCAGATGACAAAGCTATGCGCAAGATGTGTGCCGCGTTTTCTCACAATGCAACAAAAACAGCGTCATGAAGATGTTTCAGTTGAGTGTTTGGCAATGTTTCGCATAAATAAAGCCGAATGTTTACGTTGTTTCATAACCATGCATGAAACATGGGCCCACTACTTCACACCTGAAACAAAAAAATAATCAATCCAATGGACTCAAAAAGGAGAACCGCTCCAAAGAAGGCAAAGACCGTTCCATCTGCAGGCAAGGATATGGCATCATCGGTTTTTTGGAATGCGTATGGGATAATTTTCATTGACTATCTTGAAAAAGGAAAAACTATCAACGATGAATATGATGCGAACTTATTGCAACGTTTGAGCGAAAAAAATCAAGCGAAAACGGTTGCATTTGGCTAAGAAGAAAATGTTCACACATCTGTTATTGCAATCGTCAAAATTAATGAATTAAAGTTTGAATTTCTACCTCATGCACCCTATTCGCTAGATTTAGCTCCCTCGCATTATTTTTTGTGCCCAGGCTTGAAAAAATATCTCGCTGGTCAAAGATTTTCCAACAATATATTGTCGGTGGAAGCGGTGATGTCGGCCGTTAATGGCTATTATGACGAGCTAGACAATTCTGATTATAAAAAGGGAATCGAACTTATTGAACATCGCTAGGAAAAGTGTATAGAGGTAAAAGGTTGAAAAATAATATATTTTTTTGTAAAATTTTTGAGTTTTATTTGTTGTTCCAGATACTTCTAGCACCACTCGTATATACAATTATATATATATATATATATATATATATATATATATATATATCATATCATATCATATATCATATCATGTCATAGCATGTCATGTCATGTCATGCCATGTCATGTCATGTCATGTCATATTAGGTGTACATATAAATTTCCGCCGTTTTGAAAAGATGGCGCTACCTAACAGATCATATCGAAATTAATAATTATTTTTTCATTCTTCTTACAGTTCAATCAAATCAATCGAAAACAATACGTAACAATATCAATACATATCTGCACTAACATTAATACATCAATGCATAAAAATAATAAAAATTAAAATTAAAATTAAATTAAACATTAAATTAAAAATTATAATTACAGTCAGACTGTCCTTATTTACAGTCACCCCCGTAGACTATTCTGAAAATAAAATATGAAATAAAATATTAAATATTAATAGAACATCGAAATTGTCTGCCGTAAAAAATATAGTATATGTTCACATCTGAAAACAGTAGAACCTTTTATTACCTCTGACTTTTTGCTAGCATCACTTAGTTTTCATCGTGTCATGATATCAAGTTTTGAGCCGAGTAAGCGTCATTTGTGGGAATTGTTAATTTACTTCTTTTATTCAAAGCAATCTGCAGCTGAAGCACATCGGCTACCCATAGAAGCATATAATTTGAGTAAGAGAAGTTGTCGGGACGGGTTCTAAAAATTTAAAAGTGGTGATTTTGACAATAAGTACAAAACACGCAATAGTGTATAGTGACACAGAATTAGAAGCTTTACTCGAGGAAGATCCATGCCAAACGCAAGAAGTGGCATAAGAGTTAGGAGTCACTCAGCAAGCACTGGTTATAGTTCAAAAGCAAGGAAATTGAGCGTCGCTTATTCGCTTGCGCAAAAGGCACAATCGCAAAGGATTTATACATCCAAGCGTGACGGGAGACGAAAAATCGATTCACTACGATAATTCAAAGCGTATGAAGACACGGGATAAGCCCGGACATGCCTCTATTTCTATGGTCAAGCCAAATATTCATGGCAAGAAGCGAATGCTGTGCATTTGGTTGCTAGGCGCAGTAGGGGTTTCTGGGACTTTTCACCGGCGTGGACACCTTCTTTGAATCTTCACTGCAATCTCCTTTGAATTTTTTCGGGACTATGATTCTGCCTTGCGCATCTTCGTCTTCATTGTCCGGGGATTTTTGGCGCATTTCTGTATGTCATTAGGCCTGTTGATGCCTTCTGGGAATCTTTATATAGCTGACACTTGGGGCAGTGTTTGATATAACTATAGATATCTCGTCTCATTCCTGGCCAGTAATAATTTCGAGAGACCTTCTGTAAGGTCTTTTCAACACTAAAATGTCCGGATATTGGCGTGTTCAGACATTCGAACATTATCCGCTTGCGGTCTTTGGAAGAGATGATGATCTTCCATCCGTCTTTCTCGAAATCTAGTACGTTTGAGTAGGCGTTCGTGCGAGGTTTTAAGAGGGCATCTTTTCTCTATTAATTTAAAATTCAACCTGATTAATGCGGACCAGTACTGCTTCTAGTTGCTGAGTATATTCCTCGTACGTATTTGTGGCGACAATAATATGTCCATGTAGAGAAACATGCATGATTGCCACTGCGGTGGGAATACGACATCCATGCCGCGCTGGAAACCATCTGGGGTATTGGTCGACCCATATGGAATTCGGATGTATTGAAAGACCCCTTTCTGCGGGACTGCAGAGGCAGTTATTTTCTTATCAGCGTCATCTAAAGGAATCTGGTGATAAACCTGGCTCAAGTCTATCTTAGAAAGATAACGAGCATCCCGCAGATTATCCAATAATCCGCAATCCAATAATTATCCAATAAAGAGGAAGAAAATACACGTCCTTCTTCGTTACCTGGTTAACTGCCCTGTGATCTATGTAGAACCTAATGTTGCCGTGCTTTTTGGGCATAATCAACGGACAACTGTTTCACGATGTTTCCAAAGGTTCAATAATGCCTTCGGCTAAAAGTCTGTCGACTTCTTCGTGAGCCAACTTTAACAGTTTGTTCGGTATGCGGTGGGTGCGCTACTTTATGTGTCTATAGCCTTGCACCTCTATATGATGCCAGGCATCTGTACCAGTCTGAGGATCACGGTCTGTTCTGGCATTTGCTAGTTTAATTATATCAAATAATATCGTATTTCAAGGAGGTTGGTACTTTTTGAAATGCGTCGAGATTTGCTGCCCGTCTATTTTTAGAAGTAAATCTACTTCTCTGGAGTTGGAGCATATTTGGCCGTCTGGAAGTTGCATGAACGCCACCACTGGAATAATTGCCGTTTCTATGATTTTTATTGATTGACTTTGTCACTGTAAAGGATAATCAGAACCCTTGGGGCATAGCTTATCGGCTTCAAGTGGGGAAGCATCAAAGAAGTTGCTTGCAACGTGTGATATCTACGATACGACGGACCCATACGACGGACTGGATGAGTGCCGCTACGGCAGTACTAATCACCCTGTTTACTCCAAACAATATACAGGATGAAACGCAAGAGCAAAAAGATATGAGGTACTTGACCAACACCGTCCCGCTCGTAGGGGCAGAGGGTGAAATTAATCTTGCTGAGTTGGATCAGATCTTGACCTATATGAAGCTGGGTAAAGCCCCTGGTCCAAACAGCTTCAACTTGGCCATTATTCGAAGAGTACTGCTGACCATCAGGCCGGACCTGATCAATATATACAACTCGTGCTTGAGGTCCTCGGTCTTCCCCTATGAATGGAAGGTCCGTCAAGTTGTCACAATCCGAAAGGGCAAAGACAAAGAATCTTCTGACCCTACGTCCTATAGGCCCATCTGCCTATTGCCAATACTCAGGAAAGCCCTTCAAGCTCTAATACTGAACAGGATTAATTAAGCAGGATCATTGAAACTAGTTTATGTCCAATACAATATGTCTTTTGGAGAGGGTGATCCACCGAGGAGGCCGTAGTTCAGTTGCGTAAGTCTCTGAGTGAATTGAGTAGAAAATATGTTGTAGCAATCTTTCTGGACATCAACGGTGCATTGGACAATGTCTGGAGGCCCGCTGTACTAACAGCATTAAAAAGCAAAGCGTGCCGAGAGGTCTCTATAAACTAATAAGACATTACCTGAAGGGCGTCGAGTCGTCATTCGAGATGGCGTTGTGGAAGTACAACTTGGGATCAGTAAGGGATGACCGCAGGGATTCTTACTGGGCCCAACTCTCTGGAACCTTGTCCTTAATTCTCTTCTTTAGCAGCTTTCAAGACTAGGGTGTGAAGTCATTGCCTATGCAGACGACATCGCACTCCTTGTGGGAGACGAAAGAGATAGAGAGATCGAAAGTATAGGACAGAGTTACATTGAAGAAGTGGAATCCTGGCGTCGCTTCAATAAAATGAGGCTGGACTCTCAAAAGTGCGGAATGTTGATCTTGAGAGATACCTTCACCCGAGAGCTCGCCCCTTCCTCTGATCAACATCGGTAACTCGAGGGTGAATAGATTGGAAAGCGTACGATACCTTGGAATCGACTTCGGCAAATATCTTAAAATCAGCTGCCTTTTGAAAGTGATACAATCCAAATGTGTGGATTTGTTTCATAGGATTGGACGTCTGCAAGATGGGAACAGGGCCTTAAATTTAAGGCGCTTAGTACTATCTATATCGGGCTGTTCACAATTATCGCTCTTTATGCAGGGGCAGCTTAGCGCGATTTGATGTGTATAGAATAGCAACGCAAGTTGGCAAGTACTGAAAGATACGGGCTCATTAGAGTCACCGTTGCATATAGAACCACATCGACTAACGCTCGAGCTGTGACAACAGGCAAACTCCACATTGTGCTAGAATGCAGACGTAGAGTGAAACTGTATACAAACTGTAAAAGTGCAGCGTCACCTGAGGGCCAACGTCGTGCCGCGCGAGAGATATCAAAAAGACATCTCGATGACTGGCAGGAAACCTGGGAGAACTCGCCAAACACATTCTTATCTGCCTAGTGTCAGAGGTAGGATTGATGCAGATTGCATCAGGCCTTCGCGATGCCTAATCCAATTCCGCACTCGGCATGGAGATTTCGGGTTATATCTCTCTCGCTTTCATCTGAGAGAGAGAGAGAGAGAGAGAGAGAGAGAGAGAGAGAGAGAGAGAAAGAGATACATGTTTATGTAGGCAGGCGGACACACTAGAGTACGTCCTGACCGTCTGTTCGAAATATGAGGAAATTAGGATCAGGTTCCTAAGAGAAAATAGTACCTCTATTGAAGTCCGAGCTCTATTGAGCCATGCGCATTATAAGGCCTTCGAAAGTCTAGTCAAAGAACTCCTTCAGACGAAGGAGCCACTCGAAGCAATAGAGAATCTGCTAATAGCAGAGTTAACAGAGGAACCTGAATAAGTAGGTAAGGATCTGACAGTGGACAAAAGAATATATAAAACTCGAATCTTTTACACTGGCAAATATAACTCGAATCATTTACACTGGCAAATAAGCTATATTATATACACATAGCTTTGATTTATTCCTATATAAGTCGATCGACACTATACACCGGTCTACAAATCAGCAAATCAGAAACCGCAATCAGAACGAACGAGCCTATACACTGGTTAGGAACTCTGGTCTGGATTAACATAAAGAAATCCACAGTGGTTCGGAACCCACTATAAAATGTAGGTTCATAAAAGAAGTAATGATGTACAGATCTGCAACTAAAAGAAAAGTTCAGCAAGAACAAAAAGTTTTGGAGTACAACTGGCCGATAAAGCGAAAGCTAGGTGCGGGCGGAATGTTTATGTGTAACAAAGCTTAACTGAGCGACCTTTGTTTTTTTTTATTTTGCTGCATCCATATATTATGGAAGTCGCTTCATGGTCCTGGTAGATTATAACAAGGATATGCCATGGTTGCGGGCATTTTCTCCGCGCAAGGCAATATTGTACTATGAGCCGCTGATGTTGGCCATTGGACCATATTATAGCCTTCAAATGGGATATTAATAGGAAAACATACGCTTTATTTCTATTCGCTTCTATAATAAAATTTTAAAATTATTGTCTTGACTCCTTTAAGCATGCTCCTTCATCTGTTTTTTGGTTTATTATTATATATTATTTGTTACATAACAGGGTTAAATAATATTATTATTAGTTAATATTTTTATTATATAGGTACTCCTTCACTATTGTAATGGATAGGAGAGAAAATTTCAATAGTTATCCATTTTTGCTGAGGCTCTAAAAATTTTCTATTTATTTTAAATAGCATAGGGTGATAGAATAACCAAAAAAATTTTTTAAGGAAAACTTATAAGAATTATGGGAGATTCTTGCAAAATGCTTCTTGATTCTAGATGCAGGAAGAGAAAATTATAAAAAAACATTTGTTTATGAACTGTTTATGCAAAAAAAATTGTTTATTAGTTGTCAAAAAAAAATTATGTCCTGATTACTTTTTCTAATTTATTCTGTAAGAGTCTGAAATATATTGTTTATTTTGCTATTTTCTAAATTTTATATTATTTATTTATTTATTATTAATTAGTTATATTATTTTTGTTTTCAATAGTCATCTTTTACTTATGTGCCAGCGAGTTTTGTATATACTCGCATAATTTTCTTCGTTATGTTTTGATTTTATTATCTATTGTTAATTATTATTTAAGTTGCTTTTTATTTAATTACCTGTTAATTATTTAATTAATACAGGTAAACTTGCTATCAAACTTGTCAATATCTCATGTCTTTCGTTGAGCTAAAAGAAAAAAAAGAATTTACTGGTTTGATTTTATGTAATGGAAAATTTTGTTTACTAATTATTTATTTTTAATATTGTTAATTTTAAATAGTTGTTATTGTTGTTTTATGTTTTCAGGATATCTTCCCTTTTATTCCATAACTGAGTCGTGCTCCTTGTACAAGCGCATGTTGTTTTCTTTTGTATTTAGTCAGACTTGATGACATATTATTTATGTTCTTATTATTAGTATTTATAGAGAAAAAATTTTTGTCAGTAATTTATTATTTATTCCTATTCATGTAATTGTAATCGTTTGAAAGAAAAATATTCTAATGTTGAAATTTTAGTCATTGAAAATTTTGTTTACTTGAATTTTATGCATCGTTTTACTAATTGTAAATTTATTTATGTTAATAATGTCTAATATTTTTAATTAGTTTCTTTTCCGTAATTATTTAAAATATTATTCCAAAGGAAAATGCATTTTGTTTCCCCCTTTTTTTGTGTTTTTTTTTTTTTTGACGGCTATAATAGTTCCTCATACTGCAGGTGTCAATTATTTATTCCTTTGTTGTTAATGATCATTGATATTGAAATTTTACCAACTTTGCTGTATATCGTTGAACTATTTTTAGCGATTCTGCAATGCTATTGCTCGATGTGGCTAACTGGACGCAGAAGATCCAGGGATCCTCGTGCGGTACAAAAATATCATCAAAGTACTTTTACAAAAATTGGTAATTATTGATAAAAAATTCCCAATTTGATTTCTACCATTTCTGTGGTTCACGCAAGTCTAAAAAACTTTATTGGACCTGGAAATTTCCATTCCTTGCCACACTTTTGCTATTTTTAATTTTGAGCTATATGTACCTCTGTTGGTATATGTTAGATGTGTGTGCCTCTGCTTCTTACAGCAGATAGCTGTAATCTTTCTATTTGAGTTAGTCTCATTGGCATACGAGCACTATCAAAACGGAGGCTTTCCATGAACTGGCTGTAAAGCAAAAGGAGATCAAGGGACCACACACATATGCAACTGTGCTCTCAAATAATAGCAGCAACAACTCCGCAAAAAGACAAAAAGATGAAAGCAGACTGGTCGCTCCAAAAGTCCAGGTTGCCAAAGCCACTAGAAGGCCAACACCAAAGGTGCCCTTATTGAAACCTAGGGATGTGGAGAAGATCTCCACAGGAAAGGCAAAGGAAGTCTTGCAAAAGACTTTCAACCCTAGGTCAGCCAAGGTCCAGATAAAGAATCTGAGGGAGACCAGTAAAGGACTCCTAGTGCAAACGGCAACAGAGGCGGGGTTGGAAAAGCTCAAGGCATCCAAAAGCCTGACCAACCTGTTTGAAATTGAAGCCCCAACAAGGGGAGAGCCGAGGCTCATCATCTACGATGTGCCCAAGGACATATCGCCAGATGAGGTATCCTCGGCTATGTATGAGTAAAATGAGGGTTTGACCACCTCGACAGAACAATTCTCAGTCATTCTTCAAACCCCGCTTCAAAACGGGCAAGAGGAGCGACACAGTAACAAATTGGGTGGTAGAAGTCACTCGCGCCATCCGGGCCAAATTATTAGAGAGAAAACGAGTGTACATAAAGTGGCTGTCTTGTCGAGTGCATGACTACTTCAGGGTCACCAGGTGCTACAAGTGCGAGGGCTACGCGCACGTAGCCAAGCACTGGAGATCACAACAATACTGCTCCTACTGCAGTTTGACGGGATAGGCAACAAAGATTGCAACAAAAAGGATGCGACGCCTAAATATGTAAATTGTAAAAAGGCCAAGAGAGCATCAAATCACAGCTCTATGGATACTAAACGTCCAGCATGCAAGTCTGTCATGGAGAGATTAGTCAACCCCACGGACTATGACCAGTAATGCACGAAATAATCGAAGTGGAACTGTCCTGTGCTTTGCGCAGCTAAATGCCAGAAGAGCACGCAGGGTCACTCCTGAGATAAGGTCAAAATCTGTGGAAAGAGAAGTAGACATCCTGCTTCTCCAGGAGCCATACGAGCGCAGTATCCGAATAGAGGGATTCGGGCTGTGCACAACGATGGTATATATGGAAGGGCAAATCCCCTGAGCGGCAATACCAGTCCTCAACGCCGAGGCGATCGTGCTAAAACTAACGACTTAACAAACACACAGTTCGCTGTAGCGGAGGTTAGGCTGTGTTCTTTAACGATGTATGTGGTCAGTGGATACTTCCACCTGAGCCACGAAATAGGGGTACACCTTACACGCTTGAGTAAGGGGCTGCACGCACATCGAGGGAGGATTGTGCTAATAGGTGTTGATTCGATGCCAGATCCCCCCCGTGGGGGTCAGATCACACCGACCGCAAAGGGGAAGAACTAGAAAGTTTTATAGCGCAGTGGAATCTCCGGAACGCCAATGTGGCAGGTAGTATCGCTACCGTCTCCAATGAAGTTGGAGAGGGAAACGTGGACGTAACTGTTGTCACCACGAATCTCGAGACACTCATCACTGGATGGGCCGTCAGAGAGGACTGGACCTCGAGTGATCGTAGAATGATCACATACCACCTAATCGAAGCAACTGCACCTGCAAGCTCAAGTGTTGCAAATCAGGGACAAAGGCGCAGGCGATACTCCATAAAGAAAGCGAACTGGGAAACCTTCTGCATTGCACTCCAGGATGATTGGGACCAGATCCCTAAAGAAATACCCGGCTCCAAAACGGAGACTATTGAGCGAGTTCGTTCATTAATAGCTACTTTGAGGAAAGTGTGCAATACTGCCATACCGAGGAGTAGGGTAGCTGTTAGGAGGGTTTCCTGGTGGAATCCTCACTTAGATAAGTAGAAAAGGGCTATAAATCGAGCCTGTCGAGTATTCGAGAAAGAGCGTGATCCTGTCAGACGGGAGCACCTCAAGAAAGAATGCAAAGTGGCCAGAAAGGAGTACGTCCGTAGGGTCAGGCATACTAAAGAGACTAAATGGCAAGACTTTGTTACTGTAAAGGGTAACCAGAACCCCTGGGGCATAGCTTACCGACTACAAGTGGATAAGTTGCCCATTAAGGAGGTTGCTTGCAATGTCCGTCTGGATAATGACACCTATACAACGGACTGGGTGAGCACCACTACGGCAGTGTTAAACACCCTGTTCACTCTAGACAATATACAGGATGACATGCAGGAGCAAAAAGATATGAGGTCCTTGGCTAACGCTCTCTCAGCGAGCGGGCCAAGGTTGAATTTAATCTCACCGAGTTGGATCAGGTCATGGCCAAGATGAAGCTGGGTAAGGCCCTTGACCCAGACAGCTTTGACTTGGTCATCATTCGAACAGCTCTGCCGACCATCAGGCAGGACCTGATCAATATCTACAACTCGTGTTTGAGATTTTTGGTTTTTCCAAATGAATGAAGGTTGGTCAAGTTGTCACAATCCGAAAGGGTGAGGACAAAGAACCTGAGGACCCTGCGTCCTATAGGCTCATTTGCCTCTTGCCACTATTCGGCAAAACTCTTGAGGCTCTGATACTGAACAAACTAAACGGGATCATTGAAACAAGTTTATCTCCAAGACAGTACGGCTTGAGGCGTCAGCGATCCCCTGAGGACGCCATAGTTCAGTTGCGTAAGTCTGTGAGTGAATCGAGTTGAAACTATGTTGTAGCAATCTTCCTGGACATAAGGGCGCCTTCGACCATGTCCGGTGGCCCGCTGTACTAACAGCATTGAAAAGCAAAGCATGCCCCAGGAATCTCTACAAACTAATAAAAGTTTGCCTGAAGGGCCGTCGAGTCCTCATACGAGATGGCTTTGAGAAAGTACAACTTGCGGTCAGTAAAGGATGTCCGCAGGGATCCGTACTGGACCCAACTCTGTCGAACCTTGTCCTAGATCCCTTTCTTTGGCAGACCCTTTCTTTCAAGGTTTTGAAGTCATTGCGATGCATACGACATTGCACTCCTCCTCTGATCAACATCAGCAGCTCGAGGGTCAAGAGATTAGAAAGCGTACGATAACTTGGAATCCACTTCGGAGAACATCTTAAAATCGGTTGCCATTTGAAAGCGGTACAATTCAAAGTGGAATTGTTTAACATGCTTAATACTATCTACACCGGGCTGTTCACACCTATCGCTACTTATGCAGTGGCAGGTTGGCACGATTTGATGTGTGTTGAACAGCAGCGCAAGTTGGCAAGTACTCAAAGACACGCGCTCATTAGAATCACCGGTGCATACCGAACCACTTCAACAAATGCCCTAGCTGTGATGGCGGGATAACTCCCCATCGTGCTAGAATGCAGGCGCAAAGCGGAAGTGTATGCTAACCGTAAAAATGTAGCGTCACCTGAGGACCACGTAATGCTGCGAGAGAGATAACGGAAAGATATCTCGATGACTGGCAGCGAATCTGGATTAACTCGACAAACGGTAGGCTGACACATTCTTACCTACCTATTGTCAGAGATAGGATTAAGGCAGACTGGATCACGTTGTCGCAATGGTTAATTCAGTTCCTCACTGGGCATGCTGATTTCGGGTCAAATTTCTTGCACTTTCATCTGAGAGAGAGCGATACATGAGGTGGATACATACGGTAAGGTGGACACATCAGAGCACGTCCTGACCGTCTGCTCCAACTATGATGAAATTGGGATCAGGTTCCAGAGAGAAAATAATACCTCTATTGAGGTCAGAGTTCTATTTAGCAAATTCACTATAAAGCCTTCGAAAAAGGAGTCTCTTGAGACAATCGAGAATCTGCTTGAAGCAGATATAATAGAGGAAGCTGAATAGGTAGGTAGGGAACTGGCAGTTGGAACTATAGAGTATACATATAACAGATCATATATACAAAAATATTGTTACAAAATGCAAAAAAATTATACACTAATATAAGTGTACCGGTGCCATACGCCGATCCACAAAACTAAGAAACCGTAATAATCATAAAGGCAATAATCTATACACGCAAAAAAAATTTATTTATTTTTCCTAAATAAGTAGACCGGCACTATACACCGGTCTACAAACTGTAAATACATAAATACCAATAAGTCAAACCAGCCTATACGTGGTAAAACAACTCTAGTTTGTAAAAACACTGTGCAATAAAAAGTGGTTCGCAACCCACTATAAACTGTAGGTCCACAAAAGTCGCAATGATGTACGAATTTGCACCAATAAGAAAGGATCAGAAATATTGAAAAGTTTTGGAGCACAACCGGCCGATAAAGCGAAAGCTAGGTGCGGCCGCGAATGTTTATGTGCAACAAAGCATAACTGAGCGACCTTTTTTTTCACGGTGTAGTTCACCGCAAATGCAAGTTCTGGGAGGTGGAGGTCCCAATTTTATGTTCATGCCTGACAGAGATGGCTATCATCGTTTTGATCACTCGGTTTACCTATTCGCCTGTGCATGGCAAGATGAAATCAACTGGTGCATGACTCCCAGTTCTTTCAGACTGCCCTAGAACCGCTTACTGGAAAATTCCGTGTCATTGTTCGTCATTAAATATTTAGGGCATCTCCACTTGAAGATAATTTTCCCTTCGAATCCCTTGACGATTGCCAAGCCATTTACCCTATTTAGTTGCCGTACTTCCACGTATTTTGTGAATATATCCTGGAATATAAGGATAATCGCACTACACCTTACTACCCATTATAAAAGCCGCAACCCTGGTCCACGACCCGTTTATATTTCTTTGTGCCATTAATGCAGCGGGCCTTCGATGCGACAACTTGTATATTTGGCACTCGGAGCAGTGCTTGACGTACTTGTGTACATCCCTTCTCATCCTAAGCCAGTATTAATTCTAGCTCACTGTGTTTAATGTTTTTTCTGTGCTGAAATGTCCTGATTAGCTTAGTTAGTCTGCCATGGCACTCACGAAGCACTCGCTTCTGATCAACTAGCGGTAACACTAGTTTTCAGTTGACCTGACTGTTCCCTAGCGTCTCCGTGAGTACATTCGGGCGATGTTTACAACTTTTATTATTTGTTATTGTCCAGCCCGTGTATTTGTCCTGTTCTTCTCGGATTTCTCTCATTTTACCGTCTTACTATTTGTCCCTTTCGATATTGGTGATGATGACGGTAAGGGTATCGGCTGGCTGGGCGTCTGGAAGAGCATCTGGTACGATCGTGTACGATGAATGATTTCCATGTTGTACGCCTGTAATGGGGTAGTCCATTTTGCTAGGCGGCCCGTTGTGTCTTTAAACGTGTGTAACTATAATAGCCTTCAATAGTCCGTGATGACCGTAAACTTCTCGCCTAGCAGATATCCGCAAAACTTTCCCACGGCCCATAGGACTGCCAAACACTCTTTCTCGGTGACGGTGCAATTAACTTGTGTCAGTGTCTTGGGCGCTTAAGCGATCGAATGTTCTGCACCTTCGTGGGTTTGGTTCAGTACTGCGCTTAAAGCATAGTGACTTGCGTCCATTTTGAGGACATGCTTGCGTCAGCAGGATCTTAAGCTTGTCAAGAGCTTCCTGCTAAGCTGATCTCAATGCCACTTTTTTGCAATGTTTTCTTTAGCAATTTGGTGAGTGGCAGTTTTATTTTGGCCAAGTCTTGTATGCATCAAGCGTACCACCCGACCATGCATGAAAAGAATCGTAATTGGCACTCACTGGTGGGCCTCGATATTCGCTCACCGGGTGAATCTTTTCTGGGTCGGTATGCAAGTCGCCGTCTACCATGGAACCCCAATACTTAACTGCGGGACAGCAGAATTCGGATTTTTCCTTGTTTATTTACAACTCGACCTCCTTGAGTCGGGCGAACACCGCTTTTAGCTCACGAGTGTACTGCTTGAAAGTCTTCGTTATGACGATAATGTTGTTCATATAAACATATATATATATAAACATATATATATATATATATATATATATATAAGACGGTTGGATACAAATCTAGCCGAAAGATTAGGCGTATCGCTCTCTGGAAGGTGATCGAGGCGTTCGTCAACCGATATGGTAGCCGCGTGTATTCATAGAGGCCCTTCTGCGGTACCGCGAATCCAGCGGTATTTGATAGTAGGCCTAACTCAAATCAATCATAGACAGTTACCTAGCATATCTTACATTATTCAACAGGACGTCCATCTGTGGTAATGGACATGGGTCCGTTCTGGTTACAGAATTGGCTGCCCGACATTCAATGCAAAATCGTATTTTGCCGCCCTTTTTCCGGACGATTACAGAGTAGCTGCTCCACGGGCTCTCTGAAGGCGCGATAATGCCCTCCGCGAGCAGTCTGTTTATTTCTCGGTCGGCTTGTTGGACGAGCTTGTTGGGAGATCCGACGTAAACGCTGCATTATAGGGTGGTACCCCTGCACGTTTATGTGGTAAGGTTGAATACGTGCGAGCTATAGCGTTTCACTCGGCGTTCGTATGAGCTGTCGTACTATCCGCTCGAGCGCGTATTGTTCGGTACCGCCGAGCCATGATCGCTTCGCCAAGGCCGTTTTGTTAGGTCATAAAGTGACGTTTGATTTTTCGTAGCGTATGCCAATGATTATTACAACGAGTATCAGAACTTTTGCTTTTAAATACTTGTAGCATAAATTATAGTAAGACTAATTTTAAAATTTAATTTATGCTCTTACGTTTTTACTTATAACTAGAAACATTATCGCATAATGTATATTTTATAACTTTATTCTGAATTCAAAATAGAACTTCAGGTATTTTATAGGTTTCTAATATATCCGCATTATACCATGACATGTTTCCAATGCATCTTTCCTATGATTTTATTTCTTTCTATTTAACATAAGATTAATATAATTTTTTTATTCGGATGTTGAACTTGCTTTCGCACATAACAATAAAGCTAGAGAAGAGATAATCTTCATTTGTTGATTTCATTTGTATCATACAATATACCTAAAAATGTAATAAAAAGAAATCTATAATCAAAATCATATCAAGTAGAAGTATCAATAATAGGTATTCAAAAAATACTCAGTGCATAAATCTATATTCTGTATATAATTTTATATATAGGTCACTCCTGAAGAAAAAGATCTCAGAGTCTGCTTTTAAATGATGCTTTTTCGCAGACCTTCAATTTAAATCTCAGGTATTACCACTAACTAAGTATTTGCGGTATTTCATTTAAAATATGCGAATATAAGAAATATATATATATTTTTTTTTTTTTGATGCGAGAATTTATTTAATAAATCTTCATACAATCTATAGCTACGCGGACAAAAATTTTTTTTAAAATTTGCTCATCACTCACCTGTAATTCCACCTCCAGAATTTGAGGAAACTACACTGGCCTATAAGAAGGTTGCGATTTTTGGGTGGTGTACCGTGACGACAATGAATTTTTGCTCATCGCCGATATAGGTGATGAGTTTGCGGTAAAATTGTTGCGAGCGTAGGGACATACCGCTTTAACTCCGACGCATGCACACTTGCGTTCCGGCTTCAACCGGCCTCTAGCATCGTTCAGGAAAGCGAGAAGCTTACGGTCCCACTCAATACTACGCGCACCGTTACAACAGAGTCTCATTCAAACAAGACTCTCTATTCCCTGATTTCCATTGGTCCAACGTAGCGTTGGGAGTTTTCCGGCCCGTGTCACGCTCTCCATCTCATAACTCCACCCCCCCCCCTGAATTTTGCTCCGGGATGGTTTCAGTTTCAAAAAATTACGGTGGTACCCCGTTTGAACAACACTGATCTCTTAAAAAATTCAATAATATCTAAGTAAAAACTACTCTATATATAAAAATCTATATTACTATAAATAATTGATCGTAATTGACCTATCGTCGCTTCTGTATATACAGTATATATATATACAGAATGTACAACCGTATTTAATACACACACTTATGCATATTACATACGGCTTCTCTGAGGAAAATTGTACTTTTGAGTTCGAGCGGTAAGAAAAGATGTCCAAGTGTCTCGAGACGACGTTTATAGAGTATCATGTTCGTAATATAGAATATGTCTCGGGACGACTGCTATAGAGTTTTTTGTTAGGAAGGTAGTTTACGACGTCCAGGTAATCCGGGACGACTTTTACTGGGATTGTGCGTGTTCGAACGATAGAAAATAAATCTCATTATAGAAGTATCTTAAAAACTCCTCGTCGAAGTCGTTCCAAAACATCCTAACATCTGATCCCACTATCCAAACACGAAACTCCCCATAGAAGTCGTCTAGTCATACCTGGACATCGTCTTCTACCGTCAAAAAACGAAATTCCTCGTGGAAGTCGTCCCGTCATACCTGGACATTGTTTCTACCGACGAAATTCCCCGTAGAAGTCGTTCAGAGACACCTGAACATCTTATTCTACCGTCCGAACAGACAACTCCCTGTAGAAGTCGTCCCATCATATCTGGACATCGTCTTCTACCGTCCGAACACGAAATTCCCCGTAGAAGTCATCCCGAAGCGCTTAGACATCTTATCCCACTATCCAAACACAAAACTCCCCATAGAAGTCGTTTAGAGACACCTGGACATTCATTGTCTTCTGCCGCGCGAACACGAAATTCCCTGTGGAAGTCGTCCTGTCATACCTGGACATCGTCCTCGACCGTCAGAACACGAAATTCCCCGTAGAAGTTGTCCCGACATACCTGACCATCGTTTTCTACCAACTATACACGATAGTCCCAGTAGAAGTCGTCCCGAGAAAGCTACCATGGCTTCCTAACGACTAAACACAATACTCCCCGTAGAAGTCGTTCGGAAAGTCCTAGATATCGTATTTTACCGTCGATACACGAATCTTCCCATAGAAGTTGATTTCCTCATACTTGGACGTCGCTTTCTATCAACTAAATACAATATTCCCCGTAGAAATCGCCTAGAGACACCTGGACATTGCATTCTATTATCCGAACACACAACTGCCTATAGAAATCGTCTTGAGGCAACGGAATATCGTAATCAACCGCCCGTACACGACAATACAATATTTCTCAGTAGAAACCGTGTTTAAAATCTGTATATATCTTATATACAATATAATATAGACACTATATATATCATATATATATATATATATATATATATATATATACATGATATATATATATATATATATATATATATATATATATATATATATATAGATATATGCATATTTCCTATATTTTTGTTTTCCCAATTAGATACCGTGAATATTTTCGTAGCGATGCCAACTGAAATTCAAGCAAAATGTTGGTATGCGAATAACGTATTTTTTAAGCAGACGATGGAAATTGCCTTTTTATGCATTTACGCAGAAGTGACTTTATATATATATATATTTATATATATATATATATATATATATATATATATATATATATATATATATATATGAATTTTACATAGTTTCGAGGTTGTTGGTAAAGAAACCTATTTTGCCATTATTTCTTTTGTTCAAATTAAAAAAAGCATAGGCGCTTGTCACAATTCTGAAGTTAATAGAATGTATAAAAATAAAAATACAGTCACAAACTATATTCGAATATGATTTGGCATACAGAACCATTTATAAAGAGAAAGAGAGAGAGAGAGAGAGAGAAAGAGAGGATTTCCCCCGTAAGAGAAAATAAAATTTACAAAAATCAAAAGATATCCATAAGGTGTGGGAGTAATGTCAGATTAACCTGAAGAACAAAAAAGGTAATATCGACTAAATGTCACACCTCCTTTCGGATACGAATCCCAAAGTTGGATACGAACATTCGTTTGAGTTGGCCTGGTATTAATACTTTAAGCCGACTACATTGAGTTGATGTTCGTGATTCAAGACGCCACGTAGTGGCCGCTGGTGAAACTAACCACTAAAACTGTTAACTTAATTTATTGTTCAAAGTAAAGTGATTTTCAAGAATAAACATAGCCTATGTCCTTCCGAAAATAATATAGAATTATATGTCAAATTTCAGAACAATCGGTTCAGTAGTTTTTTCGGTTATCGTGTACAAACAAAAACACGCTTTGTCTTTATAAATTAGTATGATATGATACGAAGTATGATATATATATATATATATATATATATATATATATGCATATTACTTATGGCTTCTATAGGGAAAATTGTTCTTTTCATTACGGGCGGTTGAAAAAGGTGCCCAAGTGTCTCGAGACGACGCGTACGTGTATGAGTATCATGTTCGGAATATAGAACGAGTATACGTTTTCTATCCTCCAAAAACACGAAATTCCCCGTAGAAAACGTCCAGAGACATCTAGACATCGCTTTCTATCATCTGAAGACAAAATTTCCATAGACATTGCCCTGAGTCAACGGGATATTGTATTCAACCGCTCGTACACACCAATACAATATTTCTCAGTAGAAACCGCATTTAAAATGTATATATATATGTTGTATATTTCCATTTTTTAAATTAAATACCGTATTTTAGTAGTGGTACCAACTGAAATTCAAGTAAAATTTAGGTATGCGAATAGCGTATTTTTTAAGTAGACGCAGATATTATCTTTCTACTTATGCAAAAGTGTGATGTATTATATATATATATATATATATATATATATATATATATATATATATATATATATAGTCACGAGGCCGCATCCGAAATGCGCCTCGCGAGCTGCGGCTCGTGCGTATATGTAAACACCGCGCGACCTCGACGCGGTGGTCCGCCGCGCGAGAAGAGCGGGAAGAGGGGGGAGTGAAGATTCAGCGCAGAGAGGCGCGAAGTACAGTGAGTTAGTCTCGTGTTAGGTACAAGGGAGTCATGTGCGTCCGAGTTTCGTGCAGAGGAACTTCTTGCATCTTCTTCCAACTTCTTGCACACGGGGTTCGGGCTGTTCTTTGACTAGTTTTCCCTCGCGAAGAATGAAAGAAAGAAACGCCCTGAGGAGTGCTGTTCTGTCTGAAATGGCGTGTACCGAGTTCGCGGAAGAGAGTTGGGCGCGAAACCTGGTGGAGTGTCCGCAGGAGCCGATGACCGGTGGTGTCGCCGGAATCAAGGAGGAGGCCCTCCAATCCTCGATCGCCCTGTGTCTACGTCCGTACTCCTGGGGCACGCCCCGCTGTAAGTACGAGAAAGATAGTCCATGTGAGAGCGCCCTTGCGGGGCGCTCCGTTAGCGAACGAACGAATGTGTGTGAGAGAGAGAGAGAGAGAGAGCGTGTTCGCGCGTATTGCGGTCCAGACGATTCCGAGGTTGCTGCCGCATGCGATCCTTGCGCGTCTTAATTTGTTACTCGGTGTAGTCTGCCGTGCTGAAGATAAACGTCGTAATTAACAATCACGCTCGCGTTTTACTTGTTCGTCCTCGCAACTGCCTTCCTTCACCTCCTTTGTTTTATATCTATTCCATTATATCTATTCCGTACAGAGGATCCGCCTTGCTGCGGACGTGGTGCTCGTTGCTAGAGCCACCCTTTCAGATAACTATTTCGTTTTTTTTGAGTAAATAATTGTTTTTCAGCTTCATATACCTAAGAAAATTACAATTAAATAAATATTATCTAGATTATCTGATTGGTTTAATATAATATAATATATATATATATATATATATATATATATATATATCTGTACATATATTTATAATATCAAGATGTTTTAAAATCATGGTTTATTTTTAAGAAATATTTCAAAGTTTTTAAGCAAGCTATACATTACTGAACTCTTCACCCGCGATCTTCTGTTTTAGTCTTATTATTGCATTGCTCGTAATCGGTCATCACTTGATATTACCAAATATCTTTTTAGTGCTATAGAATAATACAAAAAATAATTATTTTTTAGCTTTATATACTTAAGAAAAATACATGTAAGAAAATATTATCTAGATGTAGGAAATCTCGTATTAAAACCAAAACGATATATAAATTGTTATAATATAACTTGTAACGGGCACCAAATATCGGTGCTCGTTTTGGACTAGAGAGAGACAGACGGCTTCTTATAGCCGCTGTCGAACTCTAGCTTGAGGTAGGAGAGTGGGGGAAGAAGAAAGTTAAGTTGAACTGTTATCGAGGCGCGATATAGTGAGACGTTATTCCTCTTTTGGTTACCCAAGTGATAATAAACTACATCTGTTGGTTAAATTGTTTTGTTTTTGCTATCGTTGTTCTGAAGATTTTGGTTTCATCACTTATTATTTATTTTTGTTATTGTTCATTCGTGGTTCGAGTATTGTCGACTTGTTCCACAAAGACAAAAAGAATATTTAAAAGATTATTCGAAAATCAACAACGGAAGATCATCGGGCCCGCAACGTGAGCTACAACTAATACACTGCAAATAATTAACAGATATTTAGAATTGATCTATTTGTGATATCTTTGATTACGCGTTCTCGTGTGTATGTGTGTCGACGACCGTTCGTGCGGGAACTGTCTACACTAATAGAGATTAATTGTGCTTAATTATATTCCGATTGATTTCGATATGAATTTATACGCGATAGCTAATTAATCACAATAAAGAAGCATAATTAAAATAAACGATGAATAAGCGTGTGTGCCTTAGTGATAGATTCGAGCGGGAATTTATACTATAAATTAATATACTATAAATAAAAAACTATACATTGTAAAAGAAATCACGAAACTGATTCTTTGATTTTGATTTTTAAATTTTGAATTGATTTTGATTTTTAAAGTCAAGAAAATCTTGAATCATGAAGCTATGCACTACTTTTAAAAATTTACGATACTTGAATTTTCATGTTTCTAGAGAATAAAAACGTATTTCAAGTAATTATTGTTTTAAAGACAGGAATCGAATTCTTCATTCTAAATTAAATTTCTTGAAGTATTGAAGTAGTGAAGTATTACCATTCTTAATCTAAGGATATATGCACTTAATTTTGTCGGCTTGAATCAAATAACTAAATTTTTTGATTCAAAATCTTCAGTTATCGGTTCAAGAAAATATTTTCCTGAGATTAGAAAATATTTATTTAATTTACAATCTCAGCCACCCACTTTCTACAAAATCTGGACTACAATTAATCGAAGAATTAATCGAACAATTAATCGAAAAATTTTTTTCATGATATTAAATTTGAATATGTTGGTTTAAAGATATATTCTCTCAAAATAAGAAAATGTTTCGTTTCCAATATTTATTTTCTGCTATTTAGAAAATATAAGTTTTAGTAACTACTTAGTTGATTCAACTTTATGCAATGACTTTGTTAAAGAAAATATTTACTTGGTACAGAACAATTGCATAAATTTCTTGAATCAAGTATTATTTACTTCATATTAGAATTTTTGCAGTGTATAATTTTAATGAATTATTTCAAAAAATCTGTTTCTTAAACTAAGAAAATTTTCATTTAATAATAATTATAAAACGTTAATACTATTCTTTTGATAGTATCAGAAAAATTTTGTCTTTGATCACAGATTTGATCAATCTATAATTTGCAATTATAGTTATTAGATTTTCTGAATTGGATGCATTACTTTTTTGTTTTAATATAATAAACTTCTGTTTCAAAATTTTGTTTTCTTCTGTATGCCAAATCATAATAAAGATAGTCTGTGACGACAAATTATAAATAAAATTTTTGTTTTTTTACATTATATTAAGTTCAGAATTGTGACAAGAGACTGCTTTTTAGTTTGAACAAAAGAAATGATAGCAAAAAAAGTTCTTTACCAACAACTTCGAAACTATGTATATTAACACATAAAATATATCGTCACTTCTGCATAAAAAGGTAATATCCATCGTTGCCTTAAAAAATATGCAATTCGCATACCAACATTGTGATCGTATTTAGTGGGGACCACTACTAAAATATTTACGGTATTTAATTTAAAAACAGGTATATACGATATATATATATATATATATTGTATGTATGTATATATATATATATATATATAGTATGTATATCATATTGTATTGGCGTATACAGACGGTTGATTACGATATCCCGTTACCTCAAGACGATTTCTATAGGCAGTTGTTATATAGTAATATAGATTTTTACATACAAAGTACTTTTTACTTAGATATTATTGCATTGTTTATGAAATCGGTTAAACTATTATCTTGAGCAAAGCCGAGGAGTTGGATGCTAGTATATATATATATATTTAAATGATATACACAGAAAATTAAAAATTAAAAATTTTACTTATGTCAACTGTTTTGAATTAAATTATTAAATATTTTTATCGATCTTACCGACTTTATACAATAATATATTAAACTAAAGATTATAATTTTTTATCTAATTTTTTTAGTCATAAGTTTTATTTGAGTTTCTTTCGGGGTGATCATAAAAAAGGACAGTCTGACTGTCATTTTACTTTAATATATTATAGTATAAAGACTATATAACCGATAAAAATATTTATTAAATTAATTTGATATAAGTCAACGAAGGAATATAACTTGTTTTATTTTCTACATTCGTTTGGAATTATTATGGAATAAGTTGGTGCTGCATTATTGATGTTGTGGACTCGTCTTATATATGTTAATGGATGAGCTGCTTCAACGACCATTGTTTTGTTGTTGGGATTTCAGTTATTATGGACTAACAATATTTGGGTTAACCCTGTCCATATGACTCCTACTAGGTGAAGAAAAATTTCGTATATTTAATGTTGTGCGTAACCTCTGACTAAACCAGTGACAAGTTTTTTGCATATCACTTAAAACTGGATTCTATTACTTTTTTAACCACGTTGTTAGCTAGTTAGTGGCCATATATTTCTCTCGTCACATCATTCATTGTTGTGGAATTATCTATTGAGAACATCATTTAGTCTTGTAGTTTGCCCAAATCTTCTTGGGTGTAAATATTATCCATAACGAGGTCTTGAGGACTAATGTATTTAGGTTTCGCTAGTTGTTTAAGAATAGCTGGACTTCATCCTTTTGTCAGCTAAAAATAATTATATACCATTTCCCATTATTTTAATATGCTGCAAGTAGCGAGGGGTTACAGGTTATTCTTGTTCCTATGCTTTTCAGGATATAAGTCATGAACTGAGTCATTTTGCCTCATAAAACTGATAGGTCTACGTAACATTTAATGATTTAGTTTATCATGAACTCTAACTGTAGAAAAGAATTAATTAACATTAGCTCTGTAAATATTGGAGAAAGTTTACGAGAAGAAAGGAAAAACCTGTAGAATCTATTCGGTCTATGTATAAGTGTAGTATGAATAATAGAGTGTATGTGTAACCAGTATCCATGAATATACTCGAAAAAAAAAATATAAAATGTATACGTACTGTACTAAAAGAAATAAAGAAGACATAATTAGTATAGCAATATATAGAACGGTAAAATATTCTTGAAATAAGAAAAACTGGTTTTGCGTTTTGTCGGATAAAAATAATTATTTGTACTGATACCCTAAAATACGTACCCAAACAGTACAAAAAAGAAATATTGAACTCATTTACAATTTAACTCATTAAACTATCTTTAAGGCGACAGCAAGGTGTGTCGAAAATGAATAATAGAATAAAACTAAAGTATTATTGAAATAACTTAAAGGATGATATACAACGGGGAATATAACAATATTTGGAATGTCGATTAAAAAAAATTAGTAATATTAATATTAAAGCAACCTATGTTTACTGACACACCTGGAGCACTACAAAAAGTAGCCTTCGATGTCATAGGGCCTTTGAAACTAACTAGACTAGATAATGCATATATCTTGACGATTCAAGATCTCTAATTTCTGTATGAGAGTGCCATTAGCAAACACTTTGTTTATTACCATCGCAAATGCTTTTATTAAAAAATCTATCTGCATATTTGTAACCTCAAATACTTTCTGAGTAATCTAATTAACAGAATAACTAAGTGTTTCAAAATTATATCAAAACGTACTCATTCAATCTTTTCATTGAGAGAGCTTATAACAATTTTGAACAGATTCCTTAAAAGTAATATTCGACAAGGTTCAGTCGGAGTGTACTTATGATTTTTAAAGGTGCAGCGTGAGATTCAGCACATAAAAGGGTGCATGAGATCATGACTGAACCTGTTTTCTGATTTTATTTCCAAACATTACAAAAGCCATCCAGTTGAATCTACTTCGTTTTGGTCGAAAGAATCTTTCGTGAGAGGCTAAAATCGTTTCATAAGTTCAATCGATCGTTTCATAAATTTAATGGATCTTTGTGTGCCATAAATTCTGCATCATGATTTTTGTATATAATATTACGTTTCCGATCAAGCTTAACATACGTTGTTGATTTTAAATTCATTATTCAGGCTCCTTTCGTAGACGCCTTCAAGTATACTAGATTCATTTGATATTCACAGTCACTACTTCATAGTCAATTACACACGACCTAAATGTTTGGTCTTTTGATTGTATATTTACCGGGCATGTTCTCGAAAATTAGACTCTTTTATGAGATTATCGATATACAAGATCTGTTTCAACAGTTCTCAGACGTTAAAAAAAGAACAATAAATTATTTTTGCAAAATTCATTTATTTGCTTCAAAATAATTCCTGTCCGAATTAGTACACAGTTTACTACGTTCGAACAGCTTGTCAAATGACTTTTTTATGTCGTTGACTGGAATCATCTTCAAAATGGCGGTCATTACCTTTCGGATATCCTCAGCGTCCCTGTAACTCTTTCCTTTCATCCTCAAAAACAATTTACTGAATAAGTAGAAATTAGACTGTGCCATATCAGGTGATTACGGTAAATAATTAACCGTTAGAATGCCGTTATTTATGAAAAAATCAGTCGCTAATGTTCATCGATCATACGTCACATTATCATGCAACGAAAGACAGTTGCTACTCTTACGATATTCCAGTCAAGCATAGGCAAGCAAATGCTTCTGAACTTCCATGATCGAAAACAGATGGCGCAACTGGCTGATCTCCTGTTTAAAAGGTTTCGCATCTTCTGAAAAAAACCTTGTACATGTCTGCTGTCAAAATTTACGCGGCGAAACGATATTGGAGGATACATTTTTTCCATGTGTGCCATTAACACATAATTACGGAACCTAAAGTGCGTCAATAATATAAAAAGATCAAACCTACCGTTAATAGACCTTTTATAGATCTTCTGGATATATTTTTCATATAAGCGTCGAAAGTGACTTTTATTTTACTCGAGATTTGCGTTACTCAATGGTCAGGTAGATAGTCTAAGTCGTTTTCGTTGATATTGTTTGGGCTCATGTGCCCTGAACTCAAATACTCTTTCATTGTGTCAGAATATTGTGGGTATCAAAATTATTGTCGAACCTTCTTTGAAAATTTTTGAACATTTTAAAAGTAATTTCTCTTGAGTGACTTAATCTTTTCATTGTATTTGTAAAGAACAAAGCAACATCATGTAGGTCTTTTTTGACCTGTTGAACGTATCTTTTAAAATGAACTTGATACTCAGCTTCTTCCAGAAAAAAGTCTATTTATACACTATACCTTTTATGACCGAAAATTTTTCAACTAAGTTTCATATGTTGAAGCATGCATTTCGACACCTTATAATTGATCAAATTAATGTTCAACTTATTGTAATTACCAATTATTTATATATATATATATATATATATACTTATATAATACTTATTATATATAATACTTATTACTTAGGTATTTTGAATAATTCCCTTGGAAATTCTTGATCCGAAATAAGATCAAAAAATTAAGTGTTTAAGGCACCAATGAAGACGCCAATGTTGCTTTTGGCCATTGGGAAATTTAATTGAGTAACTAAATAAGTAGTCATAAAATGTATTTACACAAGTATCGAGTAATATCATTCTATTGATCTTATTGTTTATGAAATCAAAAGTCTCTACACAAACACTTATCGTCAACTAAAAGGAGAGAGTCGATGAAAGAGCCACCAAACAGTTCTCTTTCCTTAATTTCGTGCCTTAGATTCGATATCATAATCACAGAAACAAATTATCTTTTACCACATTTTTGAGAGCCTGCGAATTTACAATTCTTTACTTGATGCTTACGTAAAGAACTAAAGTATAAAAAACACTTTTTACAATTTTGTGACCTTTATTTACAATTATGTTTAAAAATTTATCGCATTTAATTAGGGAGTAGCTTTCGAAACAAACTTGGCATTTATAGTCTTAGAAGCGAGTACTTGTCGCTTTGATTCAATCTTACGTTGTTTAAACCTACCTTTATGCTTTCCTCCCATTTTTAAAAGTTTTTATATCTCGTACATTTGTCCTTCTGTAACACGTGCGCTAGTGTCACTAAACCTCGATAGTTTTCCTTGATCTATTTGGTGGTTTCAAAAATAAAAATTATGGCTCGGTTATTTTGATATAATTTTATGAAATGTATTCTTGATTGTTCGCCACTCTTCCACTTTTCCACTAAAATTAGGTATGTTAACTTAAAAAACTTTTAATTTTCTACAACGAAACTGGATATTGGACCAATTATTTTTTCCAACTGCGTACATTTTTAGATCAGCGTAAATTTTTCTCTTAAGTTATATATTTCTCACATATACATACCTGACGGACATTATCATTTTCCGCTTACAATATAGTTTTCGCATATTAACAGGCTCGTACAGATTTAATTCGACGATTACTTGGCATACATATATGAAAAATTCCCTAAGCAAACAAGAATTTTTACAAATTTCGATAAAACTTAATTAAAATAAACGTACGTTTACTTGATTAATCGTACAATATAACTAGTGCAATTTTCCATATATTGGTTCTAGGTACTAGATATTTTTCTTATAAAGATTAGAATTTTTGAAGAAGTTCATTATCATAGTTTAAGTCTCCGTGATTATGAATTTTTAGGAAATAGAGCATTGATAGTATGAGCTTTTAGCATATTAAGTATTTAAAAACGTCTAAGTAATAATAAACATCTAAATAATAAACACCTGATTATACAGTAAGTTATAGTTTGGGAGGGAAAGAAGCGGTTAGGTATTACTGCTGCAGAGAACTAGAAACTATATGAGATTAGGGACCGAATGACAGTTGAAATGTTCAATGTAGCTCGAACTAAGCAGATTGAAAATATCATTTTTATAGTTTTGGTACTAGTATTTTGTAAACCTTTTTCTTTCATCTATTTTATCAATACGATTTTCTCATATCAGAAGCAGAAAATTTAACAAAGTCCACCAAGGCCAAAAAATTACTAATAGGGATAATTTCATGACTACCTTTGACATCAACGAAAGAGCAAGTCTTAAGTGAGAAAATTAAGCTTGATCGTAAATATTTATTTATATAATTTATTCAATGCGAATTGTATTTAAATTTATAAAGAATAAAGTTAATCGTAATTTTTGGCTAATTACTACATTAGGTAATGTATAGCGTGGTGTCTAATATATGGTATGGTAATGCTATGGTGTCCACGCATGGTATATTTAGTAAACGAAGTTAGGTTTCAACAACAACAACAACAACACAACAGCAGCAATAACAACAGCCGCAGCAGCGGCAGCAACAACTAACGGTCTCTCTCTCTCTCTCACTCTCTTTCCTGATTCCGTCAGGGTTTAGTAGTAAATAAACTTATAATAAAAAGTAAGTAAAATATATCATAACATGTTCTCTTTTCTCTTTATTCCCTCTCTCTCTCTCTCGCTCTCATCCCATATTATTCTCAAAAGTAGACGGACTCTTTCTATAAGGGTCCCACATTCTCCTTAGTGAAACAATAATACACTTGTATGAATTTTGTTTATTTTTTTTTTATATATGAGAAACAAATCAAGTAACTGGCAGTGGAATAGGAATTGTTTCGCTGCTCAATTTAGAGTAAGCAGACGATTCCAAAGTATACGACACTGCCCTTCCAAGTCCTAGAAAAAAAAGCTAGGATTCGAATTATTTATAAGGAGAAATGAGTGATTTTTTCTCGGCTACTAGGAGAAATGCTAGGCGGCAACTGATATAAAATTGATTGAAGGTGTGGCGAAAGTTGATTCCGATGTCTGAATTAAATTAAATTTTTTTGACGCCAACTTTATTAGACTTAGTAATAACAGAGTAAAATGAAATTGGTATAGAAAGTCTACATGGTCAGGTAGCTTATTTAATTTTAACTCATACCATGAAATCAGAAATAGGATTAGTACTACTAAAGGCACTACACTGCACTACTCGGTCAAAATGAGATAACTCGATGCTCGTGACAAATTTATTTCCACTTTTATGTAAGACACCGTCGATTTTAGCTCATTTTTGATGAATTCACGTACTTTCTCGATGTTCCTTTCATTTATCGAGATCTTCTCTGCAGTTTTTGAAACGCCGAAACTACATTTTTTGCATGAGATAAACAATCACTATCATAATCCTGTTGCTTGTTTTGATAAGTCTCGGTACAAGCTTTGCTGAGTGCAAAAAGAAACTTGATGTTAGCTGTTTATTCAATGCTCATTTTCGGACCAACAAACAAAATACCCTGTCATTTGAGGCGCAATAACTTCGCCTTTATTCATTTCAATATCATGACATTTCGGTAGAATGTAAATAGAAGATGTTTTTTTTTGCATGCGCATGGTTACAAACATATAGCATCACTGTTTTATCCCATATTGGAAACACGCCTTGCATGATATGTTATGATAGGATTTGATATGATACATGATATGATATATGAAACGGTAGGGTAGGATAGGATAGCATACGACAGGATAGGATTAGATAGGTTTGAATACGATAATGATACGGTGATGATTTAATTAATATAATATAAAATTATCACATTTTGGTGATCTGTTTGTATAATCAATACAGATAAGACGTGTAATAATTTAATTTTGAGTACATGCTTGAAATTAGTTGATGATCAAAATTAGTGATCGAAGATGCCGGCACTAAAATACCAACTGTTTACGTCCACTTTCGTGTATCGGGGTAACGTATCCCTCATCTTTAGTGAATGGAGCATGTATGGGGGATGCGGCTAAAATACAGCAATGATCTCTCAGGATAGGATCAAACGAGCTTTTGGCCTAACGAGTTTGGCGCACCCGGGAGTTACCGATTACCCGGGAGTGGGAAATTGGCGCTTACTTCCTAATTACCGCAAATCCGTTAAAGTGATTCAGCGACCACAGACAGTCAAATCTTTGGAACGTTCTGCTTTAATGGGCCGGGGGCTTGGCTTTATCGCCCGGCCGAGAGAAGGAACTACTCTATAAAAACTCCCCTAATTCTAAACTGTATGGCAGTTGCGATAGGGGATGCATGGTTCCAGGGTAGAAGAAGGGAGCCGCTACAACTGCCAGTGGAATTTTATACTGCCCGTTTTAATAAATTTTTGTCCACCGAACGGGATACTGCAAAGTGACCTTAGAAGGCGATATATGACTAATATGATAAAAACAAATAAGAAGAAAGGAGAGGAAGAAAAGGAGAAAGAAGCTAGGGAGATTAGGAAGCCTAACGGAAAGGCCAAAACTGCAGAGAGGGAGTAAACCAAAGCAACAGCAAGCAAAATACGAGCGGGCAAAAACCCGCTCATCAAGTTGGCCAAAACGGGTGATCCTTAGGAAAACACCCAGTCAGCCACCAGAGCAAAGTATCCAAAGGAACGGAACAATCAAGAAACAAACAAGAGCCCTCTCAGGGCAAACCAAGCAAAAGGAAAAGGATAAAGAAGAGGTTGCGCCTAGCAACGTTGAGAGAGCTGCTAATGCTGCAGACTGTGACGATTGCGCAGCAGCACTCCCAAATAAAGAGGCACCCAATAAAACTACCAGAGATTGCCTAGAGACGCAGGGCATGCTCCAGACCTCTATGGAACTATAAAAGAGGTCCTAAAAACATCTGAATATCCGGCTCTGAGAATAGAGGGGCTTACAAGACTCAAAAAGTTAATGGTGGTCATATCGGAGATGGCCGTCAGATGTGCTCGTGCGGAGGCCAAAACGGAGGCTTTGCATGAGCTGGCTCTTCAACAAAAGGAGACTAAGGGACCATAGACATATGCAACTGTAGTTGCATCAAATAATAGCAGCAATAACTCAGCATAAAGGCAAAACTCTGAAAGCAGACTGGTCGCTCCAAAAGCCCAGGTTGCTAAAGTCACTATAAGGCCAAAATCAAAGGTGATCTTATTGAAACCTAGGGATGTAGAGAAGATCTCCTCCACAGGAAAGGCAAAGGAAGTCTTGCAAAAGACTTTCAACCCTAGGTCAGCCAAGGTCCAGATAAAGAATCTGAGGGAGACTAGTAACGGACTCCTAGTGCAAACGGCAACAGAGGCGGGATGGGAAAAGCTCAAGGCATCCAAAAGCCTGGACAGCCTGTTTAAAATTGAAGCCCCAACAAAGGGAGAGCCGAGTTGGATCAGGTCATGGCCAAGATGAAGCTGGGTAAGGCCCCAGGTCCAGACAGCTTCGACTTGGCCATCATTCGAACAGCACTGCCGACCATCAGGCAGAACCTGATCAACATCTATAACTCGTGTTTGAGATTTTAGGTCTTCCCTAATGAGTCGAAGGTTGGTCAAGTTGTCACAATCCGAAAGGGTGAGGACAAAGGACCCTGCGTCGTACAGGCCCATTTGCCTCTTGCCACTGCTCGGCAAAACCCTTGAGGCTCTAATACTGAACAAACTAAACAGGATCATTGAAACGAGGTTATCTCTCAGATAGTACGGCTTCAGGAGAGGGCGTTCCACTGAGGACACCATTGTTCAGTTGCGTAAGTCTGTGAGTGAATCTAGTGGAAAATATGTTGTAGCAATCTTTCTGGACATAAAGGGCGCCTTCGACAATATCCGGTGGCCCACTGTACTAACAGCATTAGAAAGCAAAGCATGCCCCAGGAGTCTCTACAAACTAATAAAAGAGTACCTGAAGGGCCGTCGAGTCCTCATACGAGATGGCTTTGAGGAAGTACAACTTGAGATCAGTAAAGGATGGCCGCAGGGATGCGTACTGGACCCAACTCTGTGGAACCTAGTTCTAGATCCCTTTCTTCATTTCATCTGGAAGGAGGCGCAATGGGTTTGTACCCATTCCGCCTCCTTCCAGTTGAAATGGGGAGTTGTCGTTAGCCTCTGAGGGATCCGCATGTCCGTTCTCGGGAGCCCCCAGGCTTAACTCTAGCTGAGGTATAGGTCGAAGCAAGACCCTTTGAGGATCCTGCTGGGGTGGTTACTTTTATAGCTCAAGAGGCGGTTTGCCAGATCAGCCAAATTCCACCACCATGCTGCGCCCAAAGGCGAGCCGCCCACCACCCACAGCCATTGCCGGGTCAGCTGCCAAAAACCCCCGAACGAGCCCCCACACTGGTCGATAGGGCATCCGACAAGGTGATGACCCCATCATGATAACCCCTGGTGGGGAAGCAGCCAGATACACTATTACGCAATGCACGCCCCGAAATCAAACGACTTGACGAATTCCTGGAATTGGTCAAAGTGGTCGAATTCGCTTGGGAGTGTAAAAAATGTTACCATACTACTCCTTCGCTATATAAGACTATTTTACGCGAAGCTGCATATAAATCGCTGAACTCTAAGTAGGCGAAAGCAAAGTATTTACTTCAGTTCCTCATGACCATTCAGGCCAAAAGATGAGGCTCGATCCTGGATTGGCCACAAGTACTTGAGACAGTAGGTCGAATGGGGTCAAAGTTCCGACAGGTAGGAACATCTTGCTGATCATCTACTTCTCATGTAGAAGGCCTTCGAAACCGAAGCGCCAACCATGGAAGCGGATAACCGCAAAGAAAAAATCGACTTATTAGAAAGAACTATCAGTCCAGAGTATGCCAAGGAGCATACCTATCTGAGCTTGGTACTAGAGGATTCAAGGAACTCCCCGCTTTATGTCACGAGTCAGGTCGAACTACCGTTCGAATTAGCAGGAATCACGCGCGATGCATTGGTCGCTGTAATGCCAAACGTGGAAATAGATTGCTATCTAGATGCCAATTTTGCACGTGCGTTCGGAACCATACATAACGAAATTATTAACCACACTTAACGAAATTCAATGTCTGGCACAGTGATGATTGACAGTCAGCTTATCTTCTGAAACGGACGAACTACTCTAGAGGAATCTATTCTGAAAGTACGGAAGAAAATAGTGGTTCTGATCTAACCAATGAATTCTCCAGGTTAGAGTCCATTATTCTCGCGGATATAATACCGGCAGAAGCGGCAGCAGTTGAAGAAGGTACTTGACGAGATCCTACTGGCGGGAGAAGTACCATTGGGATGTACGATTTGGGCAGAGTATGTTATAGATGTAGGAAATGTTCGTCCTATACATCAAAAGGCTTACCCAGTATCTAAGAAAAAGCAAGGATGAATGCATTCTCAAATTAAAGAGATGCTAGGGGTTGGAACAGTTGAACGATCCACTAGTGATTGATCAATCGCAGTGGTGATGGTACGAACGCGCAACAGGAAATATAGATTTTGTATCGATTTCGAAAAGTAAATTTGCGGTCAGATAGATATATTTCGCTATAGATGATATTATGTGTTTAGATATATATCAGTGCATATCATCAAATACCATTTCAACTGAAATCTAAACGGATTATGGCGTTCACGGTACTAGGAATGGGATTGTTCGAGTTCACAAGTGTGCCTTTCGGTCTGTTGAACGCTGAAATTATTTTAACGATTGATAGATTGAGTAATTAAACCAGATCTCGAGATTACTCGTACTTACCAGCTTTCTCGTATCTCGATAATATGATCATTGTGAGAGAATCGTTCGAAAAGCATTTAGACTGAATACCTCGTGCTCTAGCTGAGTATCTGAAGCTGGATTGACGATTAATCGAGAGTCTTTTGACATTCTGAAATTAAGTATTTAGGTGTTCTCCTTAATTGAGTGAGATTACATTCTTAGGCGCTTCCTCAGTATGGTAGCGTGATATAGAAAGTTTTTGAAAGTCTTCGCCACTAGTGCTGAATCCACTCACGCACCTGACTCATAAAGACTGCAAGACTACTCTCAAGCCGAAAGAAATTATTCGGTAACAAAGAGAGAGAGAGAAAGAGAGAGAGAGAGAGAGACAGAGAAAGAGAGAGAGAGACAGAGAGAGAGAGAGAGAGAGAGGGAGAGAGAGAGAGTGTGTGCTTTTGTCGTGAGGGCTATTGATACATTCCAACCTCATATGGACGGATATCATTTTGGCATCGCTACGGAACAGACTGGTCTGATGTGGATTCGTACGATGCAGGACCCTACCGGTAGGCTCACTCGATGGGCCCTTATAGTCATAGTAGTTCTGTTTTTGACTACTAATTTATTAACAAGTTCTTTCTGCGTCTGAGCTGAGTTTTCGTCCCATAATGATTGCAGTTCACTATCTTCAAACTTTTTCGGTTGTCTAGAACGTTCTTTATTATTAACATCAGTATATTCATTTCTGAACAACTGAAACCATTCTTGAAGCAATCGATAAGTTTTTTAAAAGCAAAATAGTGCAAAATTACTTTTTCACTGATCACAAAATTAGAATGTTTACACAAATGACGGCGCTTATTAACTGAATTATTGATAAATGCCAAAAATAAGAAATAAATACTAGCATCTAACTTTTCGTACTACTTATATCGCCATCTAGATGTGAAGGTCGGAAACGAAGTTCGCCTGCTAATATGTACAGGGAGATCGTTTTTTGTATAGACAACAACATCGTCAGGATTTCATTTCTTCTAAATGAAGAGAAAAAGAGAAGAAAAAAAGGAAAGTATATAGATCGTGATTCGATTTCTGGAAAACGAAAGTATATATATCGTACATATATCGCGAGTCGATTTCTGGAAAGTAGCAGTTGATAGAGAAAAAGGGCAATAATGGCATGATATTAATGACATGACAACCGAGATATTTAATAACGTTGGAGCATAATTGAGGTATCGCGGAGATATCATGATTCAACTCGCTGATGGATTCAAGTACCAGAACTGATAAATAAATGCAAATGCGTAAATGTTACTCGCGGTCTGCATGGGCCGCTCATGGAGGAAACGGACATTTCGGATCGATTAACTAGAGAGTGGATCCGAGCTCAAGGTTATTAGAGGCACATTACTTAATTTTCTCCTTCTTTGCTGAGAGAGAGAGCAACGGAGAGAGAGATAGAGAAGAGAATGAGAAAGAGAGAGAGAGAGAGAGAGTGAGAGAGGAGCAGAAGGGAAGAGAGAGAGATAGAGAGAAAGAGAGCGAGACAGTGTGAGAGAGTTACCTTTCAGATTACCTTTTTGTACACGAGTTTCTGGCGTAGATACGCCATATGATACTTTAAGTCTCATCATTGTGCTACTTTAATGAACCGTACTAATTTTGAGGCATTCTCAATTGGTAATGATTGTGTTTGCTTCATTGAGAGCTCTCTTATAAATTTGTATATTTTTTTTCACCTTCGCCCCTTTCTTAGACATGAGTATCTTCCGCGGAATAGAATTTCTTGTTCAAGTTTTTGCTACCTCGCTATTTGTTTTGGCAACCATAATAATGGGATCGCTCTGTGATCCATTTCTTTATTAAGATTTGCTTTCGGTTTTTACTTATTCAACTTAGATTGATTGATATGATATTATGTGATTTCGATTAAAGATTTCTTCGTTCAAGATTATCATCAGAAAGAAAGAGTTATAGGGTGGGGGAGAGAAATTACTATTTTGTCTTCAAATATATAAAAATCTTGAAGGCAAACTACTTCAAAGAAGATATATATTATAATGTATCATTTGGATTCCCGATCATCTGTAAGAAAGAAAAATTTCAAAAACTTCACTAAATTCTCCATCAATATTAATTCACTTAATTCCCCCATCAATTACCAGGACACACAGAGCTCCACTTTGTACAGAAAAATATTTTACCCCGACCAAAAATCAACTTTCTCTGTGTATATATAACTAGAAAAGCGCAGCGACTCAATTTTTTCTCTCTTCCTTTTGTGAAGCAGGAATTCGTTCGTTCTTAGACTCTTTATATATCTAGCATTGAATTATTAGTTCAATCCAGCTGATTAACGGATCGTACTGAGATGGAATTTAAGACGTGTTTATAGTTCATCTAAAAAAGAAAAAACTTCTTCGTGTACTTATACCTCTTCTTCAGGAATATAATTTTCTTTTGACTAACAATGAAAGTGATTTCATGCATTATGAATACCTGCTGATAAATATTTCTTTAAGCTCAATTTAGTGAAAGAATAAGCTAATGGTTTGTACTCTAATTTTAACAGAATATCCGTGGATTTATTGACAAAACCGTTAAATTTTGGAGCTCAGGCGGGATAGTTAACTTGGTTCTTTACGATAAGATAGAAAGTTATAAGGTTATTAAACCACATACTTATAAATTATATGTTTGTGAATAAGTAAATAACGGATTATTGACAAAACTGCTTTTGTGGGTCATTAGCAAATCACAAATCCATAAATTAAAGTAAACATTTGTGTTCACTTTTTGCTCTAAAAAGTATATTTTAAATGTGTATGTAAATATGTACGTGTGTATATGAGTATGAGTGTCTATGTTTATGTTTGTATATGTATTTATGTGTATACATATGTGTGTGTATATATATAGACCTTGCATGTAAATATATGTATGCGTGACTGTATATGCATTATATACATATACATATACTTATATAATGTTACTTGTATATAATGAAATGTATATAGAAAGTGATAATAATTGTGACGGCATGGGTCGTGTGTTTATATTTGTTACACGAGCGCGGAGAGGTTCGGGCCTCGTAAAGATCTTAAAAAGAAGCAGATTGTCGCGAGCTTTAGTCGAGCGAGGTGTAACTCCTGAAATTATATTTTCTGTCGATACCTATATTGTATTTATTGTCTGTAATTATTATACGAATTTAAGTATATAGATTTTTGCGTTGTGGCAAGTGTTTCTGCTCTGGAGTGCGAGTGTGTGTTGCCCTGACTGGCGAATAATTGGTAAAAGGCCTAGATCGTCTACTATGAACCTCGCATGAACCTGTATCAAAGCAGTTACGCTAGCGTTGACAAAGGGCAGGAAAACTACTGGTCTTTGCCGTGTTCGCTTAACTTCGTCTCGTTTTCCTTCGTTTGACCTCCTTTTTCTCGCTCTCAGGCGATGACACACTGCTCTGAGCCTCGATTGGCTCACAGACATGGGTCCGTACTGCAAAAACTATAAAAAATGGACCTACATGAATATTAATATTTACACATAACTTTTCCTTGCCGATATCATGCTGCTAATATGAGCAGTTATATCTGGGACACGGTGTATATAAAGCTCATATATAGAACATTGATTGCCGTTTGCTTTCGTTAGCTTTCTTTATATAAACCTAGTTTAATTTTAATTTGTATTTTTATTCTTAGTATTTAGTCACATTAATAATCTTACTCTTTAGTATATAGTTTATCTTTAGTTGTAAATACCATTTCAAATTGTGGGTCCATTGTCATCTCTGTTTATATCAGGATACATCTAGAATTACGTAAGTCATCAACGCTTACAGTGTGACTAAGAAATTTGATACTTATCCATAAACTGTTTTCCTTATTGAAATCTTGAACATTTCTTTATCGAAAGACCTTTAGTCATTAAAATTCCATCCATTAATTTAAAAAAGTTAACGGCGTTGCAACAGGCACGTTTGATTGAGATTGAATTTATTTTCTCGCGTTTAAGGGAACGCACGACCGATGCTTTGAATAAACGAACTACGAAAATTTTGGGATTTAGAAGAAATATCTGTATCCTCGCGTACTTTAAAGCCCGAACGTGAATTCTATGAAAAATTATTCGTAGAAACACATATGCGTACTCAAGACGGACGTTATATTGTGAGGTTGCCTTTGAAATCGGAAATACCAAAAGTAGCAACGGAAACTTGTAACATGGCTCTCAAATCTTTATCACAGATTCTTTATCATGTGTCCCATGATCAAAGATTAAAAATCGCTTATAATGAATTTATGGAGACATATGAAAGAGATCGCTTATAATGAATTTATTGAGACATATGGAGACACATGTGGCGAATAACTGACAATGAAATAAATAATAGACGGGCATGGTATTTATCTCACCATGCTGTCGTGTAGGAATCTCTAACGAATTAGAAATTACACGTAGTTTTCGATGCGTCTTGGAAGCACTCGCAATCACTGTCTAAATAAGTTCAGGGCCGGCATTACAAAGCGATTTATCATTAATTTTATTAAATTGGCGTAAATATCGCTTTGCATTCACTGCCGAGATTATTAAAATGTTTAGGCAGATTCGTGTTCATCCAGAAGATCAGGGACTGCAGCCGAACGTGTGGTTATCTGATTCCGATATGCCTGCTTTACATTGTAGATTCAATACAGTTACGAATGGAACTGCTTGTGCTCCATTTTTATCGATAAGAACTCTCTTACAGTTAGCGAGTGACGAGCGGATGCGGATATCCACTTGGAGCTTGATGTCTTGAGGAAAACAGAAACGTTAACGACACATTCTATGGCACGGATAAGCTTTTAGATGAATGGGCGGCAAATGATACATCTCTCCTACCTACACAAAACACTAACGATCATAATAATCTTGCTAAAGCAATAAATGCGAATGAATCAGTGAACACTTGAAGAGTAAAATGGAATCCTGATTTAGACATATTTATTTTTAATATGCAAAATTTAAAAACGGCAAACATATTTACGAAACGCTGTATATTATCGACTATCGCGCGCTTATACGTTCAGCTTGGCTGGCTTGCTCCAATAATTATAACCGCCAAAATTATTATGCAGGATATATGGATAAGTAAATGCGAATGGGACGATATACCGCCAAAATATATATGTGAAAAATGACTGATCATTATCTAATTTGACGATGCTCTCAATCGGTCGCTGGTTGGGAACTGCGTCGTTATATGAGAATAATATATATTCTATGGTTAATAACTAACATTTTTAATTGGTTAATATAATTCCGTGATTTATATTAGAATAATAGATTGCGATAATATTCGTGTATCTCTGTTGTCAATAGAATCAAAAGTAGCCCCGGTTTGGTCGTGCTGCTTTGTAACGTTGCGCGGCCTTCGGCTCGTTACGTACTTCACTTACCGCCTTTTCTTCTCCTAAGTGCTTCCAGGGCGGGAACTCGGGCTGATATGCATACAGGTTTCTTATTGCATAATTTTACCTAGATATGTATATGTGAATATTTGGTTCGACTACTACAGCAAAGAAAAGATATTCCGCATTCTATTTCACAACTGGTTTTATTGCAGAATAAAATTACATTTTATTAATCTTGGCGTCCGCCATAATTTCGCGCTCTCTCGCATACGCTCGCAAAAAAACCCTTACTTTCCTCCCCCTTTTTGGTGGCCACCGCTGCCTAAATTTCCCCGCGTACCCCTTTCCCCGCTCGCACAATATACATCAAATATAAATAGTTCAAGTTAAGGGCGCGCAGGCCCACTCACCCGCTACCGCTAAGTATAGACGAGGGCGTCGCCTCGTGCGCTCGCTGCTGCTAGTCGCCTTCGCTTCCGAGGTGATTCTCCCCTGGAGAGAGAGAGATCGACCGGCTCAAATCTTTAGTCCGTACTTTCACCACACTCCGCACTTTTGAGTCCACGTCCTTAATTAACTCGCACTGCTTCCGACACCCGTACGTACACCTTCGCGTGACCTCCTTCCGTCTTCCTATTTAACACCGAGAAACTTCACAACATTTCTTATCGCAATGGCCGCGGCACGTGGTTGTTCAACCGCTTTTCAAAATCTTCTGAAGTTCTTCTTGATCTTCACCTCCGATTCTCCAATCGCAGCTCTTCTTTTCGCCATCCTCCAATTATCAGCCTTCTTCCCCAATTTGCACCAATTATCGTGCGTCTTCTTCGATCCGCGCCAATCTCGGGCTCTTCCGTCATCTTCATACCGTTTCGACCGACATTATCGGTCTGCAATGTCTGGTTTTCTGACTTGTGTCGCGCGCCAATTTCAAATTTATCCGGGAGATATATCTATATATATCTATATATATATCCCTGTTGGTAGTTCGGTGCGGCGCCGCTAAGAGCGGTGGCGCTGTTGGCCGCTCCTTCTCCGCGGCGACTTCCGTCTTCACGTTGGCTGCTACTTCCAGTGCGGTCGTCTGCAGTGCGGACGTCGCACGCTGTGTATCTCCGACTCTCACTAATCTTGTTGCGTTTTTTTCAGCGTCTCCACGCGCCCTTCCTGCTAGTTGAGCTGACATCGTTGAGCTCGATTGTCGTTGCTGCTTCCTTTTTTTTTGTGTGTGCGGCTTCTTTGCGTTCGTTCGAGCAGCGGCCCATGCGGCGTCCAGTATGTTGCACGTAACCTGGTGCGGCCACGTGTCTTCAAATCTTGACTTCTCGCTTGCGGTGTCTACATGGCTTTTGGAACTTTGCCACGTATGCTTGTTTATATTTTTTTTCTTTTCTTTTATCTATTTAAGTTAGTATTTCTACTCGCGTCTACTTTGCAATTTCATTATCGCATTTACCCGTTTCGAGGTTATGTTATCTCTCTCTCTCTCTCTCACTTCTTGTTTACTTCTATATATCTCTCTTTTCTCTCTCTGCCTACCTTCTTCTGCATGTATCTCAGTCTTCATTTATATTTCTCTCCGTACGTGTATTTTTTTTTTTATACATCTCTGGATGCATATTTGACTTTTATTTCTCTCCTTATATCTGCTTTTCCTTCTCTGCATATGCTTTTCTTTACATCCCTTTCTATATGTCTGTTTCTTTCTTTCTCGGCATACATATTTTACCTTTATGTCTCTCTTACTATCTTCTTTCCCTTCTCTGCCTATGCTTTTCTTTATATCTATTTATATATGTATGTTTTTTCGTTTCTCGACATGCATATTCTATTTTTATTTCTCTCCTTATATCTTCTTTCTATGCGAATACCTTCTATTTGTTCACAGCATTCCTATAGCTTTTCTCGCTACTTTTATTTTTATCTTTTATTTATTATTATTTTCCTTTGCAGATTCTGGCTGCTACAATTCCCATTGCAGCTTTGCTCGTGAAACTTATTCAGCATATAGATAAATTAAATTTTTTTGTTTCTATGACTCTATTTGCGTGTTTGGACAGTCACGTAGTTTTGATGTGTCTTCGAAAACATCTCTGTCGCTGGAAAACTTTTGTAGCCAATAGAGTATCTTACATTCAGACTGCATTACCTTCAGCTACATGGAAATATGTGCATACAAAAAGCAATCCATCTGGCCGCGCTACTTGTGGTTGTAGACCAACAAAATTAATTGATTAATTAAGGAGCCGTAGCGAGCTCGAAACGTTGGACAAGTCTTCAATTAGATTAGTCTACGGGGGAAAATTAATTGATAATGATCTGTGGTGGCACGGACCGATCTGGCTCTCGCAGCCTATTGTGCCTTGCGCGGAAACAGTGTCAGCGCAGATCCTATACGTTCAAAAGCAACATAATGTCCTCTCAGGGCAAAGCAAATCAAAGTCACAACGACAACTAGCGCATAGCAACACAGAGGGAGACACAAATGCGCATGACAAGACATCCACCAAACCTACCAGGGATTGCTTGGAGGTCCCAGCACATGCTGCAGACTTCTATGAAACTATCAAAGTCGTCCTCAAAACATCAGAGGACCCTGCGCTTAAGGGTTCGCTAGCTCCAAAGAGTTAATGGTGGTCATATCGGAGATGGCCATTAGATGTGCTCGCGCAGAGGCAAAGTCGCTTTGCATGAGCTGGCTGCAAAGAAAGAGACTAAGGGACAACAGACATATGCAACTGTGGTCTCCAAGAGCAATAATAGCAACAACAACAGCTCAACTTTAAGGCAAAAAGCTGAAAGCAGACTGGTCGCTCCAAAGGCCCAGGTTACCAAAGCCATTATAAAGCCACCACCAAAGGTGGTCTTACTGAAACCCAGGGACGTGAAAAAAATCTCTTCCACAGGAAAGTCAAAGGAAGTCATGCAAAAGACTTTCAACCCTAGGGTAGCCAAGGTTCAGATAAAGAATCTGAGGGAGAGCAGTAAAGGTATCCTTGTGGAAACGGCAACTGACGCGTTGGAAAAGCTTAAGTCATCCAAAAGCCTGACCGACTTATTCGAAATAGAAGCCCCAACAGGGGGAAAGCCGAGACTCATCGTCTACGACGTGCCCAAGGACATGTCGCCAGACGAAGTGTGCTCGGCTATATACGAGCAAAACGAGGGTCTAGCCTCCTCGTCAGAAGAGTTCTCCGAATTTCAAACCCCGCTTCAAAACAGGCAAGAGAAGCAACACTGCAACAAACTGAGTGGTAAAAGTCACTCCGGCCATCAGTGCCAAAATATTGGAAAGGAAAAGGTTATATATAGAGTGGCTGTCTTGCCGAGTGCAAGACTACCTCAGGGTTACCAGGTGTTACAAGTGCCAGGGCTACCGGCACGTTGCCAAGCACTGTAGATTTGAACAATGCTGCTCCCACTGCAGTTTAGCGGGACATGCCAGCAAAGATTGCAATAAAAATGATGCAACGCCTAAATGTGTAATTTATAAAAAGGCGAAGACAGCATCAAACCAGAGCTCTATCGACACTAAATGTCCAGCATACAAGGCTGCCATGGAGGGATGCCATGGAGTCAACTCCCCGGTTATGGCCAGTAACGTACGAACTAATCGAAGTGGATCTGACCTGCGCTTGGCGCAGCTAAATGCCAGCAGAGAACGCAGGGTCACTCCTGAGATAAGGTCAAAATGTGTGGAAAGAGAAGTAGACATCCTGCTTCTCCAGGAGCCATACGAGCGCAGTATCCGAATAGAGGGATTCGGGCTGCGCACAACGATGGTATATATGGAAGGGCCCCTGAGCGGCAATAGCAGTCCTCAACCCCGAGGCGACCGTGCTAAAACTAACGACTTAACAAACACACACTTCGCTGTAGCGGAGGTTAGGCTGCGTTCTTTAACGATGTATGTGGTCAGCTGATACTTCCAGCTGAGTCACGATGTAGGGGTACACCTTACACACTTAAGTAAGGTGCTGCATGCACTTTGAGGGAGGATGGTGCTCATAGGTGTCGGTTCCAATGCCAGATCCTTCCTGTGGGGGTCTGATCGCACTTACCGCAAAGTGGAAGAATTAGACATTTTTACAGCGCAGTGGAATCTCCTTGTCACCAATGTGCCAGGTAGTATCGCTACCGCCTTCAATGAAGGAAATCTGGACGTAACTCTTGTGACCACGAATCTCGAGACCCTCATCACAGGGTGGGTCGTCAGAGAGGACTGAACCTCGAGTGATCACAGAACGATCACGTTCTACCTTAATGGAGGATGCACATCTGCAAGTTCAGGTGCTGCAAATTAGGGAAATAAGGTAAACGATACTCCACGCAGAAAACGAACTGGGATACTTTTTGCGCTGTACTCGAGGATGAATGGGACCAGGTCCCTAAAAAAATTCCCGGCTCCAAAATGGAGACAATCGAGAGAGTTCGATCATTGATAGACACTTTGAGAAAAGCGTGCAAGGCTGCCATACCGAGGAGTAGGGTAGCTGTTAGGACGGTTCGCTGGTGGAACCCGGACATAGTTAGGTTGAAAAGGGCTACAAATCGAGCCCGTCAAGTATTCTAGAAAGAGCGTGATCCCGTCATACGGGAGCACCTGAAGAAAGAATACAAAGTCGCCAGAAAGAAGTATGTCCGTAGACTCAGGCATACTAAAGAAACTAAATGGTAAGATTTTGTCACTGTAAAGGATAATCAGAACCCCTGGGGACAGCTTACCGACTACAGGTAGGTAAGCTATCCATTAAGGAGGTTGCTTGCTAGGTCCGTCTGGATAATAACACCTATACGACGGACTGGGTGAGCACCGCTACGGCAGTACTAAACACCTTGTTCTCTCGAGACAATTGTCAGAATGAAACGTAAGAGCAAAAAGATATGAGGTCCGAGGCTAACGTTCTCCCCCCGAGGGGAGCCGAGGTTGAATTTAATCTCACCGAGTTGGATCCGGTCATGACCAAGATAAAGCTAGAAAAAGCCCCAGGCCCAGACAGCTTCGACTTGGTCATCATTCGAACCGCACTGCCAACTATCAGGCAGGACCTGATGAACATCTGCAATTCGTGCTCAAGATTTTCGGTGTTCCCTAATAAGTGGAAGGTTGATCAAGTTGTCACAATCCGAAAGGATAAGGACAAAGAACCTGAGGACCCTGCGTCCTACAGGCCCATTTGCCTCTTGCCACTCCACGGCAAACCCTTGAGGCTCTGATACTGAACAAGTTAAACAGGATCATTGAAACGAGCGTATCTCTCAGATAATACGACTTTAGGAGAGGGCGTTCCACTGAGGACGCCCTTGGCAGTATCTGCTGACCCGCTATGTTAACAGCATTGAAGAACAAATCATGCTCCAGGAGTCTCTACAAACTAATAAAAGATTACCTGAAGGGCCGTCGAGTCCTCATGTGAGATGACTTTGAGAAAGTACAACTTGGAGTCAGTAAAGTATGTCCGCAGGGATCCGTACTCGGCCCAACTCTGTGGAACCTTGTTCTAGATCCCCTTCTTTGGCAGCTCTCAAGACTAGGGTGCAAAGTCATTATGCAGACGACATCGCACTCCTGCTTGTGGGAGTCTCGCGTAGGGAGATCGAAAGAAATGGCCAGAGTTACATTGAAGAAGTACAATCCTGGTGTCACCTCAATAAAATGTGGCTGGCCTCTCAAAAGTGTGGAATGTTGATTTTGAGAGGTCACCTTTACCCGAAAGTACCGGAACTGTACGCGAACTGTAAAAATGCAGCGTCACCTGAGGACCAACGTCAAGGTAATCCATATATATATATATATATATATATATATATATATATATATATATATCTACGTTTGTGTATGAGTATGAGTGACTAGGTGTATGTTTGTATATGTATGTATGTGTATGTATGTGTGTATATATATATAGATATTGTATGTGAATAGGAACTATAAAGCTGACGAGGTTTTAAGCTGCGACGCATATAAACTACTTAAAGAATGCGCGTGATACATGTGTAATAGGGTAAGATTTATCTTAAGTATTGAATGATCATTCCAATTATTTATAATTTTAACTATTAAAATCTCGGCTTTTTCCTCCACTCAAAAAGTGAAGGTTTTTTATGCCTTGTTTTAAATAAATGGGATATTTCATTTTATATTATTGTTTTAATTCAGTTGTTATCCTAAACTCACTTCTCCTTACCTATGAAATAATATTTAAAAATATCTATATTTTTATTCTTTATATCATTTATTTTTTAATTACACATTACGTTAGCAATTTGCGTGATCGAATAATATAATTTAGTTACCACAATAATTAATGGAAGTATCATTAAATTGTATTTTAAAAGGTTTGCAAATGCAAAAACCCGGTGGGAAGGCAAAATAAGAATTTCTGACTCTTTTGATGTATTATCAGATACTCATAAAGAATTCGTATACTCGTATATTTAACATAAATATTAAATTGAAACATTTGAACATTTAGAAAAAAGGATTTACAGCCAAGGAACGATAGAATGACGAACGATCGGAAACTATTATTATTGGTCTTCATTCGGTTATAAAGCCTCAAAAAACTCTAGTTTAATAGTCACCCAAATATAACTATTAACAAAAATATTTATTCTTTGCATAAATCTCTACTTGATGAAGATCGCAGTTCCAAAAATCATTTACTAAATAACTATAAAATAGAAGCAACAAAATCTCTCAATTACAAGGCTTAGTTAAACGAAATTCTGAAAACAAAATTTTACAGAAAACAATTTTTCTAGGAAAAACTTTGTAATAGAGCACCTCAATTTGTTAATTACAGTACGAATATTAAAACGTCAAGATTCCTCTGAATATTTGCTAAATCATCAAATGGAAATTAATAAATCGTTAAAACTTTTATGTTCTTTAAAAAATAAAAGATCCTCGCTATTAATAATCTAAAGGTGAAGCGTAAAGAAGCAATCAAAATAAAAGCAAATATAACAAAACTAAATAAATCATATTAAATTTGATACTTAACGAAAAATGTATTGTAATATGCAACTTTAAGGCAGTTAAAGAAAATCGCCTAGAAAACTTCGCAAATATTTACATTTGGTAACGAAAGTAAATTTAAGAAATTCTAGATGCTGGATCGATATAGAAGCGACTATGTATATTAAGCAACTATGTATATTACGAGACTTATATTATCTTTGTTCGTTCCAACATAGAATATAATGTAAGAAGGACCATATATATCTAACTACTATACATTCTTTATTTATAACCTATATATATATATATATATATATATATATATATATATATATATATATATATATATATATATATTTATAACTACTCAAGTGGAAGGAGAAATTGGATTATAGAATTATGATTATAAAAGAAAAATATTTGAGAATCTACCTTATTGTACAAGTAAGTAAGTTATTTAACGTACACTTCAATAAAGAGGGTGGAAAATGATATAAAAAAAATTATATATACGTATATTTTATATATAAATAAATATATATCTAAATGCCGTTCTTATTGACATGTAATAGAATAAAGTAGAATTACGATAAATTCTGACTATAAAATATTCAGCCGATATTAAGCAGAATATTGTGGTCAGTACCGTAACCATCTGGCATCGCAAAAAGCCTCATGAATTTAACTATTTATTTTAATATTAATTTTTTTAATAGTTATAAAATAAAATTTATTTTGATATATTGATCAAGTAACCTAAAGGCACATATTATTTTTTTCCTGTAATTTCCGTTTTTCTTATTTATAACAAATATCGAAATGAACAACGGTCATACGAACGAGTAAGTATAATTGTATTATTAATAATTGGACACAATGATTGAAAAAATTTATCAGCAGACAATAAAAAAATAATAACTTTCTTCTACCACCATATATTCATAGTAAGACACTACATTGTATGAGAATATTTACCCATCGAATTTCATTTATATTTCTTTTCAATATTGTTTATAAATATATTCGCTTATAATAATTTTCCATATATTACCCATAATATATAAAATACTATAATATTGTATAGAAGTATTATAATATTGCAATATTATGATAATTATATAATATAACAACGACTACTTTATATAAATAACATATTATTATAAAATTATATATATATATATATATATATATATTTAATAATAGAATATTAAGGAAATCATATAAACCATTGACGCGCTTTTATTTATGGGTTTCTGAATTATTATAAATAAATCACACCAAATACGATAAACTTATATAACGTGGAAATTCATTAAATAAATCAAAAGGAAAGTTTCCTATGAGTACACAACGTATTACTCGAGGCTAAGCAAAAGAGGACCCTGAGTTAGAAGCAGAAATAGAGAAAAATAACTCCTTTTTATCCAAGAAGGTTTTGAATCGAACTTAAACCCCAGAAGGAAAGGAAAAGTCACCCGCTGTTATACATAAATCACCATTCTTGTTGTTAAATCTCTCCCAGGACCTAGAATTAGATCGAGCCAAAAATAAAAACGAAGAATTTTCAATGAAAAGCAGTATAGGTACTAATCTAAAAGGGATGCCGACAGCCTCTACCTCTTACGAAGGAAATATTTGGGAATAAATAACCTGTATACAAATATTACATTGCTAGATGACTCAAGTCAGGGTAAGTCTCCTTTCCTTTCTTTGGCTGATACTTTAGCGAACAACAGTCATTATCCTACAACGTCAGTAAACGGTAACGGCACTATAGTGCCTTCATCCTATCAGATGCAAGCAATGAGATGTGCTGCCCTATTGATGCCAGAATTCGATGGTAAAAACAGCGAATTTCTAGACGGATGCTCAGTGGCAGAACAAATGATTGAACCCAATGCGCAGGAATACTTGTGTAAATTACTACGGACTAAACTCCTAAGAGAAGCGCGACGTACGATAAAAGGCGTGTCCTTTAAAACTATACAAGAACTAAAGGATTACCTGAAGAATCAGTATACATCTACTACGTATGTTGACCAACTACGTGCTGAATTAAGTGATGAATGTCAATAAGATGAGGAGAGTGTCATCTCATATGAAAATCGAATGAGAGAAATAGGAACACAGATCCTAGAAGCAAAACGCGCAGAAACAAAAACTACCGTAACTAACGTTACGCCCGAGTTTCGTAAGACGATAGGAAAATCTACCGTAAAGTGCTTCAAACCAGGACTAAACCCTAAAATAGAATGACGAGTAAAATACAGTACGGGAGTATCAGACTTATAAAAAGCGCACTCAAAGAACAAGAAATTAAAATTATGAACAAAATTAGGGAACAGAAAGGGATGAACGGTCAAACCCGTCAAAACAAGAAATTTGTACATGTTAGCTCAGTGGACACGGCAATACATCGTAATAGAACCCACCTCACGATAGCAAAGAAAGGAAGGAGCGAGGCCTACTTTGACACTCATGTGCACCTTGCGAAATCTGTAAATCTAATAGGGACGAGACTATGAAATTCCATTATGAGATGCCAAGAATATAACAGAATTGGACATACCACACGAACATGCCCAGAGCGTAATGGTCATGCTATGTCTTGCCAACTCTGCTATAAACAAGGACACACTGCGCACAAATGCTTTAAATGGACTAGGAGAAATGCACAATGCAGCTCCGATCAAACATAATCCCGACCAGAATATGATAGCACTATGTACTGTAAGAAAGAATACTTGAGAATAAGAAATGCTCATGAAAATAACACGATATTATGTGCTTACTACACAAAACCGGGACACACACTGGCCGATTACTGTAATGGACAATTCAATAATAATCGATACCAGGGAAATGGTTAGAATCTCCGACAAACCAACGCAACTACGGCAACGGTCAGAGGCGCTCAAGGAACACAATAGAATGTCTGGATCTACATAATGTATTAATACCCTAGGCTTGCACCTTCATTATAACTGTATAATCTATACAGAACTAACTTCCAGAACTACGACACAGCCACAATAATGATCGATACGGCATAAATACCCAATAAGATAAATACCCAATGGGCTACTGATTAACGAAACCAGGACAAACACACTCAGCTTCGTAAAATTTTAGATGGCCGAGTATGAAACCGAATTTCTAGTAGTTCCCGATTCCATACAATGCCCTGTTAGGCTCAGTATATTTTAAACAGAAAAGCAAAGATTGATTTTGTAGATGATACATTAGATATATACGGCCGCCAGTTCAAGATAAAAATGTTAAGAAATAAGGAATAAGAAATTTCGAACATTAAACAGAAATAAAAGTATTACCAACTGTAAATATCAAATTAAACGCTATTAGTGTTACTCTACTAGTAGATACTCTCTCTGAAGCAAATTTATCAAAATCAGAAATTGTATCAAAGAACCACCCTGTTCATGACACACAAGGAGCCCTTTTGAAAGGAATTACATCCGAATTCTTTGTCATATTGGGGACGTTACAGATGGACATCATGGGTAAAACATCAACCTTCCATGTTATGCCTAATGCTCTATGTCGGCATATAGGGGTTCGATTGTGGAATGAATCAGGAATTACGGTCGACTATAGCTCAGAAATGTTGAGATTGACAACCAGTAACTATCCACTAATTTTCGTGACGCTAAACGATCTGGAAAGTAAAATTGGAATCCAAAGAGAACCGAGAGAGAACCTTGATTGCGAAAAATTCCTTAAATTAGAAAAGCAGCCTGTTTTCACCTATGATTATAGTAGAAAACTACGTGGACTCTCTGTATGTAAATACAGGGTAATCAACCGAAAAAGACAAAAGCAAAATATCCGATAGCTCTGCCATAGCAGATTCAGGAGTCGAGAGCTTCGCCGAAGACTATTATTTTCACGATAGCATTGGTACTGAAAACTTATTTTCGCTCTCACAACGCGATACTTTTTCAGAATTAGGTATAAACACAGACAAAATATCTAACAAGCCAAAGCAATCTCTTATACGACCAAAGCAAATAATGGCGACACAAACAGTAGATATAGGAGAATTAGTCGCATACATAATTTAAATAAGAAGGAGGAAGATTATGTTAAAACCTTAGTAAAAGAATAAAGGGGCATATTCTTTCAACTCGGTGATACACTGCCCGGAAGCGTGTGTATAAATATCCGCACCGGATGCGTATAAATATCCGCACGCACTAAAGGATGAAATAGAAAAATAAGTAAAGGAACTTTTAAACCAAAGGATAATAAGGAACTTTAATTTTCCGTACGCATCAACCCTTTGGATCGTAAATAAAAGGGCCTAAATGACAAGACGATAAGCAACGCCTATCGCTTACCCAAATCACTGAAATATTCGGCCGAGTCGGAGGAGCCAAATATTATACAGTGCTTGATCTCGTATCAGCATTCCATCAAATAAAAATGGACCCTCGAGACGTATATAAAACTGCTTTTAGGACATGATTTGATCATTATGAATTCGTACGAATACCGTTTGGATTGCAAAACGCGCCGTCTACATTTCAACGCCTAATTAACAACATTTTAGTCCGTTTGCAAGAAAAGATCCTGTTCGTCTACCTAGACGACATTGTCATATATGATATGATATTATATGATATGATATCATATATGATATGAATACCTTAAAAGAACATGACGAAATGAAGCCACCAACAGAAAGACTACGCGAAGCAAACTTGAAGTTACAGCTTGAGAAATTCGAACTTCTGCGCAGAGAACTAAGTTACTAAGGGCATCGCTTAAGCACATTAGGACTCGGCCCTGTTTCAAAAAAACTAGAAGCCGTGAAGAAATTCCATCGACCCAGAAATGAGAAAAATCTTCGCCAATTGCTTGGACTTACAGGCTACTTTGTCGATTCATAGAGAACTGTGCGCGTATAGCCAAACTGTTGACAAAGTGTTACAAAAGTACATTCCTTTCAAATGTTCTGACAAAACTGAAGAAGCGTTTGAGAAACTCAAACAAGTATTATGCAAGGCCCCTTTTATGAGGTATCCAGACTTTAAGAAATCATATATCATCACCAGAGATGTGTCAGGATATACAGTAGGTTGCATATTATCTTAAGAAGAAATTATGAAGGATCAACCAATCGCATATATGTCAAAAGTACTAAGAGGATGCGAGATGAAATATGAAGTATACGAAAAGAATCATTTATAGTGTGAAAAGTTTCCGATCATACATATATGGCAATAAATTTATCGTAAAAACGGACCACCAATCTTTGGTATGGTTTAAAACTCCTGATTTAAACAGATGAGTACAAAAATGGAGATTCAAATTATCTGAGTACGATTACCAAATTGTATACAGGCCTGAGAAAACGAATGTCAATGCAGACGCGCCATCGCGTAACCCAGTAGAACCTTGTGTAGTCAACGTAACCACTAGGGTACAGATGTTGCAAGGCAATAGATCAGTAGATAGGATAGTAACGTCCTCTGACATCAACTCCAATGAACAAATAATCGAAAGAGATCATTTACAGAAGCGTACAAGGCTACGAAAAGATGCAACACGTCGATATGGTAAACCCACTAGAGTATAACTTGACAGATTAGCAAAAACAGCCACACATCTTCAAGAAAATCAGAGAGAAGCAAGTTCCAGACAATGGAAAATTTTTAGTAATAAAAGGCCTACTATGCAAGTTTAAAAACAATTATGAAGGGGATTCTAGTATTGAGCATAAGATAGAAGAAACTAAAGAGCTCCTAAAATCAAGAACAGACAATATAGATAAAAGGGCCGAAAAAATATTAGAGTCTCAAGGACTAAGGCTAGAAGTACCTCTAGAAGTTGGTGAAGTCTTACAGATAAAGAACGGAAAGGATCTACATGCATTCGCCCTATCCATTAAGAAAGAAACCCAAGCGTCCCTTAATGCCACTGAAACCAATATGTATAATACCTTACCAATATTAAAAAAATTACTAGAAAACTCCCAACAATAAACAATCACTTTCGTAAAAAGCGAAATTATAGAAAATTAACCATGGACTAATATAAGGGAAATACTAAACGCCGTATTCATGCGTAGTTGCACAGTCATTATCTGTACTGGGAAGTTGACATACGTCCCAGTAGCCAAAAGAGACGAAATATTTAAAGAAGTACACTAGACCCCCATAGAAGGTCATCGAGGAGTATCGAACAGAATAAAACAATCGTCTTATTGGGAAAATCTCAAACGAGATACAACACACAGAGAAGGATGCAACAATGTTCAAATTGTCAACTAAAAAAGTTAGTGCGCCTGAAAACAAAACTGCCCATGGTAATAACCGAAACTTCTAGCAACCACACTCTAGCAACCACAATCCCAGACGCGTTCATCAAGAGATTTATTTGCATATTCGAATCATCCAAGGTAATCCTAACAGATCAATGACGTAATTTCCCCAGTAACTTAATGAATCGAATAGCAAAGAAATTTAGAATAAAGAAGATAAGAACAACAGCTTTCCACCCGGAATTAAACGGCTCTCTAGAAAGACTACACCATGCACTAAGCGAGTTTTTGAATTAATATGTTAACAGTGACCACGAATGGAACCGCTGGATAGAAATAGTAATGCTTAATTATAATACATGTGTACAGGAAAGCACCAAGGCATATACCATGCGAGGTCAACTAGCCAGACTACCTTCATCGGAACGCCTACAGGAATGTGAGACGCTGCCAACATATAAAGCATATATAATATACTTCGTCTGCAGACTAAATGGCGTACAGAAACTGGCCTACGAAAACCTAATAAAACCAAAAGAAAAATAAAAAAAATTTTATAATAGTAAAGTACATCCGAAAAATTTTAAGATAGGGGATTACGTTTATCTACTAAACGTTCCTAAACCCGGAAAATTTAAAAACCATTATTCCGGACCACATAAAATTTTAGATTTAAGTAGCTCGAACAATATCAGAATACAAGCAAATAAGGGAAGCAATGTTGTGTACGCAAATTGATTAAGAATCTCCCATATAAACCAAAATCCAAAACCGCAGGTTAAACTGAAATCACGAGTATTGAGAGGTAGCAAGGCATTCTATCCTAATCACACTGTCAATAGTAATTCGCCCTGTTAATAACTTATCTTAAATGCTAAAAAACCAATAATCAATAACAATACTCCAAACAATCAACAAAGTATAGAATACATGATAATCTACTTTTTGTTTCAGAATCTCAATCTAAGATAAACCTCATGATAGGCATATTTTTATACTTATCCACCGTAAGCGTTGCCCATGCAATAATAGGTTATGGTTGTGGGTCTCGACGCCTAAATATAACAATATTATCACTACAAGATGTTGGAAATGTAAAACACGATCATTAAGAGGAACACACATTATTACCAAAATTTGACCAAACAGTATCGTGACGCATCGACTGGTTTTCGCTGGATATCTTCACGGGGAAGTCAAATGCAATGGGGTTGGATATTCCAATCCCTTTGGGACTTGGGAAACCGTAGTTTTTAAGTGTACAGTTAATATAACTATATGTGACTATTACGTTCGCGTAAGACTAAATCCATCCACTTGCATTCCGGTACTGTTTGTATACTTTCCGACGCTACATGTATAGACTCAGAACGCACTAAGCTTTCTGGAATTTAATTCCCATCGATAATTGTAAATTTAACCAATGCTGTTTAACCAATCCTGTACGAAGGAATAGCCAACAAAATGTTAGAATATGAATAAAACAGAAACAAACTATCCATTCTGTAGCTGCATAGAATAGCACATTTGCTTTGAGCGCGAAAGGTAAGGAGTGAGTATGTGGTTACAAACTAATAAAAACCGAACACCCAAAATTACTAATAATAGAAACCACACCAACAGAAACCCTTTTAAGACGAACCAAGATCTCTGTTCGTAATTTGAACATCTTTGCATATATCAACTCTAAATTTGTCGAACCCGCATTCTTAAGAATAAAGGAACACAAATCAACTGCAATGCCTACTAGCATATTACTATATAGGCGAAACTTAGTATAAAATTCTTCTCGTCCCATCGAGGCGCTAGAGCCAAAAATTATTCAACCAATGACAAGATTTTCGTGGAATTATGTAAATCCAGATAACTGAGCTTGACTGAATGCAGACAGATGACTCAAGCTCTATCAACTGAGGCAAGCATAATGTTTCCCGTAGAACGTGCTACCATATTAAACAATTTTGCATGACAAATAAAGGGCCATGACATAGCACAACAGACAGAACAATACTTAAATTACTCAATGAAGACATAATGGCAAAACTAGCGGAAAACACTTGGAGCAAAGTATGGACAAATTTCACGACATTGAACCATCAGCGCAGGCGTTATTACCATAACCATGATCCTACAATTTATAAAACATCTCATAGATATCATCATCTGAGGTCATAGTTTACATTTAGTTTACGGATGGTCGACCCATCTATTGGGTACGATTTGGAGCTCAAGAACGTATCTAATGATATATAGGCAGAGCCAACTGCCGCTTACGGCCAACTACGACACAGTCCTTGATAGCAAGAAAGGATTATAAGCCAGTATCTGAGAAAACTGTTGCCATCACAATAGAACAACCGACAAACAAGCCAACCAAACAAAAGGAAGTTTTTGACCTCTCCAGTAGCTAGTTTTAGTCTTGACATAGCAAGTATAACATAGCATAATCATTTTTCGATGGGGGTGTGACATCCGCCCAATTTTTACATCTAAATAAATAATTTATTTCCTTATCATAACAGTTAATAAAATTCATCCGTTATGATCGAGCACTCACCTTTTCCTTATAAACTTGGCGCTGAAAACGCGTCAGCAAAATTAATAAAACATCCTACCAGTAATTCCAAAGAATAATATTTGTTTTCTACAAGCACGTCAGCATAAACACAAAAAACAACCGAGACAGCCTAGCACTAATATCAAAGAGGATAAAGATAAAGACAACTGTATATCAGCAAATTTTATATAAAACTTGTAAAGAGCAATGACCACGGTCTCTTTCCAGCCGAACGATGAATCAGCCTTGAAACTTAGAATAGGATATACAACATTATACTAAATTAATATTTGTAAAGTATTATAACACATGCCTTATTATTACGACGTTATACTAAGATATATCCCATTATAGTACAACTAGCCATTCCGCAAATATTACATTGATAATCTATAAATCTAAAAATTAATTTAATTATTATAACTAAGTATTACAAGACGAAAGGCAGGGCTGCAACTAGTCATTAATCTAACCTTCAGAGACGTCATAATTTAATGTTACAGTAAAGAAGAAAAAGTTTTATAAATACAAATATTCACATAGAAATGAATAATGAAAATAATGACGTACAATGACATTCTATAGAAGTTAATATAACATTGAATGAAATGACAACACACATAAGAATTGTAAAATCAATGGTTTTTATTAAAAAATGCGTGGGGCTAATTTAATACATAAATTAGAATAACATAGAGAAAATAAGATTTCAGATTCCTTTTTAAATAGATACTTTACAGCACAAATATACTACATTACTAATTTAATACAAGTAATGCGAAAACGATACTTCGAGCGGCATCTATATACTGATATTATACTATAAATTATGACAATTCAGCTGACACGTCTCTACGCCGATGGCGAGAGTTTATATAGATCTTATAGAAAAATCATATTTCATTAATTTTATATAAAATATGCTATAGAAAAAAGACTGATGAAGAAAAGAACTAAATCGAATTTACTAGAAGAGAATTCAAATGATAAATTCATAATTAACAATCACATTATTTTTATAATCCATGTATCTAACGTTCGGATTAAAACAGTTAAATGCAAAATTCATAATAAGAACTTGCATAATTAGAAGATGAAAAATGTGCTGATGGAAAGGAAAACAATTATTTGGAATAATACTTCCTTCTAGTGGACGTTCTAATAGAGGGTGCATTAGGATCTTTCGCAGAATCTTTCCTGATCGTAAGATTATTATTACTAATCGTTAAGAGAAATAGGAATAACTTATCCGCAAAATAACCTTTTTTGTATGCACAAAGGCATTCTCTGGCTTTCCAGTTTCAAAGAACCTACATATATCTCTAACGGGCACTGACTTGGCACATCCGCGATCATGCAAAGTTCAGGCTCTCTATTTGCCTTTCGGGCTGGGATTAGGTGGAAATACCGACATCCTCTATGCTTTTACCTAGTCGACTACACATTCTGGATAGAGACTCAATAAGTGTATGCTTTTCGCGCACAGGTACATAGTGATCTACTCGTTGACACCTTTCTAGAAGCCTGGCTATATTTTCCTTGCAGGAATTTCTGTAAGGCGAGAAAAACTTTACCATTATTGCTGTTTTAGACAATCGGAGAATTGATTGGGCCTACATTTAAACGTTCTGTACGTTATTTTAGGTTTCCCAGATTGATGTTGCCATTAATCGTCGTAGGTGATAAGAGCATAGTACTTCATTCATGAAAACATCTATGCTCAAGAGTTCAATTCCTTCTTTCTTTCGTATCTATCTTGAGAATTCCAGGTTTTACAGTAACTTAATTTGTGTAATTATTTTTATTCTAATTATTCCTGTTGTTACTATTGCTGTTTATACTGTTATCTTTTATATGATACCTTGCATCTACATATTTTATTAGTAGAAGAAACACCGCCAAACGATTTTATAGAAGCGAGCCTTTCTATAATTATGGAAGAATTGTCGATCCTGTAAATTGTATTAAATTTTGAAAACCGAATTTTTTTTTTTTTTTAAAAAAGCGGTGTAAAGTGATCTCTATCGTTATTTTCCTTGGTATTATTATTATTATCTTCTTCAAATAAGTGCTTCCTCCTAGTTTCATTTTCAAGTCTTCTGACTTTCTTGTACCTTTGGATTCTTTGCTCGCTCGTTATAGGATTCGCCATTGAGATGGTAAAGTTCACAGGAGCAATGCTGGATCAGCAAGGTAGATCTCCACTCTAAGGAAGACTGTCGTCACTACCCTCATATCGTTGTCATTCACAAGCACGGTTATTCCTGTACTACTTAGAAGATCTTCAACACTAGAATTATTATTACACCAATCGCACAATTCACTTTGTGCCGGACGATTTGAGTCCTCAAATAAAGATAAAATCGAATGAATATTGTTGCTATTCTACTCGATCCTAAGCTCGCTGGTTAGCCTACAGCACAATTCGTTACGTAAGCGACACCGTTGATCTATTGGACTATCTGAAAGAGGAATTGGACTACGAGGACAGGTAGTAAATATCTCTAGAAAATTGAGAGAGCACGAAAAGGCGCATGAGGAACGATCTGAGCAACTTCGTGTACCCAAGACTACCAGGTCGGTTCAGTATTCACCTAAACCAGAAAAGTCAATAATTTTTATTATTTAATGAGATAAAGCTAGCAATTATATATATATATATATATATATATATATATATATATATATTACTTTAAAATATTTAAATGTTTAATATATGTTCCTATTATTACGTAAAAAAATCTTAAGCATCATTTATTAAATTTTATTGAACACGTGGACAGTATCTTAATGAGACTCTTTTAAATCATTAATCAATTTTAATTGTGATTGCTTCTATTTTTTTAGGTAGATTCGTGAATCTCTAATAATTAGACATTATACTATTTTTGATACTTTGTTGAATATTGAATATCTGAATAGTTTATTCAAAATTTTGAGAAAATGTTAGCCTTTGAAACAGCTGTCGGTAAATAAATTAATAATATATGAAACAATTCAAGTATTTTTATTTATTTTTTTATAATAATAATATCTATAATAACGTTTATTCAATAATTTTTGTGAGAGATTTTCTGGAACATGAAATTTTATTTATATAAGTTAGAAAAATATCTTCCTTCAACGTGGTTGAATGTTGTTAAAGGATTTGAGAAAGCTATTTCACTACTTTCAATCGGACCAAATGAATTTAGTGTTGCGGTGAGCATTCGCTCTTTGGTATGCTCATAAAAATGATGTACTGAAATATTCACTTTATTTAATGACTACCAATATTTGGAAGAAAACTGCGTTTATTAGATTAAATTAGAATTTTAAAGTTTATTTCCTCTTAAGTAACTAACTTTCATTAGACTCAAAAAAGTTGAAAAATACGGGTATTATTTTAAAATAACCTTCAATATTTTTTAAATCTCAAGTCACGTATATTAGTTGGATAAAAGAAGGAAATGCCATTATTGCTCTATTCTACAAAAGCAAGAGTTAAAAAATAAAATTTAGTAACATAGAATTTATTATATTTTTAATTTAGTATTCAGTTAATATTCAAATGTCAATATAAGATTGGAATGGAATTGAATTATAGTTATATTTGCTTTATTATGTTGTAGTATGCAATTAAATCTTCTAAGGATCCGCCAAGTGCTAAATATATAATACAATTAAATCGAGAATAAAGAAATCGCTTAAAATTTATAGTTACCCATGAAATAACTTAACAATCTTGAGCGGCAATAATTCGATCGTTGCGGTTTACGTATGACTTAACAGATTTACGGTAATGCTTATTGGCGTTCGTTACACACAAGATTTGAAAGTTAAGTTAGGCCGCAAATTGTACAATATATCTATAAGTATCCATTTATCTCCTTTTTGTATAATTCCGCTCGTTTAAGGTATGTGCGCAAAAGCCAATTGCGTCATGTATGCATCTACAAAATTAAAAAAGTGAAGCTGTAATAGCATCAACACATAGAGTCAAAAAGCGCGTCATTATGCGTATACTTGTCTATATATATATATATATATATATATATATATATATATATATATATATTTAGTGGAAGTGCAATTCGCTTTGTTTTAGCTACAACAAATCCATTGGTAATTACGCTTTCGGTTTGTAAACTCATAATCACTTTTTTGTACGCTGTAGCTTATATTATTTCGTATATGCTTTATATATATATATATATATATATATTAGAAGTGTGAATAAGTCTTTCCCGTTTTTTGTAAGAGATGGCGCCACCAATACTGTGCGAGTATTCAATGGTTACATATGTCATAATCAAAGCTTATTCATATGTCAACAATTCCATACTAACACATTAGTTAAAATTTTTTCGCATCATAAATTTTTGATATCGTGAAAATGTCGAAATTTGAGCCGAGTCGACGTCATTTGCGGGAAGTTTCACTTTATTGGTTCAATTTGAAGAAATCTGCTGCCGAGATTGCTTCAGGAGGCTTATGGAGAAGGTTGTGTCGATGATTCAAGTGTTCGCGGATGGTTTCGACGCTTCAAAAGCGGTGATTTCGACGTGGAAGACAAGGAGCGTTCCGGGCGGCCGCAAATCTTTGAAGATCGAGAATTGGCGACTTTGCTTGATGAAGATTCTTGTCAAACGCAAGAAGAACTTGCTGAAGCATTGGGAGTTGACCGAACAACCATTTCCAAGCGTTTGAAAGCCATGGGAATGATCCAAAAGCAAGGAAATTGGGTGCCGTACGAACTGAAGCTGAGAGACGTCGAACGGCGTTTTTTCACTTGCGAACAGCTGCTTCAGCGACATAAAAGAAAGGGTTTTCTGCATCGTATCGTGACTGGCGATGAAAAGTGGATACGTTACGATAATCCGAAGCGAAGAAAATCATGGGGACTACCCGGCCATGCATCATCATCGACGGCCAAGCCAAATATTCATGGCGCCAAGCTCATGCTCTGTATATGGTGGGACCAGCTAGGTGTGGTTTACTATGAGCTTCTGAAACCGAATGAAAGGATCACAGGCGAGGTCTATCGACGACAATTGATGCGTTTGAGCCGCGCACTGCGAGAAAAACGGCCACAATACTCCGACACGCACGACAAAGTTATTTTGCAAGATGACAATGCTCGCCCACATGTTGCACCGCCGGTGAAAACATACTTAGAAACGCTCAAATGGGAAGTCCTACCCCACCCGCCGTATAGTTCAGACGTTGCTCCGTCTGATTACCATCTCTTCAGATCGATGACGCATGGCCTGGCTGACCAGCACTTCCATTCCTACGAGGAAGCCAAAAAATGGGTGGATGACTGGATAGAGGCCAAACCGGTCGAATTTTTTCGCAACGGGATTCGTATGTTGCCAGAAAGATGGGAAAAAGTTGTAGCTAGCGATGGCCAATGCTTTCAATAATTCATTTGTAACCATTTTTTCACAATAAAGGCTCAAAATTTGAAAAAAAACGGGAAAGACTTATTCACATACCTGATATATATATATATATATATATATATATATATATATATATATATATACTTGATTAGGTAAACATAATAGGTAATTCTAATGCTTTAAAAATGAATCGTTTGATTGTTATCGAAATTTTATCATTTTTACCATCAATAAAAAATGATTTCACAATTGTTTGTATTACGCATAGCCATTTTGATAACTGTATATATAAGAAGTAAAATAAAATAGTTTTTCTTTGTCTGAACTATAAGACGTAATGTTATACTTGCATGATATAAGATATAAAATTTGCGTAATGAATTGTGACATCTGCGTATTGTACATTTTTAAAACTGATTTGATGAACTAGTCATTTATCTTGAAAGTATTCAAAACAAGTATACTAATAATGCAAACCCAAAGTTTATTATCAATGTTTGACGAGAAATAGACTGATTTTAAGCAATTTTATCGGATATATTAAATTTATTATCTTACACCTGATTCGACAATCCATAACATGTCAGCATTTCATCGTTTATCTTAACAATGCAAAGTTTGCAAACGAAAATGTTTTTGAATGTTTCCAATTATGATGACGATACGCAAAATTGGAAAAAATATCAACCCATTAAATTTAACAACTTCTGAAAAGATAGAGAGACACGCATTCAAAAGATTTGGCTAGTAATATGTTAACGTATATTTGACATGAAATTTCTAAAAATTCATAGTGCGTTGGCTTATAATGTATATACTAATCTCTGTGCATACGATAATATGTGCATATTACCATAAATTTTTCTCGGCTATTACGAACACGCTCGAGATTCTCCTGATCTGTATATATAGATTGGCATTAGGCATTGAGGCCTACGATGGCTCGATCGCTAGAGTGAATGACTAGTAACTTGGTGATCCGAGTTCAAATCCCGGTCTCAGCCGATTGACACAAGCACTGCTATAATAATTTACACGTGTTTTGTTTACCAACACATCGTAGACCTCCGTCGCTGATTAGCACCAATATTTGAAAGCATAAATAGAGCAACGTTAAATAACATATAAAAAAAAGATTGGCATTATTTCTCGTTTCATGAAGTTTCTCTTGGATTAATACGTTAATAAAGATTGATTGAATAATACATGTATTTGTGACAGGCTCAAATGGCTATATGATTTAAACAAACTAAAATTTGTTAAACAAAATAATTAAAAACTTACATACGCCACGAATGACAAATATCATATTTTAAAAATATATATGACAATGCGCATCTATGATTCTGCTGGATAGATATTGTGACGTGGCATTTGTTATTAAAATAAAAATACACAAGTTTAAAATCAAAATCCCGTACCACGGGCACAATTTATTATGTACAATTACTCTTGAATTTCTTATATCACACTCGCGCAATTATTCGCACGTATTACCTTTGCATCTTTCTTTTCTACAGCAGGGGATCCGCCTATCGATCGCGCCCGGGAATTGGCACGATATTCACCGCGATTACACTCTACCACTCATGCTATCACTCTCATTCGCTTTCTCGCCTCGACCACTAAGATCTCGGAAACCACGGGCTCAACCGATCTCGATACACAATCTCACACACAACAATGACGGGAACCCACTAGTACATTCTACACGCAACGCAAATAGGAAGAAACCGAGTCTTATGGTTACCGCTCTTGCTGGCGCCGATGAAGCTCTCCCAGACGGCTCTCGTCCTGGACGATGACACGCGTTTCCACCGCTCTATGGCCTCCACGCCTACGTTCTTACTCCTGGATCCGTGAATGAACCTAGATGCTAAGGATATTGCTCCCCGTCGCTACTATTGACCGCTCTATTTCCCACTCGCTGACGCACGCAAAGGATACACTAATACCCGCCCGGTTCGCACAACAAAGCACCTCTCTATCCACCAAATACTAAAACTCCCGACTCGGCACACAACCCACTCTCGAACCACCAATTGTTCGGCACCACAGTCCATATAGCACTGTCGCAAAATCTTTTTCCGCTCTTTTTCGATGCTTGGAAAACGAGCCGCTGTTGACGGCACTAGACCGCCAATCCGCGTACGGCGCTCACACTTTTTCAACACGTGATCACACTACATTAAATTACACTCAAACATATATACGCCACACTAACGTCCACCCTTTTATAATACATTACCCTTTGCTTTATTATTTTTATTATTTTACTCTTTTTATTATTTTTGTGTATTGATGTATTAATGTTAATGTAGATATTTATTGATATTGTTACGTATTGTTTTCGATTGATTTGATTGGACTGTAAGACCAATAAAAAATTTTTTATTTATTTACTCTTCGCTCCCTCTCTCTCTCTCTCTCTCTCTCTCTCTCTCTCTCTCTCTCTCTCTCTCTCTCCGCGAAACATACATACACAGGGGCGCATATTTACATACTTATACACACACACACACACACACACACACACACACACACACACACACACACACACACACACACACGCACGCACACCCACATGCGCACGCATCCGCACACAAAAACTCACACGTACGCTCTCACGCACACGCGCTTTCACATTTTCTCTCTCTCTCTCTCTCTCTCTCTCTCTCGTCTGCGATACGCCGCGCTTCGGACGTCGTCCGCTTCTCGACCGTCGGTGCTCCTCAACTGGGCCACACGTGCGCAACCCGGGGGGGGGGGGAGAGGCCTTCTTCGATGTGCATGTTCTCCCTCCGCTCAGCGCCGGCAATATCCAAGACATAGAACACTCCTTGTGCTCGCAAAGGTGTTTGCGGTCTTCCCTTGTGACCCCATCACAATATGCATTCGCTGCTGCTTTTTGTATGATACATTGTTAATATCTTTTTAGTCGTTTCCATAAGACAAAATATAAAATAATTATTTTCGCGGCTGAAAGAAGAAAAAGTTCTTGACGAAACTCCAAATCTGAATCGTTCTAGTATATCAAGGAGCGCGGTCGCCCTCGGAAGGCAAACATGGGAACTACATCCTTTAGATGACTGTCGTATACATTGATATTCTGTTGTACGATTTTCAAATAATTATTGCGTCACTTTTAAACCATTATATTATATTTATAATTATACATAAAAGAAAGCTATGCTGTTAAAGATTCGATTTAAAGAAAAAGGTTTATGTAAAATACGATTATTATACTAAAGTTATTAAGAGTGCCCCAATAAGTCGTGTAGAAACTAGTCGCGAGTGATCATTTTGTCAAAAGAAGTTCATATTAATATAATAGAGTATAATACTAGTATATAATACTTAGTATAAGTACTGTATATAAGTTAATAAGTAAATGAAAGAGTATAATACTAATATATAATACTAGATAGAATACTTAATTATTTATTAAGATTACGGTATGGACTGTAAAATGTTTTCATGCAAAAATTACGAGGTCAGACAATTAATATCATCAATGAATTTTCCAAAATACAATATTGCAAAATTTTTACCGAATGTATTAGTTAAGATCGTTGGTAAAACCAACTCTTATCTTAAAGATAATCGGAGTTTTTATGAAACTGTAAAAGATATTAATTTTCTGAATAATTATAAGATGATTAGAATGAAAATGAATTTCATTGGATGTAGTTTAATTGCTTACGAATATGCGAGGATAGGTCAAAGGTCTTTCTTTATAAAAAGATAAATAAACACTATTTTTGGGGTAAACTTTTTTTTATTTTTTAACATATATATTATCCTTCTAGTTCAATATACTTTGACAGATGTATCTGAAATTTTTTAAGCCTTCAAAAAACTATGATTGTGTAGTTCATCAATAAAAGCATTTGTGTGAACGATGACCTTCTCATTTGACGTAAACTATTGTCGGCTGAGCCATTTTTTTAAATTTGGAAATAAGAAGAAGTCACTCAGGTCCAGATCTGGTCAGTACGGTGGATGGTCTATCAATTCAACCATCAATTTCTGAATTTTGGCCATCATAGCCAAAATGCGCACGTATGCACTCGTTCATTGTCCTGGAGAAAGAGGACTTTTTTTCTTCAAATGAGGTCGATTTTCTTTTATTTTCTCTTGTAGCTAACTTAATAATGACGCATAATGCTTTCCAGTAATCGTCTGTCCCTTTTCCAAATAGTCAATAAGGATAATACCACGTGCATCCCAAAATATAGTAGCCATAATCTTTCCAGCTGATTTCATCCCCTTTGCCTTCTTTGGAGCCCGTTCGACTTTAATAATCCATTATTAATTTTTGCATAAAAAAATTTTACAGTATATACAGTAATCTGAAAAAATGAAGCTTTATTGGTAAATAACTTACAGTTTTATCACTACATACGTTTTAAATAGCCAAAAATATAAATAACTATTATTTATAATTTATTATGAGTGAATTATATATAAGAATTATTATAACAATTATATATAACAAGATATTATTTCAGTGTTGAATCCTTCTTGGATTATTCACAAACTTTAATTTGACCAAGAAGTCCGATATTTAACGATAGTAAACAATGAAATTTCTTTATTACCTGAGCCCAAACTACTCTATGTATATTTATAAAATTGTTTTAATAAGCTAAATTCAAAATTCTAGAACTTTAAAATAGAATCTAGTAAATAGTAATCTAGGAAAATAGTAATCTGTCATTAAAAGGAACTTCAAGAAATAATATGGTGTGGAACATTTGATTGATTAGCTAGTATATATATATATATTATGCTTTATCCTGTGTATCAATTTCTATTATATTTATTCTTGTTGATAAAGCTTTCAAAACATAATTCTATTATTATGGATGTTTTCCTATTCATTCGCTTTGTACAAGAAATTATATCACACTTTAAGTACTTTTCAAAGTACATATATTTATTTTCTTTGCATATTCTTTCTGAAAATTTGACTAATCAATTGCAAATGAATTGTAATTTAAAGTACACAATTAATGAAAAGTAAAAATTTACATTATGATTTTGTACTTTCACCTTAAAGTCTATGTATTTAAATATTTAAGTTATTTAAAAGAATATTATTTCAGACTTAAGAGTATCTAGATTTAAGTTCAATATTGGATTTGTTCAACTATAATCTTTCTGGGCATGGGCCTAGTAAGTTCATATATGCTTTTTTTTTAATAAGAATGAATTATCAAAAAAATAGCAAAAGAATGTTAAAAAAAAACATCGATCATTCAAGATAATGAACTCTTTTTTATGAGCCCACGCGTGGAAAAAATGATGTGAAAATAAACTCGGCTATTTGTAAATGATCTCATTACTTTATGAAGCTGTATTTTCGTTGAAATAATTTATTTATTATTATTATTTTTGTAGAATTTTAGATATATTTGTGTAAACTATACTGCTATAGCTGCTATTTGAAGGGATACATATAAACTTCAAACAGCTATTTATTTTAATCTATATTTTTAGACGTTATTGCATTAATTTATAATAATTTATTTTTTGTTATTTTATGTGTTATTAATCTATTTTGAAAGATTTTAGAAAAATATTATGAATAAATATTAGTAAATTAAATTTTTTTGTTTTACTATAAAAAGATTTACAATAAATTACATATTAGGTTGTCAAATATCTCCATTCCGCTTTTTTGCTCTTCATTCAATGTTTTATAAAAAGTGTTACAGTGGTCGTATTTACTTCAAATATCTGCCGTTTTGTTCGATCATCTATAAAATAAAATAACAAAATATAATTACTTATAATATAAATATGACGCGATAAATTATAATAGTAAGATATAAAATATAAACGTGTGGTATTTTCCATAACGTTACTAATTCGAGGCTATTTTCCGCATCAAAACCTGGTGCTATTATCCACGTGGGAAATCTCAATGAGACAGGTTGATTTTATAAGGTAACAAGTAAAGGTAGATTTAATTCCGCTGATCTTTTAAGGAGTGCCTCACAACCAGGCTCACGTTCTCCTCATGTAAAGGTAAATTATTAACCGTTAGGCATTTGAGAAGCACCTCGCAACAGAGATCAAGTTAATAATTCGGTAAAGGTTTTGTATGACAGGATTTTTATCGAACTCTGGATAGGTTTTTAGCTCCGGGAGGAACTAAATCAACTTCAGGATAGTCGGTTCACCTAGCGAACTCTCAATTTTGCTTTTTGCAGGCCAATTCATAGCGAAATTTTACAATAACAATAATTTATAATGATAACAATTCATAATAATAATTATCATTAATAATTATAATATTCTTATTGTAATTATAATCATCATAATATTAATTTAATACGTCTTTATTTCGAAATACATACACATTCCACGTGTATATATACATATATAGGAATACGCATGTATATATATATATATATATATATATATATATATATATATATATATATATATATATATATCGCTTCTATATAAAAAGCTACTTTAATGTAGCGTCCTCTTCGAAAAGTTGATATTTTACCGACTATTTTATACAATATATATATATATGCATATTAAATATGACTTCGATGGAGAAAATTGTACTTTCGAGTTCAAGCGGTAGGAAAAGATATCCAAGTGTCTCGAGACGACGTTTTCGAAGAGTATCATGTTCGGACTATAGGAAATCTCTCCGGACGACTGCTATAGCGAGTTTTGTGTTGGAGAGGAAGAATACAATGTCCAGTTAGCCCACAACGACTCTTACTGGTAATGTGCGTGTTTGAATGATAGAATACTAATCTCTTCATAGAAGTTGTGTTGACATATTGGACATTCTTTCCCACCATCTATACACGACACTCCCCGTAGAAGTTGTCACGACATATCTAAACATCGTTTCCTACCATCTAATCGCATCGCTTCCTAATGACTAAACAGCGTACTCCCAGTACAAGTCGTTTGGAAAGAGCTAGATATGGTATTTTACGGTCCCAACACGACTCTTCCCATAGAAGTTGATTTCCTCATACCTGGACGTCGTTTTTATCACTTAAATACAATATTCTCGTAGAAATCGCTCAGAGACACTTGGACATCGCATTCTATCATCCGAACACAACTGCCTGTATAAATCGTCTTAAGGTAACGGGATATCGTAGTCAACCGCGCGTACACGCCAATACAATATTTCTCAGTAGAAACCGTATTTAAAATGTGTATATATAATATACATATAATATTTGATACATATTTCGTATATTTTCTTTTTTTCAATTAAATACCTTGAATATTTTTGTAGTTATCCCAACTGAAATTCAAGCGAAATGGTATGCAAAAAGCATATTTTCTAAGTAGAGGATGAATATTATCTTTTTATACAGAAGCAGAGTGTTTATTTAGGCACGAACGCATTGACAACTTTCTAATTGGCAGTAGACAAAGTGACAATATTTCTGGGTTAAATATTGATGCAATCGAATGCAAATATTGATTTAGAAACGCTGCTTAACGATCAAAATGTACAGCATAGTAACACAAATGAAAATTTGATCACCGGAATTTTAAAACATTTGCAATCACTGCAGGTGAATGTTATTTTCTCACTTTTGTCGAAAACGGTGGAAGTGCTGTTCAATTTATAGAAAACATCGAAAAATATTTGAATAGATAGAATGCTAACGAAAATCATAAGTTAATCATGGTAGAAGAAGTTCTTCGAGGCCGGGCAAAGCATGGTATAATTCACGTATAATGTTTCATGCGTAAATTTTGAACATTTAAAAGTAATATTTTAAAATAAGTTTAATTTCGTAGAAGCTAGAAGAAAATCTAAAAGTGAATGAATGAGGAGATGTTTTAAAGCTCAAGATCGTTCCCTTTATGAATATTTTGAGGATCAAGTTGCTATAGCGGAATATTTCACACCACACATGGATTCATACGAGAAGAAGTATAGTATAGTTATTAAATCACGCTCGTGATACTTTAAGTCTTGTAGACTATAATGATTCCGATAAGGTAGCACAGGCTTTATTAAGATTGGATGCTGTTTATAGCGATAAAGATCAAAATTCAGAAAGAGTGGCACCAAAGTCATATAACAAAAAATGATAGTGATTTTAATTATAATTATAATAATGGAATCAATGGTAATGGCCATTTACGTGGTTCTCATAATAGCAGATCTGTAATTAAACATTTTGCTAGTCTTTCTGATCGAAATTTTTCACAAAGTGATAATTGAAGAAAATGGGAAGATGGAAATATTTTACAAAACTCAACAAATCAAACACAAACGAATAATACTTCAGGAACAGTACGACCTCTTAACGATGTTGCGCATTAAACACCTAGAGAGCCAAATGGAAATACAGCGTAGCGTAAACGTAAAGAGCGTAAACAAAGACAATTATTCGAAAAGAAATGACTTCAGACAATCGCAAATGTTTGTACGCGCTATTGGGTCGGGTTTTGTTAATGATCTTTTCTGGGGCGCATAAAATGGACCAGATGATGAAAAAAAAATTTTTGAGGGTAAAATTGTTATAAGTCCAAGACTTCGTATTTCTATATAGGGTCGAGATATTTCAAAGCTATTAGATATTGGTCACGAAATGACTTGTATGATTGACGTGATTAAGGGAAGAATTCCCGTTGGCCAGCCCTGGCTAATTCCAATCCAATTTTGCCCATAACAGTGCATGATGTGCTAGTGTCCTATAATGCTCAATTCCAGTACTCTACAATTTGTACCGGGATCTACCAGCGTGCTTCTTCTATCCATAAAACTATCTGGTCCGCGTTTAATTTGCCATTGTCATGTTGCTCAGTTATTCACGTTTCCTCAATTGGATCAGGCCTACATTGAACCTAATCAGTCGAGGATGACTGAGGATTCTAAGAACTAAGTCCTCGAATGTTATCGAAGAACTAAGTTCTCGTTTCGGGTCACGTTGGGAGTTCAATTTCACCGGACCTCTATTCGTCGCCTCGCTTCCTATTTCCCAAATACTTCGGGAAGTTATAATGGCGGTAGTAACTGGGTTCACCACACTTATAACATCATATCGGGCTCTTCGGACTCTTCTTTCTGTCCGGGAGATGATCCTCTGGAGCTTTCTTGGCATGCTTCGTACTGCTAGCTCTAGTCGATTTTTTCTTTGGGGATGTTCGATTCCGCCTCCATGGTTGGCGGTTCGGTTTCAAAGGCTCTCTTCTGCCGCTTTGGCTCTCGATCACCCTAGAAAGTAGACAATTGACAAGATGTTCTTACCTGACCGAATTTTTAACTCCATTCGAGCTAATGATTTGAGTACTTCTGCCAATTCACGATCGAGTCTCTTCTCCTGGTCCTGAGGAACGGTGGCAGCTATCTTGTCTTTAGCCTGCTTAGAGTCCGGTGATTTATATGCAGATTTGCGTAAAATCGCCTTATCCAGCGAAGGAAGATTGTGATGCATTTTTCACAGTCGAAGGTGAATTCAGCCTCTCTGGCCAAATACGTAGGAATTCGTCAATAGAATTGAATGATTTATTTGATATCCTTAGTTGGATTTCAGGACGCGTACTATACAACAGTTCGCGCGTATTATATCTAACCGATCGAATATCGAGCGGAGGCAAGGGATATATTCTTTTGAAGGTTCACTCATTCCTTGTGTCCGAGATTCTGCCTCTTTAACTCATTTACCGCAATACTCCGGAGCGGCTCCGCACCATTTCTTGGAAGCGGTAGTATTAGACTCTAGGTTGTTAGACTCCTTTTCTTCAAAACATCGAGCTACAACTCTTACTTCCTCTTGAATATTTCCGGAAGCGCCTGCATTAGCTCTTCTTGACGGTCAAGGCATAATGGGAATTATTATATGGAATATTCCATTTGCGAACTACAATACCAATGTCTTTCTTGCATTTCCCAATGATTTCTATTTTATCATTGAGTAATTCTCTGGACAGCCTAATCCTCGAGGCAGCTGTAGGCATCAAGAGAGTCTTGCCCTTCTAGCTATGTCCACGGGCACACGTATACTTGAACGTGTTATAGAAACACCACTGTCTAGAGATTGCAGAGGATCTGATGATTCATTCTGCACGACAGATGCTTGACACAAGAACATGTCTTGTATGTACCCTTTCTTCGATGTGGCAGCAATTGCCTTCGTACGAAGGTCTTGTTTTTCTATGTATCGTACAATATCCTCCATTGCATATCAAGACTGCCAGGTGGATGGTTGGCGATTGTGCTTGACGACGGGAGTGGGGGGTATGTCCCGACTCTTCTTCTGGGAGAACTACGCCTCCTGCAGTTGTCTTCTCATCCATACCAGTGTGGCTGGGCAGAATCACCCTGAAGTGCAATCTAGAGGCTTCGAAGTTACGTTAGACCTCTTCGTCTTGTTCCAATAATTTCAACGGATCTTAGAAGCCTCTTGATTGCGCTTGTGGGTGGTTCTACTCAGCCTGAGTGGTATGAATGAATTTTCCTGATTTAAGTTATTAATATTAAAAGAAACTTGATTAGTACAGAAAGCCTACTTGGTCAGGTAGGTTTTTAGATTTTAATTCACGCCACCAATTCGGAAACCAAATTGGAGCATTAAAGGGTGTCATTGACAGAGCAATAAAATTGTCACATAAAGATTTTAGACAAAATAATTTACAGATAGTAAGAGAAACTTTCATTAATAATGGTTATCCAATTCAATTTATTAATAGATTAATTGCTGAGAGATTGTTTGACATTTATAATACCGAAAATAGACATAGTGCAGGAATTGATGTTAACGGAGGCAAAATTATTGTCTTGCCATATGTTAGAGGATGGTCTGAAAGAATTAAAAGAAATTTTTGGAAATATAACATTCAAATTTTCTTTAAAAATCGCAATAATTTAAGTAGATTATTTAATAATTGCAAAGATAAGGATGATTTATGCAGAAAATCAGGAGTTGCTTACAAGATTAATTGCATCGATTGTGATAAATACTATATTGGACAAACAGGTAGATATTTAAAAAAGAGAATTTATGAACATAAATATAGTTTACGTAGCTCACATATTACTTCCGGTTTAAAAGAGCATTGTTTAAAGTTTTTACATTCTTTTGATTTTGTGAATGTGGATATTTTAGAACATGGTATTAATAATAAGTATAAACGGGAGAGTCTTGAAAGTATTCACATTTCCAGGAATCGAAATAATGTGAATTTAATGTTAGAGTCTGGTAGATTGGACAGTGTTTATCATTCCTTATTAAATTGATTGGTTTTGGACAATTTGTGTAGAGGGGTAATTTATATTTAATTTACTAAATTTGGTAGTGGGGATGGGTATATATAGATTAGAATATAAGGTTTAGATTAGTCCCTGATGAAGAGCCGTAGCGAGCTCGAAACGTTGGCCAAGTCTTCAATTAGGTAAGGGTGTTGGGGACAGTCAGACTTCACTTTACTAACAAAGAATTTTTTCAGCTAATATTTTATTTTCAGATTAGTCTACGGGGGTGAATGTAAACAAGGACAGTCTGACTGTCATTATAATTTTAATTTAATTTTTAATTTAATTTTTATTTTTAATTTTTATTTTATTTTTTTTTATTTTTTTTTATTTTTATTGTTTATTTTTATTTTTATTTTATTTTTAGATTGAATTGGTTGGACTGTAAGACCAATAAAAAAATATTTATTAATTAATATTAAAAGAAAATCAATATAGAGAAAAAATCTAAGTTTGTGAAATATATCGATTGATCCTAGTCCACAAGGGTTAATTAGAAATTAGCCGGGCTGTGCCCCCGGCCCCTTTTCGCGAGATGCGCCCGCCGCACGCCCTTGGCTCGAGTCAGCGCCCCCCGTTTCGACCTATTCCTAAAAGAAAACTGAAACCTTATATAACGTTCAGGTACTAAACCATTACTTCTTAACCAACCATTATTTGTGAATAATAAACAGAATTATTACTAATAAACTGAAATCCTAAAGTTATAACATCCTAACGTCATGAAAAATCCTAACGCCTAATGACAGTTTGTTTATATTTGGCGTGTCGAGCCTATGAATTTAGCAGGATTTCTTCGCCTTTACTGCTCGGCTTCACGATTCCTCGGCAATAATTTTGAACATTATATTATATTATATTAAAAGTTTTATTTCAGTGGTCGAGACTCGATACCTTGATGCATAGGAGGCATATTTCACGTTACATTTTTAACGTATAGATTTTACCACATTACAATATATATTCTAATACGGCAATTTGAATTTAGATTTACAAAATTTATTTTAAAAGTTGATTCTGCACACAACAAATTTTTATCTGAATGCTACACTCGCCTATTTGAAAATCACTGACGTAGCTCCGTCGGCTTACAAAGGAAAAAGGTACAAGCGCCGAGGAATAAACACAAAAAAATGTATACGGTCCATACATTTTTCTTTCTTTTTATTTTAACACAGAAAAAAACATTAAGGTACAAAAGAAAATGCTTTAGTTTCCGTCCCAAGTTCTACACTTGACGCCGCCTGACAAGTATCGCCGCGGGTCCATTCTACTCGACCGAGAAAACCGTGGAAACAAACTGATACGATGACTCGGGATGCGCACCTACCTCTTTTACCTACGGAGGGTGATGATCGCTCCGAGTCCGTTCATAGAAGCCTTTCCCTTTCGCTTGGTTTCTTACTCTCTCGCATCCTCTATCGCTCTTTATTTTTCTCTTTTTCTTAAGCTTCTTCTCTTTTTCTTCTCTATCTTCAGCTTTCCTCTATACCACACACTTGTGCTCTTTTTTGTTTTATCTTTATTATAATATTTTATTTTACCTTTATTATTATTTTTATCGCTCATTATCATTGTTCTTCTCTTTCGCCTCTTCTTCCACCTTCCTTGTTTCATTGCAATCTTTTACTCTCTCTCTCTCTCTTTCTCTCTCTCTTTAGTCCTTAGGCTCTAATAAATACAATTGTAATTCTAATTCTCTTCCCATTCTTCAATCTCTAATACACTCCCTCGTCTTCTCTTTTGTCTTTCTTCCACTCTGTTCGCTTTTTTTCACTTTCTCTACTACGCATACCTTTCCTCCTCTCCTCCACACCTTCTATTATATCGTCTAAGCTCCTTCAGCGGTCAAAACGAGACTTATGTTCGTCGCGCGTATCTCGAAATTTAGGAAATAGGAGGATACAGACGATAACTGACGACGGCGTTCAGGTAGCGTCGAACGCGACCGTCCGGGGTACCAAATACAAATTTATTCAAATGAAAATATTTTCTTTTTGATCATCTGTTTTTCATGGGCGCCACTTATTACTAACTATTCTAACATTTCTTTATATCAAAATTAACATATACAAATTTATTCAAATCAATTGCTTCATAATAGACTTTAGCATAAACTGTTTTTTATGTTACTAAAACTTTTTTTAAATCGTCAGTAATGTAATGGTTGAATATTGAAAAAACGTTTATTTGAAAATTCCGTCAACCAATCGTATGATGGAAAAGAAAATTGTAATAATCGATTTTAAAAATTTCTAAAAAATACTAGTATTATAATGAGATGGACTGCGCTATATACTCCTTAACAAAATCGTCTTTCTGAGAGAAAAAGGAACCCTATTAGAACCAATAAGATATTTATTAATTCAGATATGTTTGTCTTTGAGGAGAGGCATTAATGCCAGCTAATTATATAAGAAATAGATGTCTATCTGTAAGGCTTAATTATAGAATACTACTAGACATTTGGCATAAACATTTATCTAATCTTTACCTAATTTTAAGTACATAAGAATTTTTGAATTGAAAGTTTTTATACTAATAAGAATCAAAAAGATAAATTATCTAAAAAAAATTAGTAGAAGAAAAGTTAGTGGGCTATGCGGAAGAAGCAAAAGCTTATAGAATTTGGGTACCAAGTTTAGGAAAAATAAGAATTTCAAGAGGCGTTGAATTTTTTGAAGACAACATAAATTAAGAAAAAGAAAACAATTTGATTAAAAAACAAAAATAAAAATGAGGAAATTTTTAAAGAAAGATAAACACTATTTAACACTATTATACATTGATATACACTATTTAACAATAAAATCAATTATGAGGATGAAGTAAATGAAAATAAAATAATAAAAAATCGTTTTCCAGTTAAACTTTCGGTTGTCAGAACAGGTAAATCAGTTCTGAAAATAGGTATAGGTCCATAAGTGTAACTAAAAAAAATTTCAATGAATCATTTCATTTGATGAATCCGAAATCAGCAGCCGAGAATACCAAGAATCTGTGGAGAATGGCGAAATAAAAAATAACGTGTTTAAGGACAAGAGGTAAACTATATTTTTACTGATTATTTAAATACATTGAATGGTAAGGATAATGCTGTTTAGCAAGAAACTATAAATAACTAACAATAATATTATTGATTCAAGACTAGTTTAAAGTATCAAGACGAATGTAAAATAAAAACTAAGAAGTCAAGATTAATTGCAAGAGGATTTCGTCAAATTCAGGGCGTTGATTATATTGACATATTTTCTCCAGTGGTAAGCCTTGAATCATAAGCGAATTTTCATGGCGCTTGCTGTACAATTTCATCTTAAAATCAATCAGTTACAATCAGCTATAATAAGTGTATTTCTTAATAGTAAATTAAATGAATATGTATTCATAAAGTTTTCAAATTTTTTTAGCATTTACTGCATATCTGATATATTAATTCAAACTAAATTAATTAAAGTATTCTTATAGAGCTTTCTATTGCAAAAATTTAATGAATGTGTAATCCCGAGAGAAAAACAAATAATTTCGTAACAATTTTAATAAAATAATGATAAACTTATTTGATAATGGCAGGAAAAAACCCCATTTAGCGATTCGACGAAAAAGTCGTTTAACGAATAATTACAATTAATAATATACAAAATAAATTCTGGCAGCTACAATTTACATGATTTACATACAATATGAGAAGTAGATTTGGCATAGATAAATACAAATGGTTACACATATTTCAGCGTTCTTATCACACAGATATATAATAGATATTCAATGAAGTGTAGTCTAATATTACAGGATTCTTCCGTAGTATTTCTTTGGCTGCTCGACAGTTCCAGAATCTTGAGTATCGAGACAGCCCCTGCCATTCGCAGCAGGCCGCTTAGGAAGATCCTTTAATCGAGTACAGGAGCCGCTCTTTTGCAGAGATGTTAAATTGCACAAGCAGATCCTCAGTTCCTTGTACATCAAACACGCACACACGCGCGCGCGCGCGATATAGTGTATGATTACACAGTTTATAGATAACTCTATAGAATCTTAAATAAATTATCAATATACACAGAGTATTGTTGTTCTATGACAAATAAAAAAACGAGGAAACACAGGCAACATGAGAACTGAACACAGCAACCGATAATAATAATTTTCTTTTTATGCATAGAAACAAGGAAAGGTCGGTACCGTCCAGGGGAGGAAAGGAAGTTTACGACTGCCGAGAAAAACAGTGTGCGATGAGATCCTTGTGACCTTGGCAAGATACGTCTGTCCCTCCATTTTAAACCTGATTATGGACGAAGGAATCTAGCCTAAATCAAAAATCACGGCGAGTTGCACACTCTTTCCAGATTCGCGTCTACCCATGTATTTTTCTCTTTTTTTCTATAAGCACAAATCGCGTAAACGACGCCTTTCCATGTGCTTTTCTGATGCTTCCTATTTCTACCTCGCTAAAGTAACGTTAAAGTCGAAAGTAACGTTACCAATACAAAGAATAATCAATTATTAGATTTATTATGAATATATAGATAGGACGTCGCGAAAACTTCATGAAAGGTACACTAAATTAATAAATATTTTTATCTGTTTTACAGTCTTTATAATATAATATATTAGCTAAAATAATGACCATCAGACTATCGTTATTTATGTTTACCCCCGTAGAATCTCAAATAAAACTCATTAGGCTACTTCCTGAGGATGAACCGTAGCGGTTGGAAACGTCGGACACCAAGGTAATTCCAAAATTTAAGGTGGTGGGAGCAGCCAGGTTATCCTTTATTAACATATAATATTACTTTTATTATTTTTATTTTATTTTATTAATTATTTTATTTTTATTTTTAATTTTTAATGTAATTTGTTGTAGTAATAAGTTTTATTTCAGATTCTACGGGGGTAAACATAAATAAGGCCAGTCTGACTGTCATTATTTTAGCTATTATATTATATTATAAAGACTGTAAGACCAATAAAAATATTTATTAATTTAATTCAGAACATTCGACATAAGTATAATTTAAAATTCTAAAGGTACACTAAGTTTTCAAATTGAAATGGAACTCGAACTCGAAGAAAATAGCAAGCTGTTGAACCCTTATAAAAGCCGAACTTGATCAAATTATTATCAATGGTAAGAAAGTGGGAATAATTACCGAACCCGAATTACTATTTGCAAGTCCTGCTTTTATAGTTCCTTAGAAAGATGGAACGCCGCATAGGGTAATCAATTATAGTGGATTAAACTAAAATATGAAAAGAATCAGTTTTCCAATACCAATGTCATCGATACGTATTTTCTTGAAATTTAATGTAACGCAAATAGATTCATCGTGTTAGATCTGGCACAGGGTTATTTGCAAGTACTGTTGGAAGAATTGACGATAGAAAAAACGGCGTTTATAAACGTTATAACGGTGTTTATAACTCATACGGGAAAGTTTACAAGAGGGATGTTCGGTTTAGTAAAAGCGCCGATATTCTTTGCGAAGGCGATGCATGTAGCGCTCCAGTCTAAGAGAGGAATCGCTGTGCATTATGTCGAAAGAACAGATGTAAAATTTAGTAGTTTTTTTTAAAATTATTACTGAAGGCTCGATGAACAATTTACCTTTCTTTTTTTTTATTAAGCTTTCTAATCTTAAAAGATTAATTCGCTTTACATTGTATCATATACATACATATAGATTTTTAGACACTAATATTACATTTTCTTAAATATTCTATAACGTATGTGCACGCTGTGATATTTGGTTTGGCAAGGAGCGTAGTCATGTTTGTTGGCTGAACGTTCAACTGAGATAATTTTTGTACAAGTTCTTTCCTTTGTTCGTCGTATAATGCACAGTGCCAGGCAACATGCTCAATATCTTCGTCAAAAAGATTACATTTAGATTTGCCGTTGGGTACAATATTTACCCTAGCTAAGGAGGCAGGAAGATTATAATGATTGGTTCTGAGTCGATTAATGGAAACTATGAATTGTCGAGAAATATCATATTTGTAGAACCAAGGTTTTTTAGTATTTTTATGAAAAACTCTGAAATATTTTATACCTTTAGTAGCTCCCGCTACAAGTAACATTTTGTTAGTATCGTCGTACATTAATTCTTTATAAACTTTCTTTAAGTCTGAGTAAGGAATATCGAGTGCGTTATCTTGTGAATCATTATTTCTTGCTTCTTTGGCTAAGATATCTACTATTTCGTTTCTTCTAATTCCATGATGGGCAGGAATCCAGTAGAATTTAATAGAATTATTTCGATCAATTGCATTTAAATATTTTCTGTATTTATCGTTAATTTTTAGTATATAGGGATTTGTTTGGATATTAACAGAGATTTTTTGAAAATTAGAAAGTACGCTTAAGGAATCCGAAAATATATATATATATATATATATATATATATATATATATATATATTGCGATTTTTACATTCGAGTGCTAAGTCGAGTGCATCATTAATTGCTATACATTCGGCAGTAAAAACGGAGGTATTTGAATTTAATTTTTTCTGAATTTTCTTGTCAAAAGTTCGGCAAAAAACAGCTGCGCCCGCTGAGTGCGTACGTTCATCTTTAGTGCCGTCTGTATATATTTCACAAGCACTATCGGTATTTACCAGGCAGTTAATTTCATAGCTCGAATTGCTGGATTTTGTAAGATCGTGTCCAAATTCTATATTAAACGGAATTTTTGTAAGTAAAATATTATAGTTGTACTTGTAGATAACATAAGAGTCTGTGTTTATGATGTTTTGTGGCGATTTCATGAGATAGGTAATACATTTTTCATATATTTGTAGTCGTTTATTCTTTGTTTTGTTTAGTATGCTGTAATAGTAGTCATATACAGTTTTATACGTAAGGAGTTTATTATTGCTAAGTACTTTATGTAGGAACATATTGCAGAGATAGGAACATCTAGACTGTATAGTTGGTAATTTTGATTCGGCGAGCACGACGTTAACCGGAGTTCTTATTCGGTAGCCGAGAGCGGAGCGTATACCTTGGTACTGTATTTGTTCCAATTTTTTGATATTTTGTTTATTTGTTGAGAAAAAGACAAAACCCCCATATTCTATTATAGGTCTTATATAACTTTTATAAAAGGAAAGCAGTGTTCGAGGATCAGCTCCGCACCAGATTTCTTGTAAATATTTAACAATACTAAGGGCTCTATGGCATTTTTCTAATACAAGATTGAGGTGTGAAGGAAAACTTAATTTGTAGTCAATCAAAATACCTAAAAATCGAACTGTTAAGCTAGATTTTATTTTACAAGAATCGGTGATATTGGTCTCAGTTTCGCCTGGGGGAATATTTCTATTATTAAAATTAATAAAAACGGTTTTATGTGGAGCCAGGTCTAATCCTAGTTTTGTAAGTTCATAATTAACAGATTTCACTGCCTTGTCGAGCGAGTTTTTATTGATTGAAAATAGTCCAAAATCGTCTGCTAATTGCGACACGACTATCGATCTCCGTAAATTATCAAAAATATTAGACACATATAAATATAGAGTAAAGGGCTTAAGACTCCTCCTTCCGGAACAGCTTTTTAGCAATATCTGATTTGTTCAGAGTCACTAGTGTGACCATTCATTCGTATGTTATAAATTTAACGAACTGTATTATATTTTGCGAACAACCAATATCCGCTAATTTTTGTATTAGCAAATCACTATTTACGTTATCAAAAGCTGAACATACGTCTAGAAAAATACCAAAGAATTCTTTTTTACGTTTTAGTCTTTTTTTAATATTTATAGTAAGATTTAGTATATTATCTATACAAGAGAGGCTTTTGCGAAATCCGCTTTGATTATTGGGTAATAAATGATTCGTTTGAATCCACCACTGAAATTTATTTTTAATAATAGTCTCGAAAATCTTACATAATGTAGAAGTTAATGCAATAGGTCGCAAACTTATTCCATCTGATTTTTTTGCGAAAAGAATTTATGCTTCTCTTCAAGAAGAGGGGACACATCCGGTTCTGAACATATCGTTAAAAATGTTTAATAAAGTAGCTTGTATTGAATGGGTAAAATTTTTATAACAAAATAGTCGATACCGTCGAGACCAGGCGAAGAGCTAGCTTTTCTCGAATCTAATCCTTGGTTAAATTCTGCAAATGTAAAATCACTTATTAAAAATTCATTATTTTTGCAGCTCGGAAACCAGTTAGGATCAGTCGCGGCCCATGGAGGACAAATTTTGTCTAGCGCTTGATGTTGATTTTGCATTTGTAAATTTTCACCGATGTTTGATGGGGTTATTCTTATCCACTTGTTTTTAAAAATTCTACCATTATTCCAGACGTATGTACTACTAGTTTTAGGGTTCAAGGTCTCCGTGAATTTTTAATAATTATTTTTTTTCTTTGCATTAAAAAATTTTTTTAAGTAGCCGATAATTTTTTATATTCGATAAGGCTGTCCAGTTCTTTAGTTTTCTCCCATTTTAAAAAGCCATCTTTCTTTTTCGTTTCATTGAACAATTTAGCTTAAAATGTAGGTTTGCAATGAAACAAATATTGTTTTTAGATTCCAAAATAAAAAAAACGAGTTGGGAACGGAAATAGAAAATAGGAAAAAGACAGAAAAAGAAAAAAGACTTCGCTTTTCAAAACTTTTCAAAACAAATGTACATGATGTACGTAGATTTTTAGGTTTCACTAGCTTCTTTAGAAGAATTATTTCTCCATTTGTTAAAATAGCTACACTGTTGAGAAATCTAACCAAAAAGAACATCAAATTTACATGGGATACTGGAACTGAGAAAACGTTTACGGCTTTGAAAGAAAAGCGCATGTCGAAATCTTTGTTGTTAATATTTAATACTCAAGCCGGAAAAGCAGAGCTGCATATTGATGCGTTGGCAAAAGGCATACTTTTCCAGTCCGATCATAGCGATAACATGCATCTTGTATACGCGATTATCAGCAAAATTAAGAATCCCAAAGCTCTATATTATTCTTGCCGCTTAGTATGTATGGCAATATCATGGAATATGGATAGATTGCGATCGTTATTAATTAGTATACCATTTACAGTTATTAATGACTGTGAATGTTTGATATATAGTGTAATGATTTTCCTGATCCAGCTTGACCACAGCCGGACAGTAGTCCGCTTTAAGTAGACCATACATCCAGTAGCTCTTCTACAAAGTCTCTTTCCGTGCCTTTTCGTCAGCCTCGACGAAGCTTCCACAAATCTGTCGTCAACAACAATGCAAGGAATCAAATGTTTGGTAAAAATTGAATAAATGATGCTGCTATAAAATTTAGTAAAGCACCGACGATTTAGACTCATTTTTGACGAATTGATGTATTTTATCGATGTTCTTTTCGTTTACCGTGTCTCTCAGCCGATCGAAAAGTTCCTCGCCATTGAGGTTATCTCTGCCGTCTTCGAAAAGCAAAAACCATTCATGAATTATTGCACGACATAACAAATCACTATCATAAAGTTGTTGCACAAAACTTGGCTAATGTTAGCTCTTTGCCCAATTACATTATAAAAAATAGTATTTCTGAAAAAAATCAAACGCTACTAATTCATATTTTTCACATCAAATAAAAAATAGAAAGAAGTTTTAGTTTTATTTATAATCAAAATAAGAAATATGGCTTTAAATGGCCGACTATCTTCCCAAAGAGATTGTTCATATGATTTTGGTTTTAGGAGTAAAAAATATTTATCGTGCTGCGGCACGACTTTTTGCTGAACGCTATCCTGACAGACGACACGCTCATCATACAGCTATCAGGCGTTTAATTGAAAGAGTTCGTGGTGGATACATTATTAATCAACGTAGGCAGCATGAGTTATAACCATAATCAAGTTGTAAATATTCTTGCAGTAATTTATTTTGATCCACTCATTAGCGTTCATCGAATGGAAAGAGAAATTCGTATTTCAAAAAGTACTTTTCTAAAAATTATGACAAGGCTTTGATACCATATTACTTTGGTTTAAAAGCTACAGTTTGAGCATTTACAATAGCTGATTGTGTTTGGCCGATGGGCTTTTCAAATGATACAAAATGATCCAGACCTTTTTGACTCTGTTTTGTTTTCTGATGTGGCCAAATTGCAAAGTGATGGGGAACTGAAGAGACATAATTGCCATTACTGGTCTGATGTAAATCTTCACTGATTCAAAGACGCTGAAGTATTATGGTGCGGAATTGTCAATGTATACTTGATTAGTCCTTCATTGAAGGAAATATAAATGAGCATAGTTACTTGTGGCTTATAAGAGATGAATTGTCCGGTTTGCTGGAAGATATTAACTTAGAAACGCGACGAAGAATACGGTTCCAGCAGGACCGTGCAACACCACATTTTGCTCGAATCGTAAGTATCAGATTGAGTGAGGAGATCCGGTTAACTGGCCTGCTTGCTCGCCCGATCTTATCCCAACAGATTTTTATTTATCGGGGTACTTAAAAAATACTGTTTTTGACCAACATTTCACTACAATATCAGATGTGCAAGACAGGATTCGTCGAGCATGCGCTGCTATTGTTGAACACCGTTTGCCATTTTCAAAGATATTTGGGATCCGGGAATTGGTAACAGCGCGTCTTTCATCTCTCTCTCTCTCTCTCTCTCTCTCTCTCTCTCTCTTCCCATCCACCCGATAGCTTGGTCGCCCGACTAGGCGCACGGGACTTAAGCGGTCTCTCCTTCGCTCCTTCCGGTAACTTGGCCAACTGGCCAAACACACGGGATGGAAGCACAGCCCCCCTCTCCTCCCCTACGCCATTAAACCGCCCGGTATTCAACTATATTAAGTCAGGATGGATCATTTAAATATCCACCTACGAAGAAAATAAAGAAGAATAAAAATTAATCAATACGACTATTCCTTCTCCCCTACGCATATCTCCACTGAGCGACCGTAACCACTCCGACCGTCAAGTTTATTTGTTTCACGCACCAAGATCTAATACCATGAGATAATTTGACTGGAGGTTCTACCAACAGTCTTAAACCAGAGCTTCAAACATTTAGATAGTCACTATTTTAAAGTAGATTTTCAATGGCATAACTTTATTAAAACCTGTATTCATTTTGTCGAATATATTTTTGTACGTTGTACACACAACTACGTGGTTGTGAATTACAAATGTCATTTGTGTGAGTTTAATAGGCATGAAAGCGCGAGAAACGGTGAAAAATATATTTAATATTATAAGAAATAAGCTCAACGAGAAAGAATATTTTGAAAATCTTTGTTAGAAGCATAGAGGCATATATCTGCTCGAGGAATATGGAAAATTTCATTTCCAGTATGGTTGCAGTGACTCTGAATGCAACGAAAAGTATATTGCAGGGCAAGAAGGAAGTACTGCACTATTTATATTTACAAGATAATATAGAAAATAAATATATGTTTGCTGTAAAAAATGTAGTTCGCGAGGAATTACGTTGTTTATATTTACTCGATACCCTATAATGATATCCTATAACAAGCCTAACAATATCGAAGAAAAATGAAGATTTCAAGAGTATATAGGTACAAATCTACTATTAATATGCACAACATCCTTATTGGCGAACAATAAAAAAATTTGTGCTATTTATTTAAATTAATAAATATTTTTATCGGTCTTACAGTCTTCATAATATAAAATATTATTAGCTAAATATATTATATTATGAAGTACATAAGTAGAATTTGAAATAAATTCTTACTACTACAATATTATATTAAAAATTAAAAATAAAAATAAAATAAAATTAATAATAAAATAAAAATAAAAGAATAAATAAAATAAAAATAATAAAAACAATATTTTATGTTAATAAATGACAACCTAACTGCCTCCACCACCTTAAATTTAGAATTCTCAGGAACTAAACCAAATTGAAAAATCTATCATGCTACTTTATATATACCATCTCCATTTTAAATTTATTAGTATAACATTTATAGGACCCCCCTTTCTAACTGAAATGCCAAATGCAAATTTTATATTAATAAGGAATCATAAGTGTTGTCCAATTTACTTGACTCTAACATTAAATTTACATTATAGGGATTCTTCAAAATATGAATAATTTTAAGAGTATTTATTTTTAATCGAAAGAATGTAATAAGAATGTAACAAGTTTAAATTATGTTCTTTTAGACCGGATGTACCATTTATGCTTCGTAATATATATTGATGTTCATATATTCATTGCTTTGCTATCTTTGCATTTATTTTTATTTATTATTTGATTTTATTTTGAAAAGCATAATATTCAAGTTATTTTTAGAAGCAATAATAATATTAGAAAACTATTCAATAATTGTAAACATAAGGATGATAAATGTTTGATAACAGTAGTAGTGTTCAAAACAAATTGCAAAGATTGTCATAAATATTATTTTGGACAAACGGGAAGATACCTAAATCAAAGAGTATATGAGCATCAGTATAGCTTACGAAACATAAATTGTACATCTGGGCTAAAGGAACATAGTTTGGACATAGTTATGCTCATTTCGATTTAGAACATGTAGATGTTTTAAAAAAGAAACTCTTGCCAATATTAATATTTTGAAAAATTGCATTAATGTAAATTTGAAATTCGAATCACGTAAATTAGAAAACACATATCATTCTTTATTAATAAAAAATTTATTTTGCATGCTGGGTTTTTCATTTTAGTTTAGTTAGATGAATAGACTCATATCTTCGATCTTTCTGAGTCAGACGCGTGAATTGTTCGTGGCGAATTCTTTTAAAAACTTTCGAAACCATGATAACATTCCGAGAAAGTGCCATACTTTCCGAGAAAGTTGATTTACTAGAAGAAGAATACAACGAATTCAGTCTAAATGTTCTTCGAACGACTTAGTTGTGATGAAAATATTATCAATATTCAAGAAAGCGTTCGGTTCGAAGTCTGGTTCGATTATTCGATCTATTAGACGGAATTATGGTCCAGCATTTAACAGACCGCAAGGCATGGTGGTAAACGGTAAAAATTTCATTCCCGCTTCGCAAACGCCGGTATCGGTTATGATATCGATTGAAGTATTGTGTGATGATACACACTGCTTAGATACAAGGTTAAAATATATATATATATATATATATTATAACCCCAAATTCGGGTTATTAGTTACTGTTTACCGGTGTGTGTGTGTGCGTGGACACTTCCACGTCGCTGCTTGAGAACTCCGCTGTAAAGAGCACAGGGAATAGGGAATGATTCACGCGATATACTTTATGAGATTTTAACAATAGTAATATTTATTCTCGCATAAGACTATTTTACAAAGGTACACTAGCACATACGCTATGGGCTGATTGCGGGTTTCGCGACGATCTAATAATTATTTACGCGGATACTAGATCACATAAAATACACGGGGACGGGGGACACGGAACGGGACGCTTGCTATATACAACGTGGAGAAATACGGTATAATGCCGGACGTTATATTACAGACTATGCACATTAACATGATGTCATTTACAGAAGTATGACATTATAAAACGATACTAACGATAATGTTCTACTGACTACGCATGATATATATCAATCATACTTAACCGCTAAACTATACACGCGGGAATCGCGGCGCGCAGGCGCGGCGGTGGGCCAGGAACCAAGCTAAGCACATACATATATATATATATATATATATTGTGACGAGGAACGCAAGCACTGCGTGCGCCTGCCTTCCCCGTCCCGTTGCTCTCTCTCCAGCTGTAGCATGTACATATTTATCTGTATATTTATATGTAGAAATGTTTATATGTTGCAGGCCGACGCACAACCACCGGCGGAGAGGTAAGTGAGAGAGAGAGCGGGGAATGGGGAGAGACGGCCACGCGCGCGAAGGATTAGATAGATAGAAGGCCGCGAGCTATGAACACGCGTTTTAGCCGGCTTTTCGCTCCACGTGCTTTGTTTTCTTGGCTGTTACGGTGTCGTCTTGATCATCGTCTACGGGAACACGCCTCGTGCTCCACGTGTTTCCCCCTCGCTACGTACCTCTTCTTCGGGGAGGGTACACTCCCGAACGCGCGTGTTTGTGCCACGGCATTATGTGTGCGTGTAGCGCACTCGCACTGAGGACGGGCCCGAGCGGACGAACTTGTCGCCAGACCCCGTCTCCGCGGAATAACCGCCCCATCCCGGGGTTTCTGGACGGCGACGTCACCGCCGCTCCCGGTGAAGGAAGGTGCTGCTGCCGGACGAGGACACGCTGCGGGATCATCGAGCCCCGACTCGCTGTAAGTGGCAGCCCCTTTTCTCTCTCTCTCTCTCTCTTCCCGAATTTCTCGCGCGCCGTCGCCTCGGCGACCCTCGGCCTGCGTCCCACACGCCTCGCATATAGGCGCTGTACGAATCCTTGTTATTAAAGCCTGTTTAAATTTTAATTATTTTTATTTTTTTATTAGTATCAAGTGTGCTCCATTAGCCACCCTGTCCCACGCGCAGTCCCGAACGCGATATTTCGCCCTTCGCGAACCGCCCCTCTCCCTTGCCGGAATCATTCGGGGCTAAGCCCAGCCGGGCACAGATTTGCAACGGCCGTGCCCGCCGTCCTCGTGCTCGAGGCGGACACGCGCACCGTTACAATATATATATATATATATATATATATATATATATATTTATATGTTATAAAAGAACATAAGGCTACTTGCCGCCGACGACGATGCTGTCGCAGGCCTGATGCTTGCCGGTGCTCTCCGACTCTCGCTGCTGTTGCGGCTCGTCGCCGTTGATGGCGTCGCTATTCGCGACGTTACACGGACGGCAGCGCGTGTGCGCTTCCTCGGAATATCACGCTCACGGTCCGAGCTGCTGCGAGGATATAGTCGCGTTTCCGCTCCTGCGATGCGTACGCATGCAGTTTACACAAGTGTAACCTCGGAAACCGTCAGCCGCGAAGAACGCTCAAAAGGCTTTGCAATTCGATTCGATGGAAAACAAAAAGCGAACGATGTTGAAGTGGGATGGATAAAACTAGGTCGAACTATCTGAAGATCAGAGACGGAAGTGAAGTTCATTTCGAACATCATGCCTATCGTTGCGCTTCCAGGGCCCTCGCGGCTTGCGCGTACTATTTCGCGAAGTTACGCGAACACTCGCAGTTTCACACGAGCGCTCTAACCTACCGCCGCCGTTCGGGCGGTGAAAAACTCCCCCTCCCAAACCGCAGGTGGGCGCATGGTTGCGAAGGTGTTTGAATGGTGGCTGTGCGCGAGACGCGAACGTCATGGGTCCCATTTAATCACCAATTAATACGTTGATGTTGCGGGTATGCATTGGGGAACACAGTAGGGGATAATACATAATTTGACGAAATAAGGTAGGGGATAATACATGATTTTGGGAAACACGACGACCGTTACTTTACCCTTCGCATGTGCTCTAAAGAGAAACAAAAGAAAAGTAATTTCAGATAACGAAAAACGAAAAATATGATTACACCCGCTGGTGTGCAGTTTGGTCGTCGGTTGCTCGCTGTGATTCGATACAATTATATTTATTTTCCTATTGCTACTTCCCTACATCTAATTATAAACTAAGCCCTATTCTAACCTATTGCTAACGCAAATCTTATCCAAGAAAAAAGTAAACTATCACTGCGTGAAAAGAAAACCTATAATTATTATTAATATGTATCCTAGCCTAGGTACGTAATCAAGGTCCTAATGCTCGCTACTGTGTTATTCTCGCAAGCATTTCGCTTTCTTTCTTACGATTCACTTCTTCTTCTGCTTGACGCATGTTCGCTGGAAAACATTGTCATCGTTAGTGACGTTCCAGTTATCAGGTATTGGTACGACGTTGGTGGGGCGAGCAAGTAGCCCAGTTACTAGGGGAGCCATTGTGCGCTCTTGTAACTAGTGCTGTTGCTTCCGTCCTCACCCACCGACGCGGTGCGATCACCGTATCTCGGCTGAGGGTTGGCTCTAGTATCTTTTTTTCCCCCAATTTTCCAGGTCATCCCTTAACACGATTCGCGCTTACTCCTTATATATTTTCCATGAGGATCCATGGTTATCGTTTGCTCTCACGGGACGTGGTGGGGAAATCATGGGTCTCTGTTAGGTGATGGGTATTATCGGTCGGGTGTCCTTCTTCTCCGTGATTTATGGTCTTGGTTACGTGGTGGGCTCCGAGAGGGATATCGGTGTCGGTATGTTGGGGACGGAGAGGGGTTGCTGGGGCGTGATGCCGATACGGGTGAGGGGTATCTAGGTGATGGGGGTAGTCTTCTATGGTGAGGTGACGGCAACCGATACTGTGGTGATGGACTTCTTTGTCGCCTGCTCTCTTCTGCTCGTTTTCCGGTGATTTCCCTGTTGACTATGGGAATTGGACTGTCTCTTCGGGTATCTGTCCGGGAATTTTGCGAATGCGATCGTACGAGGTCGCCCCTTGTGTCTGCTTAGGCGGATGACTCACTTATCGTAATCGTTTTCTTCGGGGACGTTGTTTTTTCATTATCAATTGCCGTCAGTCTCAATCGTCTATTCGCCCTTTCTGACGGAGAGTAGGCCGCGGTGCTCACCATGCATTCGTCTTGTGCCGGCGGTTCTTCGATCGACCGGAACTCATTTCTATTAATCTTTTGCATGTACGACGGATGTAGGTATCTGCATATCCTGTCGAGCTGGGCTTCCAGTGTTAGTGCAGGTGCCATCTTATCTAGTAGGACGCGTATGCCTCTGAGATATGAGCCAATGGGCTCTTTTGAGCCTTGCGTTCTATCACGCAATTCCTCCTCTAGGCGCAGAGTATAATCGATAGGCCGGAATTGATAGCGCAGTGCTGCTTTGAATTCTTCCAGCGTATGCCACTGTTTGCATAGGGGTCTGGCCCAAATACGGGCTGAGCCGGCCAGTATCCTTGGAATCAATTTTAAAATATCAGCCGCTGGGATGTCGAGACTGTTCATTGTCTCCTCCATGCTATCGATAAACTCCTCCACGTCTTCGCGAGGGCCTCCCATGAATTGTACCTTCCACTGGTGCAGCAATTGTCCGGTCCGTGTTTCCTTCAAATACGTGTTTTCGAAGGGTCGGCTTGTATTCGTGTGATTAAATGTTGTCGGTGCTGCGTTAGGCGTGGGCTGCGCGTCAGGTGTTGTGGAGGGTATACCTGGGTGTGGCATCGCGGCGTAATGCTGGAACAACGCCGGGTGCGCATATGGCCATCTTCCAGGTATATGTTGCCAGCGGTTGGTAGCAGCTGGGAGATGGTGTTCTCCAGTGGTGTTTGTGCTGTGCGCTGATGGTGATGGCCATAGCCCGTACGGGTATCCCATGTATGGAGATATATTCGGCCAGATCGGTGCTATGGTGGCGACATGGGGTTCTGTGGAGTTTTTATTTTCTGCAGTATCGTTGTTATCTGCGTCGTGTTGTATATGCTCGAGTGCGGTGGAACTCAAAACTTTTGGCGATTCCACAATATCTGGGTTTGTCTCTTTTGCTTCTTCATCTTTGGCGTGCCATTCTGCTGCTTTTGGTTCGAAAAGCCGCCGCATTTCGAAGTGCAGTAGTCTGTCTTTCAATATAGTTAGATCTTCATCTATTTGAATATGTAGCCGTTCGCTTTCACTGAGCAGCATGTCTTTTTGTAGTTTCTCATAGACACCGCTAAGTCTTGCTCTCTCCTCATCTATATCACTTCTAGTCTCTTGTGGGAGCTTCATTGTTCCTTGCTGGGGTTCTCAAAAAAAAGGGACGACACAACGATACAAGTGAAAAATAAAAAAAAAACGACCACGGTATATATACAATAAAAACGTAAGAACAGCTACTCTACGTGTTCTTGTTTAGGTCTACTCGGAGTAAAACCAAAAAGCGTATTTTTTTAGAGGGAGATAAAATAATATTCTCTTCTTTTTCTGGAAATTGCTATTTCCAACAGAACCGTAGAAAATTTTTCTTCTTCCAGTAGATTTGGTACTCGTCTATACGTGTAGCAGAATAAGTTCTTATATGTAGTAACGGACGAAGTATTTGCCGTAGTATAATTCTCTTGATTATAAAAAAAAGTGTAAAAACTGAATTTAATGTTTAATGTAGATAGATAGTAAAAGAAAATATTATTATGCTATAATCTTTTTACAAATGTGATTATTTATAAAATTGGTTATAAAAAAGTAAAGTAAAAATTTTCAAAGAGAGAAAAAAAATGTGTAAAATTGGTTTATTTTAACTTGAACATCAATTCCAAATTTGTTGATAAAAATTTTGTTTATATAAAAAAAATTATTTAATTTTGACTATTATTATTATTATTGTTATATTACTATTTTATTCTAAATTGAATTATTGTTGTTATCCAAGTTATCTTCACTGTTATTATTATTTCATATAACTGCTGACTATTATTTAATATTGTTTAATGTTATTTATGATTATTTAATATTTCATAGTTTAATATATAATATCTAAAAATAGAAAGAATACTTACAATATTAGAATTCTATTGAACTTAAGCGTGTAATTTTAAATTATGTTTGTTATGATGCTCCCAGCAGCTATTTGTTGAAATTAATAGCTTAATTATGAATACTCATCAACATATTAATTAAATGATTAAATTGAACAAATTTCGAAAGATAAAAAGAAATTAGCGGCATTTGCTTTTTTGTTTTCAGTTTAACAACTACCATTTATTTATTTGCAATACTAACTTTTATTTGCAAAAATCTTTCATTTTCAACAAAATTATTTAAAATGAATTTCCACCATTGTAGTGAATTTTCTCAACCATCTCCACTTTAGGGAGTTGAAAAATTCTAACTTCTTTCTGAAAATTGTTCTCTTTCAAATATCTTATTCTGTGTACCTATATGTCAAGCGTATAGGTTATGCCTGTCAATAGAAAGAGAGGGAAGTTCTTCTGCTACTTGAGCCATTTTCTTCTTCTTTTTTTTCTTCTTTATAAGGTGGTATTGTTTTTATACTTTAATTGTACGTGATGGTGAAGAGGATAAAAGCAATACCGATAACAAGGGGGGAAAGGTGTCCTTTGTACACTGAGTGTAATATACTTATTATTGCATATGCTTTTCAGTTATAATGTTTTGTAGTGATGACGATTTCATTAATCTCTTCTAATTTCGAGATTGACATATGTTATTCCTTCTGAATATACTGATGAATTATTTGTAACAATATATATTTCAGATAAAACTATCTTTTATGTGCTGCCCAGGATCATATGTAATATGGTAAAAAGTACAAAAAAGGACAGGGACGATACGGTATTTATGTGCTTTTACGCATAATAAGAGAGGAAAGGATACATAAGATATTTTATATACGAGTTTAATAAATATTGAGGGACATGAGTAACGAGAAATGACTGCAAACGTATTAAAATCAGTGAAATGTATAAGATATATATATATATATATATATATATATATATATATATATATATATATGAAGCATGAGAAAAATATACATATGAATTTAAATATAATATTGATAATTTAGAATAATATATGAATAATAGGTGAATAATTTGTAAATAGAAAAATATTCGAATAACTGGTAATATATAAAACTTTTTAGAAAATGCTAATTACCTTATATGTAAGCCCACTAAGTTTGTTTGATACTTACTGTGAGCATTCTATAATTTATACATATATATTTGAAAAGAATATATATATATATATATATATATATATATATATATATATATATATATATATTCGGAATGAGTGGGGGAAGGGTTGCCCAGTAAATAAAACTCGTACTTTCACGGAAAAGTAAATCTCTTGTTTTGGCATAAAAACCCTCGTGGGACAGAGGGAAAATCCAGAACAAGAGTCTGTTTATTCAATTCGACTATCGTCTATAATAAATTTATATAAATTATATATATAATATTATATAAATTAATTTATATACAAGGTGAAAACTTTACACACTCATACACAAGAAAATCACGTACACGCTTATATAAACAAAAACACAATTATTACAGAAAGAATCGCGGTTACAGCTATTCTTAAAACTAAAGGCCTCTACTTACATTATTGATAAGTTCGCTAATCCGGGGCCTGACGGCCGCACAATTTATTCAGTTCTCAATCTTTGCACCGTCACACTACGCGTGGACGATGGGAACGGGGAGAGACAAACACACAGGCACGCAGTGGACCTCAACGTCTCGGGAAACTCCTCACTACGGTACCGAGCGAATCCACAACAACTGGTTCTCTACTCTCGTCCAGGAACAAGTGACGTTAAAATTCTCGGCCGTGAACGTCGCTCCGAAATACCAACGCAATGTTTCTCGAGGACATACGCATATACAATCCAGCTACCATACTAAGGCCTAGATACTAACCACACCTTTCATCACACATACAGCTTTAACAAAACCTCGACTCTAGATTCTAACGCGAAAAATTTCGACTCTACTCATGTACACAGTCAAAATGAACAAGATGCGCGCTCCACTGTCGTCAATACTGAAACGTCTCCCAAATTCTCTCCTGTCACCAGTCCCATCCGCTCATTTACTTTTTATCCACTTCAAATACATTGTTTCGACGTATACTTGGGTTAAACCACTAAAGTCAAAGAATGTCAATAATGTTACTCTCGCTATGAATGTGATATTGAAACATGGAAGAGTACCATCAAATCTACAAACCGATCAAGGAAAAGAATTTTACAATTCACACTTCCGAAACCTCATGAAGAAATATAAGATAAATCTATATTATTCACACAGTAATCTTCATGCAAGTATTTGTGAACGATTTAATAGAACTCTAAAAAATGTAATGTGGATACAATTCAGCAAACAAGGAAACTACAAATGGATAGGTATCCTACCAGATTTACTGAAAGCTTACAATTTAAGAAAACATCGAACAATAGGAATTGAGCCTGAAAATGTAAGCCAAGAAAATGAAAAGGAGGTGAAGAAGCGTTTTTCAATTGAGATGATAGCAAGGAAAAAACCGAAATATAATGTCGGAGATAATGTACGAATAAGTAACATAAAACATATTTTTGAAAAAGGCTACATACCTAATTGGTCTACTGAAGTTTTTAAATATCAAGAGTTATAAAAACTGATCCAGTAACTTATCACGTTAAAGATTATTACGATAAGCCTGTATCGGGGGGTTTTTATAAAACTGAAATTCAGAAGACTAAGTATCTTGAAATTTATCTAGTAGAAAAAGTGTTAAAACGGAGTGGTAACCGCGTATATGTTAAATGGTTAGGATTTAATCGTGAGCATAATAGTTGGATAAATAAAAAAGAAATTAATTGAATACAAGATATAATGTAAGTAACATATATGGATAGGTGCATGGACACTAATTTCAAAGTAAATAAGACAGACATTGTATTATGATTATAATATTTATTTATGTAATTAAAGCTTATTTGTTTTGTTAGCCATATTAATGAAAAATTCTTTATCTTTTAATATTGCTGACGATATCTTGTGGTAAGAAAATTTGAAAGTTATCGTCCAGCTCAGCAACGACTTTGGTTCCATATTTTGTGGAGACTTGCTTAAGAGCAGTCACCATGTATTGATGATTTTTCTCCAACTCCGTACATTTCTTCCTCGGCAAGAACTCGCTCTCAGAAATTTTATTTAGAGTGGTTAAATCCATTCTAAAGGAAAAAAAATATTTTCTTAATTCCACCATAGTAAAACATTAATTTTTTAAGAGAAAATGAACTATGAATCTTACCTTATTAGATTAATCTTGTTTTCTTTGGAGAAGGTTGACAATTCTCAAACTCTGCAACTGCTCGAATGAGTTCTTCACCATCCTCAATCTGTTTATATAGCTGATTTCCCACCATAAGTTTTGTCCCTTAAATTGCCTTATAGAGTACATCTCTTCTCTCGACTTCAACTGAGCTTACCCCTTCCAATACCTCCAAGATTTCTTCAGGATTCCATGCATGTGATAGTTCATCCGATGTATTATACTCAACGCTTATTGTGTACACCTTCACTGCCATAAAGCGTCATCCTCTCTCATGCAGCTTGATATTCCTTGGTTGCTTTATCGCCCCTCTCTTCTTCTGCGTGTATATCACATATACTATCAACAGTTACTCGAATCTCATTGGTGATTTTATTCTCCCTCTCTTCTTCCTTAGTAGCTGCACCTACTTGAGCTACTCTTCCATTAGTCTCATCGAATCCCCTCTCATTATCATTCCCCTCCTCTATTTGCTGACTTTTACTTTCTATTATTTCCCTCTCTACCTGACTTTCAGCTTGCGACATTTGCTCTTCTAGGATTTTATAGTGACTCCAAGGTAATGTATCTGTAATATTGGGCAATAAGTATCTTTTATCATCAAATGGACTGAGGGCAATTTTTTTCTGTTTTTCTGTATGCACTATGTGTAATTTGGAGCGAAAGTTACACTGCTCTCGCTGTATAATCACGAGATTTTCCAAACATCTTCGATAATCCTCAAACGTGATTGATGTTTTTACAACGTTCAAATTTATTCCTTTAGCTTTTTTCACTATCCCTCCTCCATCTACTATAATTTTACTCCGTAAACCGATAAATTCCACCATGATCTTTCCATTAGATTCATCTTTCATGAGCCCAAGAACTTTTTTATTTTGACTTGGAATACCATACTGATTATTTTCGTCATAATCAGAAGTATCAAATTTATGAATATCTTCTTTCATTATTTGATACATATCAATATCCTCTACTTTATATATCAAGCTATCAGTATCAGTATACAAGAGCTTACACTTTTCGCCCACTCGACGTTTCATGTAAGAGTATTGAAAATCATACACTAAAGCCCAACGTATATCAGCATTTTGATTGTTACACTTGTTTTCTTAAGCTGAATGGCAACAAAATTTTCGTTGAAAATTGCACAGATATGATAATTAGGTAGGGCTATGCGTGCCTCTGCTCCATATCCACCAGTGAATTTATTTAATAAACGTACATCAACGCGAGATCGCTCTTGCTCAATGCATTTTCCATATACAGCATTAATTAATAATTTATAAAAACGTTTTTGAAACTCATTTTTTGCATGCTTTCGTTTTTCAGTATTTAGTTCGACATATGGTTTCAGCCAGGGTTTCTGTTTAAAACTCAAAATTCTATATACTTTTTTCAAATGAAGATCATTATCAAGCGCTTGCTTAAGAGTACGATAATGAATTATATACCTTTTTTTATCATTCAATGTAGTTAGCAGTTTCTTCTTTTTTGAATCAGGTGGTTTACGATGCACAGAAAGGTAAATCACGATACTGGTCATGTATTTCCTCGGGATATTCCAAATCTACTTCAGCAATATAGTCTATATCTGAATCTGATGGTGTATTGAAAAGGTTACGAGTTCATTCATAATCAACCCACTTAAATTTTCCAATTGGTAAATGCTGTACCATCGCCCAACCATATAGATTATTAATATCCTAAGATAAAAGTGTCTTTATTTTATTTTTTTTATCGTATCTCGATCCCATATATGGATTATTTGCCTTTGAATATCGATTGCAGCACTGATTTCTTCCACCCCGAATGCCTGATTCAATAAATAATAACATGTCAATATCAGTCAGAAGCCCTCATTCTACTTTTGTCATTTTTAGAGCTGCTGAAAATGTTAATCCTGGAGTAGTGTAAAAGTGTGCAGGATATAAGCCGTAGGCTTTAATAGATGTATTTCGAAAACTTTCGAAGATATCTGCTAATAGGAGAACATCTGTTTCTAAGTATAATTCCGAATATTCTCCTAATGTTCAACTTTCCCATACTTGAAAATTTTTTCATGTTTATGGACAAACTAATTATACTTTTTAATGTCCATCCGGAATCATTATCCTGAAATGCTTCTAGATGTGCAAAAAGTGGTTCGTTAATATGTTCCTCATACCGTTTTTCTAAATCAGTAGACATGAACACTATAGCACTCACAGTTGCGAAATATTTAATCTCTGTTGTTTCTTCTCCATTTTTCTGCATGGAAAACTCTGATATAAAATCAGAATTTAGTTTTATTGCTGTATATTCTTGTAACCAAGCTCTAACTTTATCTTCAAAGAGCTTCTGTGCGTCGACCAAGAAACTTAGAATGTCCAGATGTTCTAAGTTAACAACAACGTCTGTTCTTATTCGATTTTTAAAAGCAGATTGTATATCTGGCCATTCTACTTTAGCTGACTCGTTAGAGATTAGACTACCTCCCACTGACACTTCACTATCAAGATGATAACGAAATCTTGCTTGTAAACATGAAAGATAAACAAAAATGTTGAACATTTTTGATTTTCTGCTCGAGAGAGACCTTATTTTTTGCCAAATTCCCTCAGCTTTATTCTTTTCTGTTCAGTTATTGATAAATAATTAGCGAGTTCGTGTATGCTTAATTCACTGACACGCTCGTAAATATCACGAAGTTTTTTCACTTGAAATTCAATAGACGAAAGTAAAGCCATCTTGAACTAATAAAATCTTTTCAAACTTCATTTAATAATGCTTATTTACTGACTGATAAAAGTAAGACACAAAAATAAAACACTGATACAATACAACACACTCGTATTGAACATAGAAGAAAAAATAAGAAAGATGAAACTAAACTTATTTGACTGAGGTATAGAAACTGTGTTCCTCCAAGATATTGTCTCGATTTTAAAGGAAATGAAAATATGGCGAAGGGGAAGCAGAAGTGGAAGGAGAATATCAGTCATATAGAAAACTTCAATAAATAACGTGGTAGAATGAGAAGAAAATATATATTATCTGACTAGAGCCAATCAAATATCTACCTTTTAGTACATTCATGTAGATCATCTCCTTTCTCCTTGAACATCCAATGATAAACGTGAGATCTTACGGAGGAAGGAGGTGTATATCGTTTTACAATCATCTGAATTTTACTATTACGCCCTTTTGCTTCTCCTGCACTCAATCGTAAGTGACTTTCTCTGTGAATGGAGGGGATGACTTGACTTGTCAGGAAAACTCAATCTTCATCCATCCAATCGAATTTATTTTTGATTTTTTTGAATAAACCAATTGTAGCAGAGCAGTCATTTCAGGAGAAGGGAAGACATCTTATGAAAATGAAGACATAAGCATAAAACTATCATTCCTAATCATCACTTCTGCCTATAAAAATTAGTATATATCAATCTGAAAATGGCTAGAGTGCGAGAATATGAAGTAATATTTGAAAAAAATATTCTAAAATGTCCGGAAGATAAAGTGTACTTCTGCGATATGCAGGGATTTCAGTTAAAAGGACCGCAAACTTTTATTTTAAAAGAACTCAGTTTTCTGAGTTTGGAACGAGGTGCACTTCCTAGTTCGTACCTCTTTCAACGACCATTTCTGTGGCATCAATTCACATGGACTGAGAAAAAAACAGTATACTGGCTGGAACGGAATTACCATGACATTAATTTGGAACGTGGCGACATCCCTTATCATGGTCTGCAAAGCATAATGGAGATTTGTTGTGCTGGAATGCAGAAAATATACGTGAAGGGTCGAGAGAAGAAGAAATGGTTATCAAACCTTCTACCAAATATGTAAGTTTTCATAAATTGCCCATACTTTTTCCATATTCTGCCCATAATTTTTCCATACTTTTTCATACTTTAATACTTTTTTCATAATTTTTCATAATTTTCATAATTTTCATAAATATCATAATTGTCATAATCTTCCATTATTTTTATAATTTTTCATAATTTTTCATAATGTTTTTTCTCTAATTTCAGCAATATAGCTGATTTAGAGGAACTACAGTGTCCATAGCTGCAATCGCTACAGAGTGAAGAGCACTACGTGGTTTGCGGGAACCATACGTCATGCAGAAGGCAAGTTTTATAATTACCAATGTATGGAATCCATAACGTAATGATTATGCGCACATGTAGAGAACATTATTTAAGTGGGAAGTACGGATGGGACGAAACTGGTTGAACAAAATGTATTTTAATATAATCTTAAAAAAAAATGAAATTTATATTAATAAAAAAAAAATATTTTATTCCTACCTTAAAAAATTTGAAATTTAAGAAATTTTAAAAAGAAAATCTAAAAGTAAAGAAATTATAAATTAAAGTAATTTTAAAAAGAAATTTTTAAATCCAAAAAAATTATAAATTGAAGAAATTTTAAAAAGAAAATTTAAAAGTAAAGAAATTATAAATTAAAATTATAAAAAGAAATTTTTAAATAAAAAAGAAATTATAAATTTAAGAAATTTTAAAAAGAAAATCTAACAGTAAAGAAATTATAAATTAAAGTAATTTTAAAAAGAAATTTTAAAATGAATAAAAATTATAAATTTAAGAAATGTTTAAATAAAAAATTCTAGGAAATATAAAATTCCAAGTATTTTCTTAAAATTCCTAGAATTTCATGACCCCCCCCGCCGTTGGTGGTCGGTTGCATTTACTTTGTAACCCTCTCTAGCTTACCTTCTTCTTTGCTGCATCGTCCTCGGCTATGGTTCTTCAGTTCGGTTGTCTACTTCAACCATTTATTTTTATATACATTTATTCCTATACAGACACTTCTTTATTTAAAATGATACATTAGTAATTTAAATAATTTAAGAAAATATTATACATTTTAAAAAATCTAGGTTAGTATTAGATATTGTAATATTAGTTTATATATTATAACCCAACTTTAGCGGGTTACTTACCTTAATATCTCACGAGACGTCGACGTCGCTGGAACGAGAGAACGGGGAACGGGGAACTAGGAACACGAAAGAATGAGTCTAATTGTTTAACAATATATAATCAAGCATTTATTACAACTCGCTTATCACACATTCCTTACTCTACGCGTTACAAATCGCTTGGCAATTTACATTTAACGTTATACGCGCGACGGCGACAAACACGACAGAGCGGGTTCCGCGGACAAGGATAGATGCGGTACGACAGGGGGGGAGAAAGGGGGGACGCGGAGTAATCTACAGCTAGACGTTCGCGCGGTCGCGGCTATGCTACGATGGCGCGCGCTCACAGGGGGACACGCACCTTACACATTACTAATATAGAAGGCTACTTGCCGAAGGGTCCTCGGCGCCGCTGCTTCCTCTCGATCGCGTGGCTTCCTCTCGTCCGGGTGGTGCCTTCGTACTCCCTCTCTCTCTCTCTCTCTCTCTCTCTCTCTCTCTCTCTCTCTCTCTCCTTTACTCTCTCTCTTTCTCTCTCTCTTCTGTGCGGGACTATCTTCCTTCCTTCCTTCTCGTTTTCTCACTGAGCCTTCAGGCCCAGGGGCGGTGCTGGTTCAACGGTCGTGGATCAGGCGTTGCTATTAAGCTCGTCGTCGATGTATACACGGCTGGTGCGTGGTAATGATCGGAATGCGGGTGGCAACCGAATCGGAGAAGAGTTCGATAGTTTTGTTGACAACTCGACTCGATACGTCAGATCTCCTCGACGGCTCGGGGAAGAAGGAGAAGGTGAACTTCCTTTTTCTACGCTTCCTTCTTCGCGGGCGAACGTTGCGCACTCTCGCGGCGCGTGCTTCGCGTCTTTTCGCCGTAACGCGCGAACGCTCGGTTTTGCACCCGCGGACCGGCTATTTGGTCGGTTACAAACTGCCCCTTTTAAACCGACGGTGAGGCGCGTTTCCAAGTCCTTCGCACGTCTTTCGACCGGTAAGGATATGATTGGGGATGGGGAGTGGAATCCGTGGATATCGGAACCGCTCGTGTGAAATTTAAAGTGTTTTTTTCCGAACTCAAAATTATAAATTTTTTATAACTAAAAACAAAATTAACTCTACCTTTTTCGTGACCATCGGTGGTCTCTCGGTGTTGTCGTCGTCCGCTGGTGGCTTTATATAATTCAATGTGGGCTTACATACTAAGGGTTTATTCCTGTTCTAGTGTATATAACGAAAATGAAATGTCAGTTCTTCGCGCTGATTTTAACAAATCCAATATTAGGAATTTCTTAATACTGTGGGCACATTAAATAGAATATTTCTTTGCGCTGGGGCATAAAAGGGAAAAAATATTTATCACTATAAATACCTATTCTAGCTAATTATTTTAATATGAAATAAAAATAAAAGGTGATTAAGACTACGCTAAGCTTGTAACAGTTATATAAAAAATGAAACGTATAAACTAACTCTAAGATAATTTTAAAAATATGAAGCGTGTGAACTAACTCTAAGGTAATTATAAAAATATGAAACGTATAAACTAATTCTAAGATAACTATGAAAATATGGCACGTATAACTAACTCTAAGATAATTATAAAAATGTGAACATATAAGCTAAATCTAAGACACTTATAGAAAATATACAACTTATGCTCTAATTATCCTAATCTATCATCTCCACTATGTCTATGTTTCTATTGTGTGTGACTCTTGCTCGTCACTTCTTCTTCGCTCGGGGCCTGCTTCGGCTATCTTCTCCAGCTTCTCTGCGCTGTGCTGGCTTTTCCCTGTATTGAACTCGGAGGCTGTAAATGAGGTTTTTCTATAGTTATTGATTTTCTCTCAGCTCTCGTTGGGGCAATGTTGCTGGCTCGTGCAAGTAGCCTTCTCTTTACTTGGAGCCATTGTATGCTCTTTTCTCGTGCCAGTTGTCACCCGTCAACGCTGCGGCATCGCTACATTGCCGCGCTCGCGTGTGTTTACTTTTTCATCTATACTTATTACGGGACACCCGTATCACGCCCTATTTCTTCGCATTGCTAACCCCTGAACAATGTATTGGGCTGTTTTGCTGGCATCGCCGTATGGGGACATGGGGGATCTCAATGGTATCTAAGTCTGCCTCGTCGACTCTTGCGCTCTTGGTTGCGCGACTGTCGGGGGCTCAGCCTTTCCTAACGCCACTTCTTCCGCTGCCACTTTCTCAGACAACTGCCGCATCGTCTTATCGCCTTCGTCTGGCGACCGCCTCGCGCTCTCGCCCATCCCTTCCCCCTTCCAAGAAGAGGAGGCGGAGGCCGGTCTCTCGGGACAGGATGTACAGGTATGCACATCTGTCGTCGGATTCCCATAGCGGTAGCAGAACTTGCTACTCCGCGGTAGCAGGCAGTCGGAGTACCTGTGACTTTCGGTGCCGCAATTCCAGCAGCCATCCTTTTTCCCGGCCTGTTGTTTAGAAAACGGCCTTGCGGGATAGGATGGGTGCGGTCACTTGGGGGGTACAAAGTTTTCTGGGGGGGGGGGGGTGACTGTCAACGCCATTAGCGCTGGTATTTTTGGCGTAGTCAAAGTGGAAACTCGCGTCGCTTGTTGTGCTACAGGGCGGTAGAGGCTGGCGAGGGGACTGGTTGAACGTTGAATTTTGAAGGGATTAAAGTCCTTTTTATATTCTAACCTGTAGTTGTCGGTGTGGCTTCTGGTTGAATTTTCTGGGCGCGATAGGGAGATCTGGGACGACTGACCGGCACACGCTCCTTCATCATAGGGGCCATCAACTTCCTTGAACTTCGTAGGAATTATTATTTTGCCTTGCGTTTTCTCGTCTATATTGCCCGGGGACTTTTGGCGATTCTTGTCCTTGCCGGATCGCTGTGTCCCCACGAACCGCATAAAGGCACAGCGGTCTCCACGGTAGAGGCGAACTTCGCCCTCTTCCGGGATACTTACATATACGATAGGCGCTGGCTTCTCGACTCTAGCTGGCTTTTTTGGCATAATTCGCCTATGGCATTTAGGGCCTGGCCGGTATGGTAGGGGGCTGATAGACCGTATTTGCTGATGCGTGGAATACGGTATCGCATCTGGTGGGTTACGGTGGACCACAATGCGTCTACGGGACGCTTCTAATAGTCCAGTCTTATGCATGCGTCACTATCGGACTTGTAACCCACGGCAATTGTATCGCCCAAGTCCTCATATCTCCTTGTGAACGGATTGAAGATCCAGTCCGTCTCTTTCTTTTTCTCTTCGTCTCTATTTGCTGTCCCTTGCGATATTGCTGTGTTACGTGCACACTCTGGTGCGTCTCCTAAATCCTCTCGTCTTTGTGGTCTTCGTAGTTCGTTCTAGCGTCATCTCCTGATGTTATTGCGGTAGTTTTCCGTCTTTCCGGACGCTCGCAGAAGGTGTTGGTAATTTCTGCGCTTTCCGTAGTTTTAAGTCGTTGCGGACTATCGCCATCGGTATTTTTGATGGAGTCGGTAGTTTTACGTCGTTCCGGACGGTCGCAGACGATGTCATCCTTTGCGTTTTCGCTGGTGGCGGTACGGGGTGGATGGGGGGTATTTTCTAGGTCGTCGAGGGGGGAATTGCTGGTGTCCAGCAAGGATGAATTGTTAATAAGTTAATAAGTGTCCACCAAAAATGAATTGTTGTTGACCGGTATAGTTGTTCTCGGTTCGGGTTCGTCGACACCTAGCTCCTGAGTTGAGTCCGGGCTGAACTCAATCAGGTTTCCTACTTCTATTTATTGTTCTCGCTGGTGCAGGGCTTGGGCCAGTTTAGCCGTATCGAAAACTTGCTCGTGGTGGCGTAGGTGTTCGCGCGTCGCGATTACGGGTTCTGAGCCCGTCAGGTTGGGGGTATGAGCGTCCCCTGGTCAACGCGGTTGGTTGGTTAACACGGACCGGCGCAGCCCTCTACCTCTGCCTACGTTCGGAAGCATCGTCTTGGGTAAAGGTACCTGTGCAGAAACGAGATGGTGCATTAGGGGGATAGTATTTTTTCATGTCCGAAACGTGTACTTTGGTTTTCTTCCTGTCGTCCATATCTTCTAGCTCGAAGATGACAGGGGATATTTTCCTGACTATTCGGCATGGCGCAATGAACTTTGGTGCTAGTTTTGCTGCGAATCCATCCGGCCCTGATGATAATACATGGTTTCTCCTACAAACCATATCGTTTTCCTCGAACGAAGCTTCTCGTCTCTTTTTGTTGTAATGACGTGACTGTTTTTCGCTGGCCACACTAAGGTTTTTCCTGACTAATTCATGAATGGCGGGAAGCCTCTTCATTCGATTTAGCTAGTCAGCAGGTGTTAATGGTTGATGTGGTTAGTTTGCTGTGCGGATGTTTCTATACGTGAGCATCTCCCTAGGATTTCTACCGAAATTTAGGAAGGCTGGCAAGGCTTGAGTACTAGAATGCACACAGGTATTCATGGTAAAGGCTAGTTCGTGTAGGTGGATATCCTAATCTTTGTGATCTTCTTTGACAAAGATTGAGATCATGCCTTTGAATGTCCGATTTACCCGTTCTACAGGGTTTGCCTATGCATGATACGGTGCTATCAGCTGTTGCACTATTCCGAGTTCGTCGAGTCGCTGTTTGACTAACTTATTGGCGAACTCGGTGCCATTGTCGGAGATTAAAAACTTGAGGCAACCCCATTTGAATACAGCTAGCTCTTTTAGCGCCTTTATTATCGTCTGCCCCGTTGCCTTTCGGAGTGGTCGAAGCTCCACGTATTTGGTAAACAGATCCTCGAAGATCAATAGATATTTGTGTTGACCTTTACTGGCCGGAAATGGGCCCAGTATGTCATTGGCCACGCTCGTCCATGGCCCTTCCACATATCTGTGTGTCATCCAACCTGTTGGTGCTCTCTGGAAGACTTTGTATAACTGACATTCTGGGCAGTGTTTAATATAGCTGTAAATATCTCGCCTCATCCCTGGCCAGTAATAGTTTCGAGAGACCTTGTCTAGTGTTTTATCAACACCAAAATGTCCGGATGTCGGTGTATTATGATACTCGAACATTATCCGCTCTCGGTCTTTGGAAGAGATGGCAATCTTCCAGTCGTCTTCCTCGGGGCCTAGTATGTCCGAGTAGACGTTTGGGCGATGTTTTAATAGTATATTGTTCTTAATGCACCAGTGTGGATATTTCTCTGGGCATTTTCGGATTTCGCTTACTTTTATTTCATACCAGCTATCTCGCTCTATAACGGTGATGGTGGCTGCTGGTGATGATTCCATGGTAGGGGGACGGGAGAGTGCGTCTGTCACCTTGTGCAGTGAGCCTTTTCGGTGGATGATTGTCATATTATAGGATTGCAGCACTGTGGCCCATCTCGCTAGCCTGCCCTTGGGTTTTTTTAGCGTATGTAGGCATTTTAGGCTACTATGATCCGTGATCACTGTGAATGTTTCTCCCAACAAATAGGCTCTAAATTTCTCGACGGCCCATAGTGCCGCGAGGCACAATTTCTCGGTAACCATGTAGTTTACCTCTGCCTTTGTTAGTAAGTGATAGGGTGTTCTTCATCGTCCGTGTTTTGGCTAAGCACGGCACCGAGGGCATAATTGCTGGCATCGGTTTGGAGTATATAGGGTCTATATTGTATGGGGCACGCTAACACGGGTGCTTGCGTTAACAAGATACGCAGTTGATTGATTGCGTCTTTCTTGTCCCAGTGCCATCTCACGTTTTTCCGCAATAGCTTGCTTAAAGGTGCTTTTACGTCCGCTAAAGATTTAATGAAGCGGGCGTACCACCCTACCATGCCGATAAAAGTTCTCAGCTGTTTAATGTTCTTAGGTGGTGGATATTCCATGACAGGCTTTAGTTTGTCGGGGTCCGTACGCAGTCCGTCTTTATCTACCACATATCCTAAGTGGCGTACTTCCGGGCAACAGACCTCAGACCTGTCCTTATTGATTTGTAGTCCCACCTGTTTAAGGGGGGCCAGTACCGCTTCTGATTGCTAAGTGTGTTCCTCGAAAATGCTTGTGGCGATAATGATATCTTCCATGTAGACAAACACGTAGCGTTGCCACTGCGGTCCGAACACGACATCCATGCCGCATTGGAAGCTGGCTGGGGCGTTGGTCAGCCCATATTGAATCCTCGTGTATTGAAACAGCCCTTTCTGTGGGACTGCGAAGGCAGTTATTTTCTTGCTGTCGTCATCTAAAGGAATCTGGTGCTACGCCTGACTCAGATCTATCTTAGAAAGATAGCGAGCGTCACGCAGATTATCCAATAGGACGTTCATGTGAGGAAGAGGATATGCATACTTCATCGTCACCTGGTTAACTGCCCTGTAGTCAATACAGAACCTAATGTTGCCGTCTTTTTTCGGCACGATGACCGGACAACTACTCCACGAACTCTCGGAAGGTTCGATAATTCCTTCGGCGAGAAGTCTGTCGACTTCTGCGTGGCCCTGTTTTAATATTTTGTCTGGTATACGGCGCAGGTGCTGTTTAATGGGTCGGTGTCCATGCACGTCTATATGATGAGGGGGCATCTGTGCAAGCTTCAGTATCCCTGTGTGTTTTGGTATCAGCTGGTCAAATAGCTGGTTCAGTTGTTGCCTTTCTTTCTGCTCCAACCGGGCGACACCGTTCACGGCCGTTAAAGCCGAGATGGCTTGTACGTCGTTGTTCGCACGTGTCACGAAGTGTCTCACTATGTTTTTCTCGATGTAAAGGGAGGTAGGTGCGACTCCAATAGCCTCTTCCCTTACGCAATTCCCGAGGTTCTCCTGTTCGGGCCGCAACGCGTGCAGTTTACGGTGGTAACACCATCTTCGCCGCAATTGTAACAGAAGATGCGTTTTCGCTCGGGACATCTATCTGCCCAGTGCCCTTGTCTACTGCATATCCAGCACGGCCGATCATCTTCGCCGTTGTTTCTTCGTTCTGTACGTGGTCGCGGTACCTCACGACGTGTTCGTTCATATACTGGATATTCATCGTTGCGTTCTCTTGAAGGTGATCGGGGGTAACGCTTCTGCTTATTGCTTCCTCGAACTAGACGATAGTCGCGAGAGGGGCTGGTTAATCGCGTCTTGTTACGTCGTGACTGGCTTCTAGGCTTATATCGTGTTTCATCGGTCAATTTGGATTGGGGCCGAGGGGGTGTTACCGAACGATATCTGGGAGAGGGACTACGATATTGTTTCTCCCTCGATTCTCGTCTAGATTCTTCCCGTGATTTTCTGGGTGAAGGGCTAAGGCTATTTTCCCGGTTACGTCTACTTGGAGAGGAGCCTTTGCTATGTTCTTTTCTTGATGTTACTATTGTTGCTGGTGGTTCGACCAACGTTACATTTTTTGACTGTTCCTCGTCTAGTGCTGCCCGTCTCGATTGTCTGGTCGCTCTTCCAGACTGTGGGCAGGCTGCGCTGCTCATCAGACAGGTTTCTGCTGCTGGCGGCTCTTTGTAGCGACGAGTTAACTCTCTCTTGAGTTCTATTTGTTGGCCTAACACCTGCAGCTCGTCTAATGTCTTGAAATCTGCCCTATTTATCTTGTCGATAAAGGTAGGATTTAGTTTTCAATATACTCTATCGAGTTGTGTCTCTGGTGATAAAAGTGGCGACACTTTTTCTAATATCGCTTTCATACCGATTAGGTATGATACTATTGATTCATTGGAACCTTGCGTTCTATCTCTGAGTTCCTCATCTAACCGTAATGTGTAATCAATAGGTCGGAACTGTTGTCGCAGTGCTGTCTTCAGATGTTCTAGCGTTTGCCATTGCTTGTAGATTGGCCTTGCCCATATACGCGCAGATCCGCATAGTATTCCAGGTATTAACTTCAATATATCTGCCGCGGGAATGCTTAGACTATCGCAAGTCTCCTCTAGCCTTTCAATAAATTCCTCGACATCTTCTTGCGGCGTTCCCGAATACTTTACGTTCCATTGCCTAAGCAGCTGGCCTGCTCGCGTTTCTTTAAGATATGTACTGTCCAGTGACCTGCTTTGATGCCAGGTTTGTGTATTCGGGATTGCGTTAAGCGTGTGTGGCAGTGGTGGTGCGGATTCTTCTGCCTGTCTGTTGTTGTCTCGGGCTGTGGCAGCAGGTATTTCTGGTGGCGGTTCTTGCATGATTGCAGCGTACTGTTGCATCCATAGGTGGTAGGGGTCGCTCCATGGTCCTGGTAGATTATACCACGGGTGGACCATGTTTGCTGGTATTTTCTCCGCCCCCGCAGATTTGTGCTGTGGGCTGGTGGTGATTGCCATTGGCCCATATTATATCCACCGAACGGGGTGTTCATAGGCAAACACAATGGCGGTGTCGTCGTGACAGATTTCGTTTGGGGGCTCTGCTGAGCGGCAGCGTTCTGCGCTTCTACGTTGACAGCTGTCGCTTTGTTAGCTTTCGTCTCCTCTATCTTATCTAGTTCTGTGGAGTTCAGAACTTTCGATATTTCCGAGATGTCTGGATGAATTTCATCATTCAACTCATTCCACTCGGCAGCGCTGTTTCCGAAGAGGCGTCGCAGCTCAAACCAGACTAATCTATCGCGGAGAGCTTCCGTATTATAATGTGTTACGCTGCTCAGCCGTGATAGCCGTGATAAGTCTGTTTAATCTTTTTTCCTCGTCGGCTAGTGCCTGACTTGTCGACGGTTTAGCCTCCATTTTGCTTAAGTAGGTGTGTCCGTAATAAAAGAAATTAGAATTATGTAAATCTAGTTTATGCATGATTTATTATGCAATCCTAGATTAAGAACGTGTTTTTATGACCTATTATTGTGTTTGCTTGTATACACGTCTAACGAGCTGATGATCGCTGATTTTCAAGGTTCCATAAAAACGTCTATCTATGTTTATTTTTAAATTAACATATAACTATCAGTTTTTTTTCTTTTATATATTTTTTTTATATAATAGTTAGTCTATTTATATTACAGATAAAAAATAATTGTTATCATATTCTGTTAAAATTTCGTTTTGTTATCCTTTATTTTTTTGCTTTCTTTTTTTTTCCAACCTTATTTTATTTATTTCTTATTGCATTTCTGTCTCTGGACCAAATAATCGTTGTTTGAGGTAAGTATTTGTTTTATTTCTTTCTCTTTTTATTTTTGATTATTATTATTATTTTATTTATTAATTATTAATTAACAACATTTATTAATTAGTAATACTATTATTTCTATAATGCAGGTATTATTGTGATTTAGAAGTGTGAAAGTTCTTATGGTGTTTAGTGAGCTGGAGCAATATAAAAGAAAAGAAAAGAGTACTAGAAAAATTTCAACAAAAAAAAGTTGAAGTTAAAATAATTTAATTCGACATTACTTTTGTTGCTACAAATTTATATAAAATTTCAAAAAAATTTTAAAAGTTTTTTTTTTTATTGTTTATGCAAAAATTATTTATTTATTGTTTACCCATTTCTATTGTTAAGTAGTAAATTTTATGTCCTCGTTTGTCTTCTGATTAGTTATTTTAAAGATTACTTCTATTGTTGAAAATTTTTTTTTCAAGTGGTATCTTGTTTATTTATTGATTTATTTATTATTGTTATTATTATCCTAATTGTTCTTATTTGCTTTGACGTTAATTGATTTTGCTGCTGCTTCACTAACTTCCTTATTTTTATGTCTTGATAATGGTTGTTTATTATAAATTATTAAATTATTTATTATTTATTATTCGTTATTTGTTATTTAATTAATAATTGTGTCTCAGTTATTACACTAAACAATATATAGTGTCCCTCGCTGGTAAAAGAAAGAGTTTGAAATTTGCTTGATGTATATATTTTTTGTATATATTGCTTAAAGACTTTGTTTATCTATAGTAACTTTATTGATTATTATTCTATTTATATTAATAATTAATATTAATTATTATTCTATTTATAAATCACTTCTATATATCCTCTATGGCTTCATGCTGCTAAGATTTTACAATCCTGTGTTAACATACCTTATTGCTACTTTACCTTATATAAATGCAGACTTACCATATGAGTTTTATGTTTTGTAATATTGTTTATATATTTAATTATTATTTTATCTGCAAAAAGAAGTTGTGTAAAAGGCTTACCGGCTATTTTTACTATGATCGTTAGGTTTTAAACCAAAAAAAGTTATACATCCAAATTGTGATGGTCACAGAATTGTTTAGTTGATTATTTATTCATTCGACCTCTTTATTTATTATAAATTAATTAATATTATGCTTGATTCGTGGTCATGCTAACTTCTTATTACACCCTTGTTTTTCTTTTCTTCAAACTTACTTCATAACAGAAACGCAATTTTACTTATACATAAATTTTTGTATAACAGTCATATTAACTTCACACTGTGCAATTATTAATTATTTGTTGATCACTTGTTTAGTACTTCTGCTCCAGTCCAGTACTTCTGCTTATCGTCAAGATATTTTACAGTAAAAGCGTGGTATTTAATACTTGATTCTGTCGGGCTGTATGTTGCATGTGACAGAGACAGCGTGTGATTTCAAAATTACTCTTAAAATATTTTTATAAAGATTTATAATTATTTATAAATGTTTGTTCACGTTGATATTCACTATTGCTCTGGTTATCACAAATTTAATGCCCTTGGTTTGGTCAGAAAATTCCTTTTCTTTCCCACACTTTTCACACTTTCACTGATTTGTATCAAGTATTATAAAATGCTATAATAAGGAAGCATGTATTCGCTGGAATTTTCGCTGATCACTTTAACTTGCACAGTAATGATTGATGCAACATACATACAGACAAACACTTATATCACTTCTTATTATATGTAAAAAACACTAAAATGCACATCTAATATTTAAGTTATTGTGTATCGATCCTCTTCCTACTATTCAAATTTCTATCTATTAAAAGAAAATAGATTGTCTCAGCAATTATTCAGTTTAATGCCACTTGTATGGCTACTTGAGAACCTGTTTTTTTCATTAAATTTTTTCTGTCGAAATTTGTTCTTCTCTCTAAATGTCTTCAAATCTTTATTTTCTGTATAGGTATGTTTGTACTAAACTGCATCTGTTTCTCTGAATTAGGGAATTTAGCTTTTTTCTAATGTTTTTATGTCTAACAAAATCCATATACGTACTGTCAACTATATAGCGTATCAGCTGTCAGCTGGTACTGCTTAATCACATAGGCTTACCATGCTAGTATGCTTTACTTAACTTTGTTCTGCAGTTTTTTTTTCTTTTTCAGAGACATTTGCCACTAGCTTCTTCGAACTAGTGAGCTGGAACGACAGGAAGAATAGCAATCGTACACTGCTCAGAGATTGAATTTATGTGAAAAAATATGTATATAAGAAACGTTCAAAAAAGAAAATGAATTGACATGAAATATAATACAGAAAAATAAAACAGATATAATAAATATTATAAAAATTTCAATAAATATCTAGATGAATAGTATATATGTTATATATGACAACATGCACATATGACATAAAGAGACAACATTTTTATTTAATTATTAAGCTATTTAAAGTTATATCATTCAAAAAAAAATTAGATACGGCAATATATATTCGACGGGGACACGGTTTTGCTTAATAATTTCTGTTTGCATATCGAGAGGGAGGAAGTGAAAAATTTTTCTTTTAACATAAGGGTGAGGGGGGAACTATCCTTATAGTTCGTACGACGCTTGTGTCGTTTACACCGGCCGCGTCTGCTACACGCAACGGCGCTACTGCGCATATTCGTGCGCCGCTCTCCAACAAGGCCATCTGTACTTGCCATGTGGCGTATTACACGGCGCGTTCTCGCTTTTCATAATCATATCACTGTTTTCGACCGCCACTCTGTTTCCGCGCTTTCTATCCGGAAAAACTTTTTTTTATATGATCTTGTCCGACGGGTCTCACTTATTGGGCGCCAATTTATAACCCGACTTTAGCGGGTTACTTACCTTAATATCTCACGCGGCGTCGACGTCGTTGGAACGAGAGAACGGGGAACGCGGAACTAAGAACAGGAAAGAACGAGTCTAATTGTTTAACAATATATAATCAATCATTTATTACAACTCGCATATCACACATTCCTTACTCTACGCGTTACAAATCGCTTCGCAATTTACATTTAACATTATATGCGCGACGGCGACAAACACGACGGAGCGGGTTCCGCGGATAAGGATAGATGTGGTAGGACAGGGAGAAGAAAGGGGGGACGCGGTGTAATCTACAGCTAGACGCTCGCGCGCGCGCGGCTACGCTACGATGTCGTGCGCTCACAGGGGGACGCGCACTTTACACATTACTAATATAGAAGGCTACTTGCCGAAGGGTCCTCGGCGCCGCTGCTTCCTCTCTCTGTCTCTCTCCTGCACTCTCTCTCTCTTTCTCTCTCTCTCTCTTCTGTGCGGGGCTATCTTCCCTCCTTCCTTCCTTCTCGTTTTCTCGCTGAGCCTTCAGGCTCGGGGGCGGTGCTGGTTCGGGACGACCGCGGAGACGGTCGTGGATCAGGCGTTGCTGTTGAGGTCATCGTCGATATATGCACGGCTGGCGCGTGGTAATGATCGGAATGCGGGTGGCAACCGAATCGAAGAGTTCGATAGTTTTGGTGACATCTCGACTCGATACGTCAGATCTCCTCGACGGCTCGAGGAAGAAGAAATTTGCAACCGCGGACCGGCCATTTGGTCGGTCACAATATATATATATATATATATATATATATATATATATATATATTAGATATTATCATTATAATAATAAATAAAAATAATTCATTGACAAATTATAAGGATAAATAATAAACAAGGCATGTTATTTAATTTAATTTTACATATTTATTTTTGTTAATATACATATATTATATTTCATTATTTTTAGACATTTTTTTTTATATTTACATGTTATTTTTCAAATGCACATCGGATATTATGCGCGGAAGTTCTGCTTGAATGTCTATCTCCTCTATGCTTGAGCTAGTGCGCTGGCCCATGCTTTCGACAGATGGGCTGGGGTGACAATCAATCGTCGTCGTTGTTGTTTTCATCTTCTGGCTCCTGAGCCGACTTTTTTGTTTCCTCTCGGACCTGGATCTTGTCCTCGATCGCACGTCCAACTGATAACTTGAACGATGTTTCTATATTGCTGTAACAAAAGAACAAATAAAAGTATTATTAGCATCGTTATATTTCTGATCAGTATTATTATATATTATATATGCATTATTAATATTATATACTATAATGTAATTATATATTAGTAAGTAAATTACCTGATTCAATAGTCTCAAACATTTCTGAATACTTTACAGTATGCAGAATTCTTTCGGACATCTCCTGTACCCTCCTATTCAGGGACATCCAATCTGCAGCAGAAGCTGTTTTTTTTCGCTCCTTCTGCGGAGATGGTGATCGAGATCTCTGGATCGTCGGCGTTACAGCCCTTGAGAGAGAGGCTGTGGCGATGGGAATAGGGGTGACGGACCTGGACATCCTCTCCTCCAGTTTTCATCAAAAGTTTGTTTCTTAATTAAATAACAGAAAAAGTATATATATATATATATATATATATATATATATATATATATATTGTAACGCGCTATTCGCGTCGGTTATATTGAATACATATCTTACTTGGATTTAGGCTCATCCTGTTGAAATTATAAAAGGGAGGATACACAAACTAGGCGTTACATTACTCTATTAATAATACACATTTATTATAGACATATAAAATTATAATACACGCGGATCGGCGAGGGTTCAGTTGGGCGCCAGCTGAGATACGGTTCTCAGCGCGAGCTATACGTAGCTCGTTTGTTACTCCCGTCGGTCGCACAGCACTGCTTAATCGCAAGCTGCGCGCCAGGAAGATCGCCTCGGCCGGCTCGTCAGGGCTGCGGATTCCACGCGGTGTGGAGCAATTCGCGGCTCGAGAATGGAACCGAGGTAGAGCACTTACCTTGCGCTCTCCACTCGCCCCTCACTCCTCGGCGATGGCTGGTACGCCGTGGCTGGCGTCTCGGGACGGCAATTCCCGAGCTGAAGTAGTAACTATCGGCTCGCCTCTCACCCGGGACTTGCTGTTGTCCTCGGGCACGGGATTCAGAGGTCACCTTCACCGCTTACTTGCCGTCGCTGGCTTTTTGCGGCCCCGCTGCGTGGCTGCCTTGAGTCGGAAAATAACTCCGAAAACGAAGAGCTGTTGCTCGCTCGGTATCCAGTCGAGAAGAGAGATGAAAATTCCTCCAGACCCGACATCGGCCGCGGCCCTCCCGAAACGGCGTAGCGGGGAAGAGTATATCTCTCCCCACCCATCTCCGCTCGGGAAAGCTCGCGACTCGCGGGTAATGTAGTCAATAAGACACCACAACAATATTGTAACAATATTCGATAACAGTATTGTAACGCATTTCCCGCGTTACAAACTCCCTCCGGCTAGACCGAAGCCGGGTACCGGCGGAGCAGACCAAAAAAGGAAAGAAACGCGACGCGTGTTTTCATTCGCGATTGCCGTGGTACCGAGTCAGTCCCAGGAGTGAGGTTCACAAAGCTTGTTCCGTTCTAACTTCCCTTCGAATTTTTATATTTATGAGGCGAGTGACGCTTCACTCGTTTCAAACCTACATCTAACTAAGCGTTCCGCTGAACAATGTTTTGGACCATAGTGTCCGCGTGACATTCGTGGTTCTATAGGGACCAACCTCCCTGTTTCTATTCTAATCCTAAATACTATAATTAAACTATCCGTTGTCTCGGTTCCTTGCTACGTCCGAGGCTGCCCGGATTCCATACGCGAAAAGAAAATTCGATTATTCTACGCCGGCAGTGCTGGAAGACGCGTAAAATATACAACAGAAAATAAAAATAGAAATACATGCCGCTTTTGACCTCCTGTGATACAAAAACATACTAGATCTTATAAATACATAGATGTTTATGCAGCTGTTTTGCTGCCTCAGTCAGGACATGTCATACACTTATGATTTCTCGATGATCATACGGCGGTTCTCGACGTCATCTTCTTCTTCAGCTTGGCTTAATTTGGGGGTTACCTCATTTTCGATTTTGCTTCAGGATACAGCTGATTAGGACTGGATAACTGACCACCCTTCCTGATGGTGGTTTTCTTTTGGATTTGCATCTCACCCTGCTCAGATGCGCATTATTGTGGTACTCTTTCTCCTAGTATCCGTTGAACTTGACCGCCTCTGCAGGTCTGTGTATCGGGGCTTCTGTAAGCAGCTGATATGATTAAGTGCTGACGGAATGGAGCATCAGGCGGGGATGCACTGGTAGCTGGGAGAGTCGCGAAAGCGCAAAGGTCCCCCCCCAATCCCCTGCTCCATTCTCATGTAATTTCTAGTGCCGTTGTCGCACTCACGGGCTCTATGTTCCGTAGACAGTCGCGAAAACCGAACGCGCCACTGTAGTTTGTCTGCTATGTCCCCGTCATTAAACTCATTTTCGAACGCGGCTTACTCTAACGGGACTACCTACTAACGATACTATTCTAATTATTCTAATCTAACGAAACTAGGAGCTAACGAAACTAAATAACTAACGGAACTAGAGGCTACTGATGCTATATATACTACCCGAACTATTCTAAACTAACAATCTAAGCTTATTCCACCCTGACTAACCTAATGATATTATCTGACTAATTTAACACTAACGGAACTATTACTAAACTAGCCTAACGATATTATCTGACTAATTTAACACTAACGGAACTATTACTAAACTAGCCTAACGATATTATCTGACTAACTTAACGCTAACGGAACTATTCCTAAGCGAACCTAACGATATTACCTTGTTAAACTAATTTCTTATCCCCCATGTATATGTTGATGTTGATCCATGAGGGTTCCGCCTGCGCTTTCTCTCTTACCCCCTTCGCCGATCCCAAGGATGCTACCGCCCCCCTCCCTTAGACTGTGGCTGCCTTCTCGGGGCGCAGCTCGGGCAGATACTGGTATCTGAACCCGGGCGACCACATCGGTAGCAGAAGTACCCCTTTTGTTGTTGGAGACAGCGGTTGTAGCGGTGCCCCGGCTGCTGGCAATTCCAGCACTTCCGGCTATCGGCTGGAGCCGTATCAGTCGCTCCTCTTGTTATTTGCTGGCGGGCCAAAGGCTGCGGCTGTTGGGGTCGAGGATAGTTAGATAGCGGACGGCGTGCTCCATTCCCCTAAGGCGGCGATGGGTGCTGTTCCTCTTCGTATCACCGATAGAGTCTCTGGTGTATGGACTCCGTTCACCCGATCCATGAACCCATGCAGCAATCCGGGCGTTATATCCGGTATGTTGGCCGAGCACGGCCAATGACCCTAGACGCGGGTCGTTGCTCCGCTATTCTGGTTCTTTATCGCCTGTGGGGGCGCTTTTTCGCGGGGTGATGGCTCCTCTAACTGAGTGCCAGTCGTCCTCATGAATGCTAACTCATCCCCCTGTCTAATTTTGAGGTCCCCCATCTCCGGGGTCCAGACAATTCGTTCCGGTGGAGGGCGGATAACCACCACCTCTTTCGGTCTTGGGTGGAAATAGTTTCGTTTCATTCTTGGTGGGGGGTTGGTCGATAGCTTCTCCGGCTTTCTGAACGGACTCCTGGGCAGGGGAGCAACCATTTCCTCCTGCGAATCGAACGGTTTCGTCCGATAGTATGACGCTGTCTCCTAGTCATAACGATAGTGGCGTTTGGCCATCGCCTCATCAATTGCCCTTTCCAGTTCATGTCTCTCCGGTGAGGGCTCCCTATTGATTCTGTCCCCCTGTCCTACCGAGCCTACCTGGCGCGCCTCATGTGGGATCGTCCTACGCTTACCCCTACCGCTGAAATCAATTTCAGCCATCAACACCGCGATCTCCGGGTACTCCCCCCTATCTTGCGCGTCATAACCCCCGGTGCTTGAGGCCCCTGTCAGACATGGCGGCCTCGCGTTCTCTACGGCAGTTTGGCCTCTGCCTCAGCCTCTACCAATGTTGGGGACTATGCTTCCAACCTAACGGAGAATAAGTACAAGGAAGATAATATTTGCCCGCAGTACCTATCAATGGAGTGTCACTAGTATAATTAGCTTTGGCGGAATCTAGCGCCATATATTTTCCCGGTGCTGGGACAAGAGAACCGAGACTTTCGCGCAACGGGATGATTGCATAACCTTATTAGTTCTCCAGGGCTATCCTGACTTATCGTCGTAGGAGTTATTGGCTTATGTGCCGTACCTTTATCTGGATCAGCGGGAATGCATTTTATCGCGTCTAGGGTGCGTGATGGCCATCTCAGGCATCTGCTCACTCTGCACGGTACTCTTGATTTTCTGCTCCTGCAACCTTTCTAGCTCGCATGGAGCTAGGTCTCTCTTGTAGTGACTGTCATTACAATTAACCTTGGATAAGCCCCAATTATATATACCGACACGCTCTCTCTGAGCGGTTTTGGTATGGTTACGTCGCCTCGGACGGATGCTCGCTAGTATAGCAAGCGACTTGGTCATAGTTTTATGTCGTTGCGGATGTGCGCACTCAGTAAGTACCCAAGTCGTGACCTGCTGCCCCAATTTCTGCAGTTAGGCGTAGCAGTCCAATTGATCTTGGTTTATCTTTCCAATGAACTCTGGATGCAGATTTCGGTAAATCTGATCCAGCTGGTCCACTTCCGGCATGGACGGAGCGAACTTATTTGCCATCACCCGCATGGACCAGAGATATGTTGCAATGGGTTCCTTGGGCCTTTGCGTCCGGTTCCTAAACTGATCAGCCAGCCGCATCTTATAATCCAGCGGGCGGTACTGCACTCGTACTGCCTCGCTCATCTCAGCGACTGTTGTCCAATGGCTACAGATGGGTTTAGCCCATATAAGAGCGTCGCCCGAGAAGATCACTGGCACCATTTGCAGGATGTCTCGATCCATCAAGCGTAGGCTCGATGGACATTCTGACACTCTTTCGATGAACTCATCCACGTCTTCGTCTGAATCACCATTAAAGGTGATCTTAAACTTAGTTAGCAAACCAGACGTCCTGCTTTCCAGTAAGAGTGTTGCGTCCCGTCCAGGCGACACATTTCTTCTTTCCGACTCTTGCTGTGAATGAGGAGCTCCTGCTGGCCCGTGTGCGCCAGTAATCCCGTATGGGGAGTAGTATCCGTACGCAGGCTGTATGGGTGGTATTCCATACACGTTAAACCACGGTATATGGCTATTATTTACGGGATTAGAACTCGGAACGGTATTAAAACTAGGCGCGATATTAAAACTAAGGGCGGTATTAAAGCTAGGGGCGATATTAAAACTAGTTGTGGCTCTTTGAGCCTGGTTTGTTGGCGGAGAGTCTCCATCAGACCGGGGGGCTGCAAGAGGCGTAACTTCTTCTCTTGCATTCGGTAGGGAGGTGAGATTCAGCACTTTTTTCAGTTGTGCTAATATCATATCTTCCAGCGATTCTCTGGACACATTTGTAGTATCACTGTTTTTCTCAGTGCTAGGTCCGGCTTCAGTCCCCGCCAGGCTCGGTTGCTGTGTCATTACACCTCGCCGAGTAACGGTGTCAGCAACCTCTGAAGAAATTTCTCCTGCTGCCATGCTTGACATGGAGGTATGTGTTTCAGACTTTGGTTTCTCATCTAGCGATGGTGTCCAGGAGGCTGCCAGTTCACATAGCTGTGCTCTCAGTCCAAACCTCACCAAACGATCTCGCAAATCCGCCAGGAGTCCGTACGAGCGAATCTTGATCCAGTCCGCTTCAGCTCGTAAGGTACTTAGGTTGATCGACTGGTATTTTGCCCGGAGGCTCGCTTCGATCATCTCGGGAGATTTCTCCTCATCCCATGAATCTTCGTTTTCCATGTTATGTTCCATGGTGTCAATTAGTTAACTAACTAATCAATTATTTTCTCTTCGTAAATAGTTATTATTTAATCTATTTTAACTCCCTGTGGTTGATTTAGTATCGTTAAGTTGATATTTTAAGATTTTAAATTCTCTTCTATAAAGACAGTTGATGTAACTGGGATAGCTGCTATCTTCCTAAATTACTTGAACAGCCGATGATTATCTTTAAGCTTAATATCTTAGTATTATCACGAATTAGTATCTACCAAATATTCTGAAATACCGAGAACTATTACTCCTTATTACGTTTTTAATAATTAGTTATTATTAATTCTCGTAGCTAATTGTAATCTTCTCTTAATGCTTTTGAAGTAGTTAGCTTATTTGACCACTTTCTTTAATTTATGTAGTTTAAGTTAATTGTGTAATAGTTAGTTTATTATCAATTGTTTTACTTGGTTCTTCTTATTTAATTGTTTTTTTTTCAATGGTAATCTCTACCTAATATATTTTACTTATGATATTTCCTCTTTGATACTTATTTTATTCATTTGTTGAATAAGTATAATATTATTATTTGTTTATTATTTATTTATTATTTATTTATTATTTATTAGTACGTTTATTAATCAATACGTATTATTAATTACTCGCATTATACATTAACTCCTTAATCTTAAGAATTTCTTTGACTCATTTAATTTTAATTATCAAATGTAATTTTCCTATTAGTTCAAAAATTAATTTGTTTTAATTTTTATTTAAGGTAATACTTAACTTAACTTAATCTGATAATTTCTCTTGAACATTGAGTTACACTTAATTATTTTAGTAATCTTCTCAGATGTGGATAAATCAAATACTTAATTTGATAATTGAATATAGTCACTTAGTATTGTCGTGATGATTTCAAATAGTTTAATGTAATTAGTTAAATTTGCATTATTTACCATTTAACTGTTAAGTAATCTCCCTTAATTGATTTTTAATTAGAGACTCAATTAGTTTTATTTAATGGCACTCTTCTATGAATGATTATTAATTAATTTAATTTTATTTAATTTAATAAACTTCTATTAATTAATTATTAATCAATTAATTTATTTATTTGATTAAATTCGATAATTAATTCTAACTATCTACTTTCTATTATATAATTAATTAATTTTTTGTTTGTTGCTTCTATTTGTTATGTTATGATAGTAAATCAATTATTCCATTGATTTATTCCTCATCAACTTTGATCCAAACAGCTGATTGGGAATATACGTGTAGTTGCTCCACTTCTAATTATATTAAGTGTCTCTCACTTATTAATTCATTATTAATGTAAATTTAATTAAATTAATTTCTTAGCCTAGATATCTAGTATTTTACTCATAAATTATTAATAATAATCAAAAATAAGCTGTTAATGCTTATAATTATTATTTAGTTTATGTATCTATTTAATTATTATTAAATTAAACTTTTTATTTTTAATAATTTTAATTTTTAATTTATTTTATATTAATTTATCTTTAATATTTTATGTTAATTTATTATTAATATTTTTAATAATTAATTATAATATTTAATCATCTTATGAAATTATACTAGGATAATAATAAATTTAATTTAAATTATAATAATAAATTTTAATAATATAATAAAAATTTAAATTCTACTAATTATTAATTAGTTTATATTTTTACTTAATTATTTTAATTAAAAATTATGTTAAATAAAAATTTAAATGTTTGTAATTATTAATTATTTTATATATTTATTTTATTATTTTAATTAGAAATTATGTTACCAATTATAACTTCCATAATTATTATTGATAATTATGTGTTATAGTTGAATAATTCGTAATTTGTAAATTGTTATAGTTATAAATTATCACCCTGGTTAACTGTTTGAGATACCGCTTCGATCACTTTCATGATATCCACTGACTGGCTATTCTCGTACTCCTCTATAGATTAGCAGGCGCCACGCGCCTTTCTGCTACTGTGTAGATACTTCTCTGTATCAATGCGGTTTTGTGGTTAGGTTGCCCAGGCAACCGTCATCTGGCTTCTTGCTGGATAACCACTTTCCTTTGCGTATGGGCATGCAGCCATCCACGTTCAAAGTGTCTCAAATAAAGAGGATAAATAAATTCCGGCGCTTTCCCTTTTTAGACCGTGACACTCCTACTATACTGTTCCACTTTACTTGTGAAACGACATCAAGCTAGTAGCTTTATAAAAGAAGAAAGAAAGCAACTTTCTCAGCTTATAAGATAGATATGCATGTGCGTAGTTATCAGGAGGTTTAATATAATTATTATATAATATAGAGGCAAGAAAAAATCATGATAATAAAGTAAATAAATATATAATCCTACTATATTGCCTAGTCGATTCTACCAATACCGGTATCTTCTACACTGTTATTTGTACAAAGTTCAGCAAGCCTTTTCCTTATTGGTAAATTAATCATAAAGGCTACTCATTTATTTTGTTATTTTCCCCAAAGTCCTAATTTTTTTCTAGACATTTCCCACTAATTTACTTTTATAGAAAAATATAATTTATTGTTATATGGAATAATTTAATATAGCACAATTGTTTTGTATTTCTTATATAATCTATTTATTCATGAATAATTTCCTCAAGTTATATTTTTGCTTGTTACAGTAGTAAGTTCTTATCGATAACCCTTAGGCCAAAGATGTATTATTATGAATAATAAGCTCAAATAAATGCAATATATAAGACAAGCTAGTCAGACATTAAATATATTACAGAAATTAATACATAAATATAGTCATTTTTAACTAGCTCTATTCAAAGAGTGAACAATTGTAACAAATAAACCATACAAAATATTTTTTTTTATATCAACTAGTGCTGAATCTATTAAAGCCTAAAGTAAGTGCTAGTTTTTCGACCAATAAATTTAGCAGATCATCATGATTAAAGTACATGTTTATTACAAATACAGCAAATTATGAACTACCGATACTAATTATAAGATACTTGAAAAGAATTAGGACTTAAAAATAATAATATCCTTTTATCTTTTTATCTTCTACTGAATAGTAATGTTTTTGTTTAACATTTTGCATTTGACAGCAGCATTACAAATGTGAAATTTTGTTACACGATACTGAATTTGAAAAGCACTTTAGTTGATTTAAACTAACTATGATGCTCTGTTATATTAATTAATATCAGCTTAAAAAGTATTCCACCTTTTATTTAAGCAATATGTCTAGTGTCACTATATTTATGTAGTTTTTACCATGTTTTACATACCATTACGTTGTGTTGTTCGATGATTTCTCTCCTTTAAGTTTTTATTATTTGTATTTGGCTTTTCTTTCTTTGTTGGACAGCTGTGTCTGTCGTTCACAGCCGGTCTCTCTCCTTTTCTCTTTCTCACTCTTTCTTTACTTTACACAGACCACTGCCACGTGGTTTCTTCCGTTAACCTCACTCTCTTTTCACTTTCTTTATCCTACACTACTTACACTAACGTACTACTAATGCCTTATAGTAACTAATATTTAACTTACTATTATACTTTATACTAACTAATATTTAACCTACTATTATCCTTTACACTAACTAATATTTAACCTACTATCTACTTATTCTAACTTAAATCTAAGATTACTAACTAATTTTATTAATTCTATATTTATCTTACCTACTCCTACTACTCACCTATAGACTAATTATATACTATTACTAACTTTACGCTTAATATTAACTATTCTACTAACTCTAATCTAAACTATTATTTTATTACTATTATTATCGAAAAAGTTTTTACTACTCTGACGCTCGCTGCCTATGCTACTGCTCGGCTATACTAATGTCTATGTGCGTGTACAGTTCAAATGTGCGTTGTGCGCATCTCCGTGCGCATCCTGCCTTCGCTCACACAGTCTACTCGTACCCGTCTACTATCTTAATATGCGCGGTTGCTCGGCTACATTTGCTCCGTTTTTCGCGATTTCTTTTACCACCGTGTCGGGCCCCACGTTCTGGGCGCCATTTGTAACGCGCTATTTGCGTCGGTTATATTGAATACATATCTTACCTGGATTTAGGTGGAGCTCATCCTCCTGAAATTATGAAAGGAAGGATACACAAACTAGGCGTTACTTTACTCTATTAATAATACACATTTATTATAGACATATAAAATTGTAACACACGTGGACCGGCGAGGGTTCAGTTGGGCACCAGCTGAGATACGGTTCTGTTTCTGTTCTATTTACCGAATTGTTTTTTATTATATGACCTAAATATTTGACTGCATCTGCAGCAAATTTGCATTTTCATAGTTTTAATCTAAAACCTTCTTTCAATATACCTTCCATTAATAATTCCACATGGTTTAAATGTTCTTCAAAAGTTTTTGAGAAGATCAGAAGATCATCTATGTAATTCACAACAGAATTTGATAGTCTGTATTTTCTTATTAAATTTGATAATATTCTTTGACAAATTGCCGGTGCCGTTTTTCACCCAAATGTAAATTTATTTAAATTTAAATTTAAATAAATTTAAATGTAAATTTATAAATAATATAAATTAGTAAATAATATAAATTAGTAAATGTAAATTTCTTATTAAATTTGACAATATTCTTTGACAAATTTCCGGTGCCGTTTTCACCCAAATTTTTCACCAAAATGGAAGGACAGTCCATTGAAAATGACCTTCTTGAGAAACAAATGCAGTATTATGTCTATCCTCAATTGGCAGCGCAATAGTCCAAAACGCCGAGTTTATATTCAATGTTGTGAAATATTTGCAATCTCTTGTTTTTGCTATTAAGTCCTCAATCAGTGGGAATGGCTTCAATTGAGGTACCACAATTTGATTAAGTTCCCTGAAGTCTATGCATAATCTATTTTTTTATCCTCGTCTTTTTTGTAAGTTAAAGTGACCGGGGCTGCGAATGGACTATAGGAATTTTCAATTAGTTTTCTTTCTAATAATTTTGCAACTTGTTAGTCTATTTCTTTTCTGTCAGTTATTGAGCATCTGTACGGTCTTTTTGCGCAATATTTATCTAATAATAAGTCAATATGAGTCTCGTAGTCTTTTACTGTACCTATATCATATTTGTCAATTGCAAAAATCGATTATAAATCGATTTTTGTTATATTTATTTATAAGTTTTTCTATTCTTTGTTTTCTATTTTCATCTATTTGATTTATCGTAATTTTATACTTTTCAACTGGAATGTACTCATTAAACTTTACCTTACATTTCTTTTTAATAGTTTATAATTTTTGAGAATCGTCTACTTTTGAATTAGTGTTTTTCTGAGTAGTCTTTAAACCTTCATCTTGATTTAATTTAAATTTTTTTATCAAATCTAGTCCTATTAAGATACCGTATTTAAAATTTTCTTCGTCCATGACGACATCCTACGGTGGAAAGAAGAAGAAGAAGCCTACTGACGAACTACGTTGTTTCAACTGCGGTGAAGGCGGTCATCGTGCAAGCAACTGTAAATTTAAGGACTTAGAAAAAACATATTTTGAATGTGAAAAATTCGGGCATGAAGCGAATAAGTATAATAAAAATAAAATAAAGCCGAGTAAAAATCACGCTGCGACAAATGTTATCGATGTGTCCGCGAAAAATAAAATGTATAAGGAAATATATATAAAGGAAACGAAATTTGAAGCGTTGATTGATACAGGTAGTTATGTTAGTTTATTGCGCGAAGATATGTATAATAAGCTGTGTAATGCGAAACTTATTGAAGTGGAAACGATAATAACAGGCATAGGAAATAATGAGGTTAAAACTTTAGGTTATTTTCAAACGATTTGCGAAATTGATGACGAAAATTTCCCAGTAACGTTTAACGTAATACCAACTTATGCTATGAAAATGTAAGCAATACACGGTATAGATTTTGTTAATCAAGCAGAGATTACGATAGATGTAAATGTTTTTGCATTTCATGTTGGGATCTCCCCCCCAGACAGTAGGGATATCATTGTTCTGCCCTACAATGATCGGCTACGTGGCTGTAGCTCTGATACTTAAAGCATTTTGTGACAGAAGAGAGCTATTCAATATAGACTATTTTGTGTTGCAGTAATTGCCCCTGATCTCCGGGTTGACCACCACAATACAGTTTGTGTGCGATAATAAAAACTGAAAAGCCCAAATACATGATTAAAGATTATGCATGTTTATATTATTATTATATTATTTTTAACAATTTTAACAATTTTAGATTTGATTTCATTCTTTACTTTTCTTCTGAGATAATTTATTGTAATTTTTATGTCGATTGCGGTATTAAATTGTTTTAAATCTTTTTGTTTTATTTTATACTTAAATACAAATGTTGTAATTTGGACAAGTTAAATTACTTTTATTCAATAGATTAACTAACTTTTCTTTTAAAACGATACAAACCGTGATTCGCGTGCGTGCTGCGCCCGACGCTTCGCGGTCGCCATCGTCCGCCATTGTGCGTATCCCCTCTCCCCTTGCCCTTCTCTATAAATTAGTGAGACGCGCCGCGCAGTGACTCTGCTCTTGTCTGGGTTACTGAGGTGAAAAAAAAAGTCGTGCAAGCAAATAGGAAAGAAAAAGGGAAGCAGGGAACGGGCGAGATGAAGAAATGAAGAAAGGTGAGGGTTTTGGAGTAGTAAGTAGAGAGGTGAAAGAAGAGAAAGGAAGTACCAAAGAGTGAGGCGAGAATAAAGCTACAGCAAGAGAGCAAGGAAGAAGTAGAAAGAAGAAGAAGGCAAGAGAAGTGAGAGAAGAAGAGCTGCATGAGAGTAACAAAGAGATAGAGGACGAAGAATAATAGAACGAAGGGGGAGGTAAGAAGAGAGAAAGAGAGGGCGAAGAGGCAGCAGATGGTAAAGGACGAGTAGAAGACGACGACGAGGACGCGCAGAAGACACTCGTCGACCCCGAGTGGTGGTACCACCGTACCTTTCAACTACGGGCTCATCGCCATCGCAGATACACTGTCAGCACCGAGGTGAGTGCGCGTTGCGCGGTGCCAGTTATCCTCGTGGGTTTTTTGTGCCCCCCCCCCAGCCCGGATGAGTGGTGGTCGGCGGTTGTGGTGATCGCCTCGCGTCGGGGGGCAACACTCGCGCGAGAGATAACTAATGGATTGTGTCTTTTTATTCTTTAAGAGCATAAGACGGTAACAGTGATGCGCGCGGTTGTTTCTCATATGATCAATATACATACATACATACATATATATATATATATATATATATATATATATATATATATATATATATATATATTACTAAATAATGTCCGTTTTCGTATATGAAATGTAAACTTCTTTTAGTCTCTTTCTATCTCATACCATTCACTGTTGCATAAGTATCAGTCGAGAAAGCCGGTGGAGTTCCGCGAATGAAATAAGTAGCAATAGTTGAGTAAAATAAATTATGTGCGTGGGTATTCATATAAAATATATATGTATATATATATATATATATATATATATATATATATAGTAAATTATCGTACAAAGACTGTAACATCGATAAAACTATTTATTAGTTTATGTTGGATAATATTTGTAAGGACTTACACGACTGTTGGTCTTGATCAAGTAATGGCTCCAATTCTGCATTTTCGACAACCTAATTTCTTCCATCGCCATGCTCGTATTGGAAGTCAAAATCACCATTTTTGAAGCGTTGAAAACGGCACAACATAGGTATTTGTCACCATTCGATGAATCTCAACCGCGGGTTTCTTCATATTAAATCAAAAAGTTCAGACCTCCCGCAAATGATGAGAATTTGGCTCGTAAGCTGGCCTGTTTAATTAAGAATAACTTTATGATGCAGACACAAATCAATTAATATTTCCATGACGTTATGTTTACAAATGCCTAAGCTCATTGTATAATATCTAAAAATTTATTTTGACTATCACTCACCGCTAGAGCCATTTTTTGCAAAACGGCGAAAGAAAATTTGTACACCTAATACAAAATTACGACAAATATAAAAAACTACTCTTCAATTAGTAGTACGCAAATTATGGTTCAATGAAATTCGAAAAACCAAATATTATCAAAACAATTATTTTTTTATTATTAAAAAACTGAGTGATTAATGAAAAGTACCAATCGTAAAATATGCTTTGTTTCAATGTGATAGATAGATATTTAATATTTCTCATTTTTTAATATTTATTTCACAAAAAATAAATTTATAGCTTACCAGTAAATTAATAAACATTTTTATCAGTCTTACAGTCCTTATAATGGCAGAAGGGATAATTGAACCTTCGAAAACTTCATGGAGTAGATGCCCAGTAATTGTGCCCAATGAAAGTGGAATAATCCGTTTATGGATAGACAACAGGTCAGACAATAAATTCACGAAAAAAGATGACTATTCACTACCTCGTATGGATGTACTATTGGGCAATCGAAAACTATATCAAAGATAGAAGTTAGTCAGATGTAGCATCAAAGTTCCTTAAATCACAATAGCAAGGAAATTTCCGTCTTTTCAGGACGGGAATTTCAAACCACAGTGACAAGCAAACATCTTGGTTAATATAAACGACATTATTATCCACACAATATCTTTGAAGAAAACAATCAGCAGGTAAGAGCCGTGCTAAGTCATGTCAACGTGGTTCGCTTACAGATCAATAAGAAAGGTCTGCTGCCTCTAGGTATATTATTTAAGATATATTGTAGCCAAGAATAGATCGCGTACTAGCTCACATTAAACCAGACCCATTAGCGAATATGAAGTACTCATGAACTTAAAATATTAAGAACATTTAATTTAATAAATATTTTGTGAAAGTCAAACTGTCCTTGCTTTTTATCATCCCCGAAGAATCTAAAATAAAACTTACAGGTAAATTTAATTATATTAAAAAATAAAATTAATAAATTAAAATAATAATAATAATAAAATAAAATAAAATAAACATAAAATAATAAAAATAATAAAATATATTCTATGTTAGAAAAGGACTCCACCACCTTATTTTCTTCTTTGATGCTCGTAGTTTCGAACCGCTACGGCTCCTTCTCAGGAACTAAACTAAGATGTTACTCTAATAGAGAATCATTATTAATGAATATCTCTTTAGCTAATTTTAAATTATTTTTTCTAAAATCTTTGTGTGACAATTTGATTGCTCTGTTGATGAATCCTTTTATAGTGCCTATCTTGTTTCCGAAATGATGATGTGAGTTAAAATTTAACAACCTACCTGACCATGTACGTTTTCTGCACTAATTTAATTTTACTCTGTTATCACTAACTCTAATAACATTGACGTCCAAAAAATTTAATTTATGGGCTAATTCTAATTTCTTTCTATATGTAATTCTATCATGAATGGAATTAAAAACATTCACCATTTTGTCTACACACCTTTCTGATACAATTGTAAAGATGTTATGAACATATAATTTATAGATAATTGGTTCAAAATTTAACATATTTAATGCAATATTTTCTAATTTTTTCATTACTAAATTAGTAATGACCGGTGATAAAGGTGCTGCCAGTGGATAAACATATAATTGTTCATAAAAATTATTTTGAAAAGAAAAAATTGTGTTATTAAACACTAAATTTATTACTTTAATAAATTCATCTTTTGTTAGTTTCGTGTATGTACTAATTTCTGTCTATTTTTCTTCTATAATTTCATTAAATAGAGCTAGCGTTCGTAGCGTTGCAAATGGTCTGTTTCTAGTAAGCATCATTCCTCACTAGATATCTGGTAAACTTGCAGCCATATTCATCTAGTGGTTTCGTTTCCATCGTCAGTTGAACTAAATAACTTTCGTTTGCTTAAGAAAATGGAGAAATGTGAGTTTAGAGCGGTGATGAAGCATTTCTATTTAAAAGGCTTAGCAGCGAAAGAAATAAAAGCTGAGTTGGATTCAGTTCATGGCATATCTGCCTCTGTTCTTGCAACAGTTTAAAATTGGATAAATGAATTTAAACGTGGCCGTAAAACAACAGATGATGAAAATCGTTGAGGACGTCTCGTAGACGTGAGTACCCCGGAAATGATCGATAAAATCCAGGATATGGTGTTAAGTGACCGAAGAATAAAATTGCGCGTAGTAGTTAAGGCCACAGAGATTTCAAAAGGTACCGTCGTTTCAATTTTGTACGATAAGTTGCTATGAAAAAAATATCTGCGAGATGGGTACCGCGTTTGTTCTCAGCTGAGAACAAAGGCAACCGCGTGGTCTCTTCTAAGGCTCTTTTGGAGCGCATGTCTCACAATCCAGAGAGTTTCTGCGTAGATTAATCACTGCAGATGAAATATGGATACACCACTAGACTCCCGAGACGAAAGAACAATCTAAACAATGGATTATTAAAGGGGACCGGGCTCAAAAGAAGGCAAAGCGGCGAATTCAGCTGGAAAGATTATGGCTACTATGTTTTGGGATGCACGTGGTATTATCCTTATTGACTATTTGTAAAAAGGGCTGACGAAAGTATTGTGCGTCATTATTAAGTCAGCTACATGAGAAAATCAAAGAAAATTATCCTCATTTAAAGAAAAAAGTACTCTTTCTCCAGGATAATGCACGAGTGCGTACGTGCGCAGTTTCGATAGCTAAAATTCAGAAATTGAAGTTTGAATTGATAGACCATTTACTATACTCACCAGATCTGGCCCCGAGTAACTTCTTTTTATTTCCAAATTTTAAAAAATGGATCAGCGTACAACTTTTTACGTCAAATGAGGAGGTCATCGCTCATACAAATGCTTATTTTGAGTAACTACAACAATCATACTTTTCTGAAGGCTTAAAAATTGGAGATACGTCAGTCAAAGTGTATTGAACTAGAAGGAGATTATGCTGAAAAATAAAAAAAACATTACCCCAAAAATGTGTTCATCTATCCTTTTATAAAGACATATTGACCTTCCCTCGTATGTTTATAAGCAAATAAACTACATTCATTGAAATTCATTTTCATCAGCTTATAATTATTCAGAACATTAATATCTTTTTACAGTTTCATAAAAACTCCAATTATCTTTAAGATAAGAGTTGGTTTTCCCAACGATCTTAACTAATACATTTGGTAAAAATTTTGCAATATTGTATTTTGGAAAATATATTGATGATATTAATTGTCTGACCTCGTAATTATTGCATGAAAACATTTTACAGTCTATACCGTAATTTTAGTAAATGAAGATTTATTGGTCAATAACCTTTAATTTTGTAACGACATACGTTTTGAACGCTAAAATTCTAAATATATATAATTTACAATTTATTATGAGTGAATTATAGATAAAATTTATGTATAATAAGATAATATTTATTTATTTGAACAGATTATAAAATATGTTTTTAAAAAATTGTGATTTAAGAGTTCAATTTTAGTCCTCAAAGAGATAGGAAAACACTGTTGTGTTAAAAGATTCCGAAAAATTCAGTTGACAAGAATCCAACTAGGACCATTAACAATTTTCAATTTGACCAGTAAAGTCCCATACTTAACGATAGTCTACAATCAGAAGCTCTTATTGTCTGAGCCCAAGCTGCTCTATATATTTATAAAATTATTTTATTATTCTAAATTAAAAATTCTAGAAGTTTTAGAAATAATATAAGCGAAAATCTCAATTTTACACAAATTGAAAATAGTAATCATTTGATTGATTAATTAATATATATGTTCTTTAATCCTGTGTATAAATTTCTATTATATTTATTCCTCTAGACAAGCCTTTGAACACATAATTTTGTTAGATGGGTGTTTGTCATTCGTTCGGTTCGTGCAAGAAGCTGTCATAATTTAAGTAATTCTCAAGATAGATTTATTTTATTTGCAGATTCTCTCTAAAGATTGGATTAATCTATTCCAAATCAATTCTAATTTAAAGTACAGGATTAATGAAAAGTAAACAATTTTCATTATGATTATGTACTTTTACTTTAGAGTCTGTATATTTAAGTTGAATATTGGATTTGTTCACTTAAATATTTTATGGGAACAGGACTGGCAAGTTCATACCTAATTTTTTTAATAATAATGAATTATCAGAAAAATTAGCAGAAAAATATTTACCTAAAAACATCGATGATTCAAGATAATTAACTCTTTTATGAGTCCACGCGTGGACCAAATGATGTGAAAATAAACTCTGTTATTTGTAAATGATCTTATTACTTTATTAAGCTCCATTTCTGTTACAACTATTGATTAATTATTGATTATTTTTTAGAGCTAGGAACATATATATTTGCCACTTAGCCTTTTGTTTTAATGATCCATTGTTTTAAGACGTTATTGTATGTATTTTTATCTTAACATATTACTGAATTTCGAAAAATATTTTATATAAATTTTTCATAAAATACATGAGTAGATGTATTTAAAATTCTGACTATGCTAATACACATAAATCTCGCCTAATTAAGTATTTTACTTTTGTTAAAAATTGTTTTTTGCAGATTTCATTTCTTTTTTAAAAAAATATTATTTAATGAATTCAATGCACAAATCTATAATATAATACAATAATTATATATATATATATATATATATATATATATATATATATATATTATTCTGCTTTCTTTCATCATAAACAGGACATTTGACTATTTCAATATAATATTTTAGATTGAATTTTAAAAAAGTACATATGAGATTTATAAATAGTAAATTTCTTAATTATGATATGAAAATATATTATTCTCGATGGCTAGAGCGAAGGACTAGTCACTTGGTGATCCGAATTCCAATCCCGGTCTCAGCCGATTGATACAAGCATCGCTGTAATAATTTGCCTGGGCTTTCTTCACAAACACATCGTAGACCCCCGTCACTGATTAGCACCGGTATTTGGAAGAATAAATAAAACGATGTTAAATAACATAAAAAAAAATTTTATTACGTTTTCCTTTATCACAATCAGTAGAACATCTGAATATATCAGTCAACTGATTTATAATTTAATTTTAGAATATTTTTTGTATGAGTATATTAAAATCATGTCTATTAACAGTAATTTTAATTAAATAAAAGTTCTATGCTTTATGATTGTTTTTTATTTTCCATTTGAAAATAACTTGTAAACTTATTGTTTATCGTTTGCACATCAATAATAATAATATAAATCTCCTTTTTCAAATTTTTTATTTTGAAGCAAAATGTACGAATGTAACTTAACATAAAAAAAGTAATTACTTTATTTAAAACTGGAGAATGTGAAATAGAAGCAAACTTTGATTTGATGAAATAATGAGTTTAATTTTTATGTCATCTGCTACATCATCAGGCATCATGTTATCTGCTATGTGTTTGTATATGTCCTATATATTTATTATTATATTACAGCGTCTTACTATATTATATATTAAAGCATCTTACTTTACTATACCACACGATCAATTGTGACCCGGACTTGCACATTGAAACTCCACTTGTAAACTGAATCGATAAAAATAATTTCTTTTTTCTATATTGGTACAGCCTTTCTTGATGTATGTGTGAAATTTGAGCACCACATCTCCATTAGTATGTGCTTGTCTGCTGTTTGTTTACGACGCAAAAAGTTTGTCTGCCGATATTGACTGTGGGCTGATGGTGCGTTCCCCGAAGCAGATTTTTGAGTTTCGAAAAGAGGAAAAAGTCACAGGGTTCATTTCGTGTTTGGCCAAAAAATCAGACACAATCATGCTGGAATGTGTCGGCGCATTATCCTGGTGAATAAAACATGAATTGTCTGTCCACAAATCCGGTATTTACGACGAATTTCTTCACGGAGACGCCTCAAAACGGCCAAGTAGTACTCCTTATTGATCATTTGATCTCCTGAAATGAATTCATTGCGAACCACCCTATTAATAATCGGTAATCGAAAAAAACGATGAGCATCACCTGGATTTTTGGTGGATGGGCCACTTGCATGAGGCAAGTTTTTAACGACTTCATGACCTTCACTGAATGCTTTGTGCCACTCAAATACTTGCGTGCACCATAAAGTAGACTCGTCAAAACCCTTCTGGAACATTTTCAACGATACCATAGCCGTAATTCCATTGGAAACACAAAATTTCAAGCAAACTTGTGGATTAACTTTTTTTTGATAGTCAATATCGCCAGATAAACTTTTTGCGTCGTTAAAAAACACCTGACAAACACACACTAATAGAGATATGGCGCTCAGATTTCACACGGACATCAAGAAAGGTTGTATCAATATAGAAAAAAAATTTGACCGATTCAGTTTACGCGCGGAGTTTAAATCCATCACTGCCGTTCAAATCTGATGTCGTGGTATATATGACTTACTGGTGATCTTTTGCTACAGTTTGAATGGTCTGACTGCTGGAAATTTTTGCTGTGTATTTACTTTGCTGTGTATTACTATATATTTAAAAAAAGTGTTTCTGACCATTTTTATATTACAAACTGCTTTTTAGACAAAAAAGGCGGGAAACGATACTTAGGTCATAAGTAGCAGATATGCTTCGGAAAATTATCTATAAAGAAGTGATAAATAATTTTTTTCATTTATTGAAAATTCAAAATCTCAATTTAGAAGTAAATAGTGTAGCGGCCCTCTTTAATCGGCTTCTCTCTCTCTCTCTCTCTCTCTCTCTCTCTCTCTATCTGGCCCTCTGTGTGTCTTTACATCTGTACGTATTAAGTTCCCCACTATTCACGGTTAGTCGATCAGTCTGTACAACATCATAAGTTTTTGCAGCAGTGGTATATATTAGGTTGTTAAATATCCCCCTTCCGCCTTTTTGTCTTATGAATTTCGCGGCTATGTACAAGGCGCTACAGAGCTCGTATCTGGCAATACTATACATAATTTGAAAGGTCTTGCATAACGTACAAAACGACGCAATGTATGATTAGTTTGGATATTGCGTTCAAAAGTTATAGACGTGTAAACATGGAGTTCACTAACGCCGAACTTCGCGCTATTTTAAAGTTTTCCTTCGTCAAAGGTAAATCCGCTAGAGAAACGTTCCGTGAGATTAATGATGTTTTGGGGGATGGCACGCAATCACTTCGAGCCGCAGAGGAATGGTTTCGACGATTCAGAGCCGGTGAAATCGACACTATGGATAAGCCAGCCGGTGGAAGACCTGTGACGATGAATACCGATCAAATCATGGAATTTATCGCGTTAGACCGACATGTAGCATCCAGGAGATGAAAGTTAGTCACCAAACCATTTTCAACCATCTGCAGAAGGCTGGATATAAAAAAAGATTGATATTTGGGTGCCCATTATTTGACGCAAAAAAAATCTTCTGGACCGAATCAACGCCTGCGATGTGCTGCTGAAACGGAACGAACTCGACCCATGTTTAAAGCGGATGTTGACTGGCCACGAAAAATGGATCACATACGACAATATCAAGAGAAAACGGTCGTGGTCCAAGGCCGGTGGACCGCCCCAAACAGTGACCAAGCTGGGATTGACAGTCTGGAAGGTTTTGCTGTGTGTTGGGTGGGATTGATAGGGATTGAAAGGAAATTCATCCACTATGAGCTGCTCCCATGTGGCCAGACGCGTTATTCCGGATCGACCAGAAGCGTCCACAATCGGCCAACAGGAAGGGTGTAATGTTTTACCAGGACAACGCCAGACCACACACTTCGTTGATGAATCGTCAGAAGCTACGGGGGTTCGGATGGGAGATTTTCTCGCATCCACCATATAGCCCGAATATAGCGCCAAGTGGTTACAACCTGTTCCTGTCAATGTCGAACGCCCTTGGTGGTGTAAAATTGGACTCAAAAGGGGCTTGTGAAAAGAGGCTATCCGAATTCTTTGCAAATAAGGAGAGGGGTCTCTACGAGAGGGGTATTATAAAGTTGCCGTCTAGATGGAAACAGATTATCCAACAAAATGGCGCCTATAAGTAAATCCGACCACTGTAACACTTTTTATAAAGCACTGACAATAGATATTTGACAATGAGATATTCGACAACGTAATATTTTGAATTTTTTTAATCAGATCCTTTTAATGAACATTTTAATTGGTTCACTTTCTTTTTATAATTAGATACAATTAAATGTCGATCTGCGTACGGAGTTTTGCCAACTTTCAGAAAATTGAAATTATGTACTCAAATGATGCATATGGTTAAAAAAAAATATGAATATTTTATTGTTTAAAATGAAATTCTACATCGAGATTAAACATTTTTGAAACTGAAAATTTAATAAATACATTAAAAAATAGCTGAAAACATTGAGAACGGTTCTTTCCTTAAACGCAATTTTCGTTAACTAGATATAAATATATTTTTCTGAAAAACCAACGTTAAATATTTTCCACTGCACTCAAAATCAATTTGAAATCCTTTCAATCCTCACGAAATATTTTCCGTATTAACAAATTTTGAAAATGTTAAAATTATGATTTAATGTATCTTTTGTAAACAATTTCGTATATTTTTAATTTTACTTAATTTTGTATAAATTTTTTAAACTTTTTGCTATACATACCCTGATTTTATGCCAATGCTTATATTAAATTAAAATAATATCTTTTGATAAAAGTTTTTGATTTTTATTAATTTTAAATAATCTTTAATCATACTTTATATTTAATCATATAATCCACAAAACTGTATTAAAATGTATAAAAAACTTTTTTATTGGTCTTACAGTCCAATCAATTCAATCTAAAAATAAAAATAAAAAATCAAAATAAAAATAAAATAAAAATTAAAAATAAAAATTAAATTAAAAATTAAATTAAAAATTATAATGACAGTCAGACTGGAAATATGAATACTTTCAAGACTCTGCCTTTTATACTTATTATTAATACCATGTTCCAAAATATCGATAGTTGGCAGACCGCTAATCTCGAGGATCGAGGGCCGGACGAGGGAGGTGACAACTAGAGCTCACCCGAGCCGATCATGTCCAGACCGAGGAGAAGAAGATTCAGCTAGGGTCTTCCATTGACAGCCGACAACAGCACGGTGAGTACCGACGGCCGCGATAGCGTAAATTTAACGTAAATTTAACGTAAATGTAAGCCCGGGCCACGAAGCGCGTAGTGACGGCGGCGTGTACGCGGATACGAGGACGTGCGCGCGCGTAATAGAGAGCTGCTCCAGAAGAAGAGTCGGCTGCCCGGAGACGATGACCGTGAACTAGCAAGTGTGTGCGTGTGTGTGCGTGTGAGAGAGAGAGAGAGAGAGAGAGAGGACCAGAGTGCGTGCGCCGCGGAACGGAGTGCAAGTGCGAGCGAGAGAGCGAATAGCGAGACCGGGAGTGTGTGTGAGAGAGAGAGATCGAGTGTGTGCACCGCGTAGACGAGGTGCGCGTGCACCTCGTCGCCGAGAGAGTGTGTGCGCGATATCGACAGTGCGCAAGAGTGACAGAGAGAGAAGACGATAGAAGGATTTGTACAGCCGCGCGAATAAAAGGTAACTTATACTAGTGAACGTGGTGTTCTTATTGACTGCCGCCCCCCCCATTTATATTCTTTAATTTAGCCTTGTCCCGCTCTATCAGCGGATCCCCTCGTGGAGAGAGGACGAGCCATCATCCGCCGGAGGAATCAGCAGGTAAGTGAGAGTATATTCTGTAGCGGTGGCCAGAGCAAGGGCCGTAACGTTACAGTGGCACCCAACGTGAGGCAGCGCTGAACGGGGAGGACGGCAGTGCGCGAGAGAGTGTATGGCTTAGGATTTAACCTAGTCCGGCCACATGGCGCGGGAATTCCGCCATTTTTGTGCGCGTGTGGGCGGAAGTGCGTCGTGAGCAGACGCGACGTGCACCGCGCGAGGCGACCGCCGCCATTTTGAGAGCGCGCCGGCAGACGACTGAGCTGCGACGCGAACGTCGCCGTCGACGTTAGGCGACCAGCCGAGTTAGGCCGAGGTAGAGAGAGAGAGAGCGCGCAGTAGTAGTGGCTAGGACTGGATCAGAGCGCCCGCTGCTGGCCGCTCGAGAGACAAGTCCGCGCAGTAGTCACGGCCGAGTGCGTCGGCCGTGGACTTAGAAAGTTTTTCGTCGACTCGCCCCGGAGAATAAGTGCCCGAGCCGCGGGACTTAGAAAAATTTTCATCAAAAAAGAATTTTTAAGAAATTATTTTATTAAATTTGGGGAATAATTATTAAACATTTTTTTTTCTTAACTGAGTGTTATCAAGCATTATATTCAAAATTTAAGTAAGTAATAGGGGAAATCAAATAAATAATAAAATTAAGAAAAGCAGAACTCGAGATTCTAAATGATCCAGTGGTAATATTTATCATCAATTTTCTCAGTTATTATCGATTAAAAATTAGTTGTATATGTATTAAAATTTAATATATTTAAGATTTTAATATATATTAAAATATATACCATCAAAATATGCATCATTATTGAATATTACTAATATATCAAATATTATTATATACTAAATTATATTAATCTATTAATTTATTAAAATTATAACATAATTAATTATAATTGATTATTAATTATACTTATAATATAACTGAGTTCAAATCTAGTCGATTTGAAAATTAAGATTTAATAAATTAGTTCAGTGAAATGCCCTTCACAACGATCACCCGGCCTATCATGTCGACGGTGACCGGAGCGGTTTCTGGTATGTCGCAGAGAGATGGACATAGAGGGTTACTACCATGGGTGCCATACCGAGGCATTGGCGCGTATTGGCCATCCAGATGGACATCGGCATACGGGCAAGACCCGCCATCAATGGGATGGCAAACGAGTTTAGCCCGCGAGACCCAGCTGCCGCGGATACCGATGGAGATCCCGACGCCAGGAGGCACGGACCAGATGGTACATGTGGTGCATCCGTTAGCCTCACAATATAATATAATGGAACGTCGCCTCAGCCAAACCGGGAGTGTATTAGGGGAAAAGCGAGGGAGGGGTTTCCGAATCAAGACGGGCCACAGGAACGCCCGACAACGACGAACGACAAACTGATGCACCTGGAACTAGCGGATCAACGGAACAGAAAGTAAAAAATGGGAAAGAGAGTATGCCATTGAATGAACCCGCGAGAACGAATAGAGAAACAGACAACACGGGGCATAGACGAGAAAGCAGGAAATTGAAAGGTAAGGCGGCAACTCAAGAGGGCGAGTGTATCAACGGCAGTATTCCGAATCACCATCCGGCCAACAATTGAGAGGTTATAGTTCGTCCGAGGAGTCATGTCATCGAACAATCAGAGCGACACATTTCGACCTGCAGACAATAGCACTGAAGAAAGCCAGATTGATGGAAGTCACTCTGAATGTAAGTCTGCACGTAGCCCGGTGAGAGAAAGACCACAAGAGAGGAAGCAGCGATCACCTCAAACGGTGCACAGTGAAATACGAACACTGCAAAGCTGAAGGATAAAATTTGCAGGTGATTACTGTGATGACCCCGAGGAGTACTTAGGATAACTGATCGACTGTCAAAGAAGTTTGGGAATATCGGAAGAAGCGCTGCTCAAAGCGATGCCATGCGCCTTACGCCGCGGAGCTCGAAGCTGGTTCAGGAGCATTCGAGATGAAGTGCATACGTTGAAAGAGTTCAAATGTCGTCTGCGGCATCAGTACTCGAAGCCACTGGATCGGGACGAACTGTGGAGCGAATTAAAGGTACAGACGCAAGATGATGGCGAAACCATCACGCAGTACCTGGCAAGATTATATATTATCATTCGCCGATTCAAGAGGAAACCTTCGGTGCGACGGCTTCTAAAGATAATTTATCGTAATCTACGGCCAATATATAGAAAATATTTGAGAGAAACGACAATGTATACGCTGGATAACTTAGAGAAGTACGATCGTAGATTAGAGAGGGAAATAGACTACGATAAAAAGTACACTCCGCCTCCACTGAAGGACAAATGACAGATACCGCAGGCCGTCTATCAGGCTTCTAAAGGTAGGCCAAAGAAAACAACGCCTCTGGACATGAAGAGCCAGTCGTCCTGCAGCTCGTCTGAGAGTGATACGGACCGAGGTCACAGACGAAAAGAGCATCGAAGACGGCGGAAGAAACAGGATCGACAAGTCGCTGCAGTCGAGGAAAATAAAACGTCCACCAACAGCCCGAAGCAAGAGTCTTGGGCCGAGATTGTGAAGAGTCGAACGTCGAATAATAACGCCCGAGAGCTAAAGAAGAATCTAGGCGGCACGCAAGATCCGATCAGATGGACGAGAGAATACATACCGTGATCGGCGAATAAGCCACAGGTTGAGGCCAAGTGCGCAATTTGAGACTGCGTCCGAGAGGAGACCGGCGTATACGCTAAAGGAGAGAAAACGAGAGCGCGGGCAGGCTGCGCAGTCCCCAGTCACCCGCACGAAATCAGGGACTCTCGGCGAACCAATAGACGAGAGAGCATCAAGCCGAGTACGTAAAGGAGTTGACTCTGCCTTAAGCGCCGGAGCCCGCGTATTTTATCCGGCCCGTGAGCGTGAAGAGGTGGCTCAGCAACGGCGAGAACGAGAGTGGAGAGAATTTGACCAAGATGCTGACGATGAGAGAGTACAAATTATAGCCGAGTATGCAGGCGTTTCAGAACTGAAGCCCGCAGAGTAGCAAGAGATAGAGAGGCGAGTGAAGAGATACTCCTGAGCCAACGAGAGAGCGGCATGACGAACCTCACCGAGCACCATATCATCGTAGAAGACGAAACGCCGGTAAAGTACCATCCGAGGCGCATGTCACCGAAAATGTGCCAGGTAGCGCAGGAAGAGGTCGATAGAATGTACCGTGAAGGTATTCTAGAAAAGTCCGCGAGTGATTGGAGCAGCGCGCCCATGATCGTTAGGAAGTCAGACGGAACTTATAGGTTCTGTATAGACTACAGAGACCTAAACAAACGGACGAAGAAGGATGCCTATCCGATACCGAGCATAATTTATACAGCTTAGCCTAAAACTATTTAAATTACTCATAAATTAACAATTAACATTAATTTATTCTACTAAATTTAATAGAGGTATTACATTTAGATTTCTTATGACATAATTTATACAACTTACCCTAAAACTATTTAAATTACTCATAAATTAACAATTAACATTAATTAAATTTATTATTTGTATTTTTTTTCAAGGGGCATAATTAAAGAACACTTCGAGAACTTCATGGTGTGACATTGATCATTTGTCATTTTACGCAGATGAAATAAATTTTGACTGGTAACTTCCATCGACAGATGATCAAAAAGCAACACAAAACGGGAAAAGAGGACAGACGTTAAGAGTTAACCACCGATACAACTTGATTCAAGATAAGATACTGGTATCACGCAAATGTATACCAGTAATAGAAATTGGAATTTCCTTTAAAACTTCAGTTATAACATTAGATAAATTGCTTAATTCGTATACGAATAGAATAAAATTCTACTATGTTTAATCCTTAGTAATTTCCTTACACAACTCGTTACGCAAGACGCTCTGCTTGAACATTAAATCCGTTTTGGCCACACTCAATAAATGAAAAAATTAAGCTGTGAAGTAGAAAGATCTTTATCCATAATTCGACCATATATCAATTAATCAAATAGCGATTCTGGACAAACTACGGAAAGCCCGATATATCTCGACCATCGATTTGAAGCAGGCGTACTTCCAAATACCGATGGCCGAAAGTAGTAAACGCTACACTGCCTTTGCGGTACCAGGCTTGGGGCTGTGGCAATTTAAGAGGATGCCATTCGCGCTGACGAACGCGCCGATGACATTTCAGCGACTCGTAGATGCGTTGTTTGGACCCGAATACGAGCCTTGGGTGTTCGCGTACCTAGACCACATCATCGTCGTGACTGAGAGTTTTGAGGACCATATCAAGTATCTGGAAGCAGTACTGCGGAAATTGATTGATACGATACTGCAAATCAACCGCAGGAAATGTGAGTTCGGCTGCACCAGAGTCGCGTATTTGGGACACGTCCTAGACCGAGAGGGGCTACGGACAAACCCGGAGAAAGTCACGCCCATCCTGGAATACCCAGCACCCAAGAATAAGCTGCAGCTCCGACGATTCCTAGGTATGGTAGGATGGTATGCCCGTTTCATCGAGCATGATTCGCAGATCAAACTACCACTGTGTAAGCTGCTGAAAAATAATCAAGCGTGGATATGGGGCGAGGATCAGGAGGAGGCATTTCAGACATTGAAGACAGCCTTAACACGAGCGCCTGTGCTAGCGCGACCTGATTTTGCCCGAGAGTTCACTGTCCAGAGTGATGCGAGTGACTATGCGATTGGGGCTGTGCTCACGAAAGAGCTCGAGGACGGAGAGCTCTAATAGAAGGACGAAGTATATGTCAGCAGAGTATTGACGCCCGCGGAGAGAAATTACATGACGTCCGAGAAGGAGTGCCTAGTACTCATCTGAGCCATCAAGAAACTGCGTCCGTACAAGAGGTGCAAAGTAACCCAAACAAGTTCGTCAGCTAGAGCGTCGAGGATGGACTACTCTATAAGCATCGTAAAGATGGGCTCCTTGATCCTATCCAATTCCCTCAAGAAGAATGGCGGCTCGTGGTGTCGGTCGGAGCCCGGAGAAGAGTACTGGAGGACGCGCATAGCATAGCCTCGTCAGGACATTTGGAAGTCGAGAAGACTTATGACAGAGTAGCCCGCGAGTACTATTGGGCAGGAGTATGGCATGATGTCTACGACTACGTCGGCAGCTGTGAAAAATGCCAGAGATATAAAGTGTCGCTAATTGGTCCGACAGGCTTAATCGGTCAGAGAATCGTAGAACGCCCGTGGGCGGTTGTGGCAGCAGATATGATGGAGTTCCCCAAGAGTAAAGGACAATACCGCTACATCTTGGTGTTTCAAGATTTATTCACCAGATGGATTGAGATGAAGCTCGTGCGCATTGCGGACAGTAAGGCAGTCGCGCGAACTGCGCCACGCCCTCAACACGGCGGTGCAGTCAAGCACAAAGGTAACGCCAGCATTCTTGAATTACGGGGGACATCCTAGCCCGGTGAAGAGCCTACGCCGAGAGGTAGAGACGGGAGGCCCGTTAGTGAAATTGAGCCCTGAAGTATGGCAGGACCGCATGAAGCGACTCGATGCTCTGCACGACCTCGTAGCACGCCATATCGACGAAGCCAAGGAGAAGCAAGATCAACACTACAACAAAGGCCGACGCGATATCAGATATGCCGTAGGCGACCTCGTACTGCGCCGAGTACGTGTGTTGTCGAACACAGCACAAGGATTCTCAGCAAAATTGGCGCCAAAGTACGAAGGGCCATTCGAAATCACGGAGGTGAAATCGACGACGGTATACGTACTAGCCACGGGAGGCACGAGAAGAATAGCGGCGGCTCATGTGAAGGAGTTGAAGAAGTACCGAGTGCAGCGTGGGTAGCGAAGAGCGTAGCCCAGAAGAAAGCAGAGAGAGGAAGACGAAATAGCCCGACAGTAGAGACCGAACAGAGCGAGTAGATCGCCTTGCCCGAGAGAGAAAGAAGGTAAGGACCAAATGAAGTAGGGGTCGTACTTGGGACGCGTACAATTGGGTAAGATAGCTCATAGTAAGTTGGGTAAAATAGCTAATAGAAATTTGGATAAGATTGTTAATAGTAAATGGGGTAAGATAGTTAATGGTCAAATGTCGCTTAGGGTAGAAACAAAAAAAAAATAATAATAATATATAAATATAGATAATAATGTGTGTAGATAGTAATAATAAATAGTCCGCGAACAATGATCGATATACCACGAAAGACTATACGAGAAGTATTTTGTCGTTTGTCCTGTATTTGAGCTTCTGAGACTATATTGCATTGAGTTTCGTATATTAATTGAAAAATGAGAGCGTGGTTGGTCGCAGTATTTAGGCGAAAGGTCGGACTACTATTTCTTCCGATCGTCTGGGCGATCCTCTTCCCTAGTTTCGTGTTTTGAGCTTGACTCCTGCTAGAGTATTTTGTTTCCACTGGTAGCACTCGTTTTAGTACATATCATTTAATGCAAATTACTCCTGATCGCTGGATCGTCCATCCCGATGAGAGGCAGACAGCTTAAATGATACAGCTTTCCGCTGCTATCTGGTAATGATCAGTAAATTGTATCTTGTGTTCTTTGCTACCCTACTAATTTCAGTTCTTCTATTGAGTCAAAATCTGCGCGGTTAATATTATCTATAGGGTTTTAGTGCAGATTTCTATAAATTTTCTTGAAATAAATTTCTAAAATAAATAATTTATCTCGAAATAAAATTTATTCAAGAATAGATTTTCTCAAATAAAATTGAGATTCGATTAGTGGTTGCTGAAATAGCTTTTCTAGTAGACTTTCATACCTATTAGGTAAGAACCTATTGGTGCGTTTGTACCTTAAGTTCTGACCTTAATGTATAATCGATTGAGCAAAACTGGCGTCCTCGCGTTAGAGGTTATCTATCGCCATTTCTTGTGTATGGGTCTCACCTAGTTGATATCACATCCTTTAAGTAGGTGCTGTGAAAGACTCGGGTATTTTTTTTGGCCTCCGAGCTTACAGCTGTATTTTCCATAAATGGTAGTAATGGTATGAACATTGGTGATATGAAATTGGCGTCAATTTCAGGCACTTATAGGCGGTTTCCCTTCACCAAATATATTTGAGCAACATGCAAACGGCAATGCCCAATGTCACTAGTTTCTACCATTTGAATTGTATATTATTAGCGAAAGGTACTCATAAGGGTAGTAACTTGGCAGTATCATTTGGTACGTCGTGAGAGTTAGCTTTAGTTTGGGAGTTTATAAATTTCTACGTTGTTTGTATTTTTATGGCTTCACGACATATTAAGTTTTCTTGTCATGTATTTATTTACAGATTTTAATTCTTTTAATTGTTATTTTTAATTATTATATCTATATATTTCATTAATAATTATTTTATTATTATTTCAAAATAATTTAATTCTACTTATGTCGATTGCCCATATACAAATTAATAAATATTTTTTTATTGGTCTTACAGTCAAATCAATTCAATCTAAAAATAAAAATAAAAAATAAAAATAAAAATAAATAAATAAAAATAAAATAAATATTAAAAATAAAAATTAAATTAAAAATTAAATTAAAATTATAATGACAGTCAGACTGTCCTTGTTTACATCCACCCCCGTAGACTAATCTGAAAATAAAATATTAGCTGAAAAAATTCTTTGTTAGTAAAGTACAGTCTGACTGTCCCCAACAACCATAGCTAATTGAAGACTTGTCCAACGTTTCGAGCTCGCTACGGCTCCTCATCAGGCACTAAACCAAACCTTATATTCTCATCCATATATACCCATCCCCACCACCAAATTTAGAAAATTAAAGATTATTAAATTAAAGATAATTTACAGATAGTAAGAGAAACTTTTATTAATAATTATTATCCAATTCAATTTATTAATAGATTAATTGCTGAGAGATTGTTTGACATTTATAATACCGAAACTAGACATAGTGCAGGAGTTGATGTTAACCGAGGAAAAATTATTGTCTTGCCATATGTTAGAAGATTGTCTGAAAGAATTAAAAGAAATTTTCGGAAATATAACATTCAAATTTTCTTTAAGAATAGCAATAATTTGAGTCGATTGTTTAATAAGATAGGGATGATTTATGCTTAAAATCAGGAGTTGTTTACATGATTAATTGGATGGATTGTGATAAATACTGTATTGGACAAACAGGTAAATATTTAAAAAAGAGAATTTATGAACATAAATATAGTTTACGTAGCTCACATATTACTTCCGGTTTAAAAGAGCATTGTTTAAAGATTTTACATTCTTTTGATTTTGTGAATGTGGATATTTTGGAACATGGTATTAATAATAAGTATAAACGGGAGAGTCTTGAAAGTATTCTCATTTCCAGGAATCAAAATAATGTGAATTTAATGTTAGAGTCTGGTAGATTGGACAGTGTTTATCATTCCTTATTAAATTGATTGGTTTTGGACAATTTGTATAGAGGGGGAATTTATACTTAATTTACTAAATTTGGTGGTGGGGATGGGTATATATAGATTAGAATATAAGGTGTAGTTTAGTCCCTGATGAGGAGCCGTAGCGAGCTCGAAACGTTGGACAAGTCTTCAATTAGCTATGGTTGTTGGGGACAGTCAGACTGTACTTTACTAACAAAGAATTTTTTCAGTTAATATTTTATTTTCAGATTAGCCTACGGGGGTGAATGTAAACAAGGACAGTCTGACTGTCATTATAATTTTAATTTAATTTTTTATTTTATTTTTATTTATTTATTTTTATTTTTATTTTTTATTTTTATTTTTAGATTGAATTGATTGGACTGTAAGATCGTTAAAAATATTTATTAATTTATTATTATTTGCTTCTCTTTTGTTATTTGTCTTAATATATTTAATAACCTAAATCATACTGGCGTTTTAGAATAGATGTTGAGATTATAGAATTATATCTACTGCAAATTTCTTGCTTTTTTTAGATATGTTTGGTTTTGATTATATTCTAATGTATTAAAATATTAAGATGATAATAAGACGAAAAAAAAGTTTATTATTTATTTATTTCATATGTATTTATTATATCATATCAGCTTCCTCTTGAGCCATATGTCCAGATGAAATATTTATTTTTTTATAATATTTTTTTATGAAGCACATATTTCGCATGTTGTCTCCTACCCGATTGTCTACAACCTGTAGTTGAAATAATACATTTGAATTGTTGATATATTCATATTTTTGGCTAATTGTAAGCACTAAAAATCTTATTTAATATTTATATAATGAATGTTTCCTTATTGGCGATTTACTTCTATTAGAACATGCATTAATGCTATATTTAGGCTACATTTTAAAGCATCTTCTTTAGGTATGAATTCTTTTCTGACAAATGACTGCTATTAATTTATGTGTAATATTAGTAAATAAAAGTACTAAATGAAAAATGCCGATGCTCAAAATTATTTAGATTATTTATTACAAAAATTTTAATTTTCCATAAATATTTCTGGATTTGATTTTCACCAGAGGGGTGCCTGGAAATATTTTCAAATTTGAATCATCCTTATCCTTGCAATTATTAAATAACTTACTGAAATTATTACTATTTTTAGAGAAAATTTGAATGCTATATTTCCAAAAATTTCTTTTAATTCTTTCCGACAATCCTCTAACTGGTGAAACTATAATTTTACCCTTATTAACATAAACTCTTACATTATGTCTATTTTCGGTATTATAATTGGCAAACAATCTCTCTGCAATTAACTTACTAATAAATTCAATTAGATATCCATTATTAATGAAATTTTCCCTTACTATCAGTAAATTATTTTGTCTAAAATTCTTATGTGACAGTTTTATTGCTCTGTCAATGACAGCTTTTAGTGTCCCAATTTTGTTTCCGCATTGGTGGTGTGGATTAAAATCTAAAAACCTATCTGACCAAGTAGGTCTTTTATACCAATTAAGCTTCACTTTATTATTCTTATATATAATGAGATTGATGTCCAAAAATCTCAACTGATTATTGACTTCTATCCCCTTTGTAAATTTGATTATTAAAGTATTTTAGATTTAATATTATGAACATTATATTTTAATATTATTTATATTTAATTTAATAATTATGTATGTTATATTTTAAATACATAGTTACAGTATTGTATGCGTGTACAATAATATAATGTTATTTAGTTAACTGTAATATTTAATTGCATTTAACCAATATATATATAATGATAAGCCTAAGCCGATAAAAGACTCCCAGCCACTAGCTAGAGCTGTGCATGGGCTTGCCAATGGCCTGGAAGCCATAAACGCGTGCCCGAATATATTCGAGGTCGCGCCTATACTTTATGAATAGACGTGCACAAATTACATTTTGTATAATCGTGGCCATGAAGGCTATAAACTTGAACGTAATGTGTTGCTGACATTCTCTAAGCGAAACCGTGGGGAGTGTGAAGTGGCACGCCTAAATAATCACTTAATATAATTATATCGCGATTTATCGAAGAATCGTAGCACCATATGCCGTAGTTCAAAAAATAAGTATTCGAGACTCGAGCGGCATTCTTTTCGTGGTAGCTTCTAGTTCAGACGTTTTATTAACTGTTGAATTTAATAAAACCTCCTTTGTTTTATTAAGTTGATAATTTTGGAAGTTTTGTTTTGTATAACGGAAAAATCCCAAATCCAGTCTTCGTTTGTTATAAGTTGTGGTATCGAAAACTGGAGTCATTTCCGAGAATCTGGATTTGTGTATAAAATAAATTTGATTATTCGTGTTATTCACAGTTTTGAAGTTCTCAAGTTTATTATTCACGTTTAATCGAAAATGGCTCCTAAGAAAACTGCTAGAGCCACTACCAGTAGGCAGGCAAAGCAATTAGCAACTGCTGAAATACAATTCATGAATAACATACTCTGCATTTCAGAATCGTGCTTCAAAGAATTATTCCTTGTAGTTTAAATTATTAGTTAAGTTCCTTAGGATGAACCGTAGCGGTTCGAAATGTCGAGCACCAAAGGAGAAAATAAGGTGGTGGGGGCAGCCAGATTGTCTTTTTTTATTTTATTTTATTTTATTTTACTATTATTTTAATTTATTAGTTTCAAATTTAATCTAATTAAATTTACTAATAAGATTTATTTCAGATTCTTCGGGAGTGATAATAAACAAGGATAGTCTGACTGTCATTATTCTAGTAAATATCATATCATACTTCATATCATACCATATAATCATATCATATAATCATATAATATCATACTTCATATCATATCATATCATATCATATCATATCATATCATACTTACTAATTTATAAAGACAAAGCGCGTTCTTGTTTGTACACGATAATCGAAAAAACTACTCAACCGATTGTTCTGAAATTTGACATATAGATTCTATATTATCATGGGAAGGACATAGGCTATGTTTTTTCTTGAAAATCATTTTACTTTTAACAATAAATTAAGTTAACGGTCTTAGCAGTCAGTTTCACCAACGATCACTAGATGGCTATTATTAAGTATTAATACCAGGCCAGCTCAAACAAATGATCATATCCAACTTTGGGATTCGTATCCTAAAAAAGGTGTGACGTTAGTTGGTATAACCCTTTTTGTTCTTCAGGTTAAGCTGACACTACTTTTACATCTTATGTATATCGTTTGATTTTTGTAAATTTTATTTTCTCTTACAATCTCTCTCTGTCTCTCACTCTCTGTCTCTCTGTCTCCTTCTTTTATAAAATGGTTCTGTATGCCAAATTATACTGAATATAGTTTGTGACGACAAATTATTTTTTATTTTTATACATCTATTAACTTCAGAATTGTGACAAGTGCCTATGTTTTTTTAGTTTGAACAAAAGAAATAATGGCAAAATAGGGTTCTTTACCAATAACCTCGAAATTCTATATATATATATATATATATATATATATATATATATATATATATATATATATATATAATATCGTCACTTCTGCATAAAAAGGCAGTATCCATCGTCTGCTTAAAAAATACGCTATTCGCATACCAATATTTTGCTTACACACACACACATACACACACATGAGCAAATCAACTTCTATGGGAAGATTCGTGTTGGGACGGTAAAATACTATGTTTAGTGTTTAGTTGGTAGAAAACGATGTTCAGGTTGTCGGGACAACTTCTACGGGAAATTTTATGTTCGGACTGTAGAAGACGATCTCTGGGTATGACGGGACAACTTCTACGGGGAATTTCGTGTTCAGACGGTAGAAGAGGATGTCCAGGTATGGCGAGACGACTTCTATGGGAAGATTCATGTTGGGAAGTTCAAATACGATTTCGGGATGTTTTGGAACGATATCTACGGCGATTGTTTAAGAGACTTCTATAAAGAGATTCATTTTCAATCATTCGAACACGCACACTCACAGTAAAAATCCTCCCGGGATACCTGTACATCGTATTCTACCTCCCCAAAAGAAAACTCTCTATAACAGTTGTCCCGACACATGTTCTATATTCCGAACATGATACTCTCTATAAACGTCTTCCCGAGACACTTGGACATCTTTTTCTACCGCTCGGACTCGGAAGTACAATTTTCTCCATAGAAGCCGTATGTAATATGCATATATGTGTGTATTAAATTCGGTTGTACATTCTGTGTATATATATACTGTATATACAAAAGCGACGATATGTAAATTACGGTCAATTATTTATAGTAATATAGATTTTTATATATAGAGTACTTTTTACTTAGATATTATTAAATTGCTTATGAAATCCGTTAAATTATTATCTCGGGCGAAGCTGAGACGGGGAATGCTAGTATTATATTATAAAGACTGTAACACCGATAAAAATATTTATTAATTTAGTTTGAATTGTATTCTAAGTGACTTAGTTTCCTCTGATTGCAAGTTCTAAATAATATCTACAGCCATGATGAATAATTTCTTAGTTCGCTCCACAAGTACTTTTTTTAGTACCTGTTGTTATTTACCGATGAATATTGATGAGTTATGATTCTAGGTGATATGATTAAGAGTAAGAACCATTACTATGTTGCAGCAAAATTTGTTTTCTGCTTTTCCAACCATTCATAGCCTAATCGTGAACTAATTTAATACATAAACATAATATCATTCATCCGGCAAATACATAGGTACGTACACGAAAAATTGACTACGTCTTACAATAACTCGAGAAATAATAAACAGTATGGATTCTTTGTTACGTCCATATAGGCTTTCTGCAGAAATTTTGAACCATCCGGATAAACTTCACGCACTAAATTTTAAATTTATTGACAACTTCGAGGTTTTTTTTTTTAAATTAGCTATGTAATTCCTAATTAAACGTATATCCCGTCGCGCTTTCATTTGTGAAATATTTTCTAAGTTATAAAAATAATGCTTATAATTTTGATGGCGTCTACCCCTTGTAAATAAATCAACAATTATGTCTTTCAACTACTCGCGCACGAGATCGTCGAGTTTTTTGTTCATTAACGCACGGTTAGTCGTGCGGGTATTGTAGTCCCTCTTTAAATTCCAGATGTATACGGCCAGACGATCTCAAATTCGTCATGTGGGGCCCTTGCCATTCGGCGTCAAAGACGGACGAAGACGGTCAAAACGAGCATTACATACTACGATTAAATAAGATATTTAAAAAAAAAATTGTTTTACTGTATAAATTGATGATTCAGTAACGTATCCATCTTTAAAATTAAGCTTACAAACATATTCTTTACGTTTTAGAAAAATACGTTACTTTGAACTTCAGCAACAGACCGATGGTTGTCAGCGGCGCTATGTGGATGGGCGCGCATCAAATACCTAATAGAACGCGCGATTACGGAAATCGTGCTGATGACGTATTAGTACGTAGGGGGTATATTCAGAGCAAGCATCAATAACTTAATATGTCGCACGTTCTAAACACGCACTTTACTCTATTCATAAGAGTCTTTGCGATGCATATATATGAATAACGACAAGAACAACAATAGAACAACACCAGCCGGAAAAAAGCATTAATAATCACAACGATAATAAATATTGAATATGATAAAATATTATATAACTATTCTTTCTTTTATGGACTAGTTTTATACAATATTTTTACAAAATGTAGTATTCGGTACAGCTAGTCAGATGATTTATATATATATATATATATATATATATATATATATATATATGTATATATATATATATATATATAGGTAGTATATAACAAATTTCTCTTAATTTATATCACTAATTACAAAATTTACACCAATTTGTTCCACACTCGTTTCTACCTCGATACATTTTAACGATGTCACAATTTTTTTTCTTTTTTCTACTATTTCTTTTTTATTTTAAAATTCTTTTATGCTTGTCGAAATAGGATTAGTCGAAAAATTTACGGGTTCATGCTATTCATTTAACTAGATCACCGATATTCTTATGTTCACAAGCTGAATGCAAAAAACATTTAGACTGTAGTTTATTATACACGTGCTTGTCTATATACTGATACCGCTTGTTACAATATGAGAAAAAAATTGGGTTTTTGTAGGTTAGATTACATTTTATATTGTATAATAATGATTGAAGCTTGACTCATAAAACGGACTAATAGTACCGAAATTTCTTTACTTCTATAATGTACAACCCCCATTGGCGATATTCAGACATGCTTTTTAAAGCAGCTTTTCGACTCACTTCTTTCGCCTTTTTTCTCCAGCATCACGAATGATATCCGTCTGATTTTTTGTATCATCTTATGTAATTTGAATGCTACACTAACGACAAGAGTACGGGTAAAAAAAAGATCGTATCAAAATAAGTATCGATGTGCAACGCTATCTATTGTAAATTTTTTTTTCTAAATCACCATTTCCACAGATATATTAATAAAGTTAGCTTGTAGCCGTAGAAATTGTAGCTGTAGAAATTATAGCCATTATTATTTTCAAAACTATCATTTGTCTGTGTTAACTACAACTAAATACACAAAAATTATTTTTGGTTAGATAAATATAAATCATAATGAATTCATAATAATTTTTCTAATGTTTGACAAGTCTTAAAGAAATAATTAGAGATAACATAAATTAATTAAATTATATTCATTTTAATAATAATAAGAGTTAGTAATGTATGTTTTCCATTGTGTTTCTGATAGTTTTCCCATATAATTCAACATACATTACATGTATTACGGAATAAAATGATAAAAAATTCATAATGACTAAAATAATGAATTTTGACAACATTTTATGATTTATTATAATTAATTGAAATTGTAAATGTTGATTTTATTTTTGATATCTTATATAAACATCTTTTACGCTCATTTTCGCATTCTATTTGTGTTATAAAAAATCTCAGATTTTGAATATCGTCACTGTCATTGTATTTTACATCTTGCTTTTGAGCTTCGTTGTAGTGAAGTAGTCCGCCTTTGTCTGTTCCTCGACGTACAAAACATTCTTTACCGCGACTCCTTTGCTACGACTAATTTTGGAACGATGGCGATCCCTGCTGCCCGAATGTTTCTCGTGCAGCTCTTTGCTGTTCCAATCCCCCATTTGCTATATCTTGCCAGAAGTTGCGGCAATTCTTACTCATATATGACTATCTTTTTCAGAATTATGAGATTTTAAAGTCTTTTTTTGACTTTGAAAACACTCATTTATTCAATTTTTTCACTTATTAATCCGGCAATATCATTAGCATATATTCAAGTTTGTTCCGTTCTTACTGTTGCGCCTGCACCTCTCAATTCATTTATTAATTTATCCAACTCGGTGAAAAAAATACTAGCTTCTTTAAAATCTTTTAATTTTAACCTGTTTAATTTATTTCGAAATTTTTTCGATATTTTTCATGCCGTCTCTTCATTTTCTACAAATTTCCTAGAACCTTTAATTTGTAATGTTGCAATAAATATAATCACAGTCTCCTAATTTTTTTCATTCCAGCCGGTTTGCAATTCTGCAACGCTTTGTTCGCTTGTAGCCGCGTCACAACATTTTTTCCATTTCAGGTATAATATTAGGAGGTGATCTTAGTTTCCGAACTTCACATTTACATGACGATATAAGTAGTACGAAAAGTCAGTTGTGTCGGATCTAGCACTTATTTTTTAGTTTTGGCATTTACCAATAAAATTCAGTTAACAGTCGCCATCATTTGTGTAAACATTACAATATTTTGATGAGTGAAAATGAATCGTGATAAATTGTGTTTTCGACATATCCTTTTGCACTATTTGATTTGAAAAAAAAACGTAGCAGAACTTATCGATTGTTTGAAGATTGTTATAGCGAACAAGCTTCATCGCCTATAACATGTAAAGAATAGTTTCAGCGCTTTAGAAGTGGAGTACGGATATTAATGACAAAGAACTTTCTGGACAACCGAAAAAGCTTGATGATAGTGAATTGCAAGCATTATTGGATGAAAACTCAGCTCAAACGCAGAAAGAACTCGCTAATAAGTTAGAAGTCTGTGACAGAGCAGTTGACAATAATGATTGGATCGCCTCGAAATTGTCATCGTTCTTTCGCCACGGAATCGCCATATTGCGAGAAAGATGTAAAAAGTAATAGAAAATGACGGAAAATATTTTGAATAATCTAACGTGTATCCGTTTTCTATCATAAATGTCATTTTTCCGTTAAAAATAACAGAAACTAAGTTCGCCTCCTAATAGAATTATTTTTTCGAAATATTATAATATAATTTCTATGGAATACCTACAAACTTATTTCTTCTTCTTTCGGTAACTTGATTTGTTTATTAGTTTCCCTTCTTATTTTAACCTATGTTTCTTTTAATATCAAAATATTTTCAATCTCTCTCTCCATCTTAAAAACATTTATTATTCTATTGATGTTTAGTTTTACTATTTCTTGATCAGTTTTGGTATGTCGACTTTTTAGTTCACGTGTTTTCATAACCATAAATTTATATTATCATTTAACCAACTTTTAAAATTTATTTATAATCGACCTTTAACTTTTCTTTACAAACACACTCTGCTACCATGTTGAATAAAAGATTGGAGTTATTAATATATAATCACGTATCACCTTAAATCCTATTTTATAAAATATATTTACTTAGCTGAAAACTCGTAAATAAAAAATATATTTAAATAAAATAAGATAAAAGATTAATTCCTAATGATAAACCGTAGCGTTTCGAAACAACGGACATCAAAGGAGAAAATAAGGTGATGGAGCAGTCAGATTGTGCTTTACTAACATACGTAGAATACAGTTTATTATTTTTATTTCATGTTAGTTTATTATTATTGTAGTTTATTATTTTTAATTTTTCATCTAATTTATTTTTAGTAAAAAGATTAATGTCAAATTCTTCGAGAGTGATATTAAATAAGGAAAATCTGGCTGTTATTATTTTAATTAATATATTATATATAAGGACTATAATACCGATAAAAATATTTATTAATTTAATTCAAAACAGTAGGCATAAGTACAATTTTTAATTTTAAAGAAAAATACGTATAATTCAACAAAAATATCCATTGTAGGAGAATATTCTGTCAAAATGAATGATTTCAAATTCTTTTCAAATATTGACCAGTAGTTCTTAAGTAAATCTCAAATTTGGGGTAATCGCCTGAGAGATATCGTCGTTGTTTTACGTCGCAAATTTTGAACTATTTAAATGCTCGAGAAATATATATTTTTCTCAGTTTTGTATTTTATTTATTTAAGTAGAATTGACCAAACATCATGGCGCAATAAATTTATCATTTATTTCAAAATCTATTATTATTTCTAATAGTGGTTGCTCGGTACATTAAGTTATTTTTTCTATTTTTGTTTCATTCTCATTTATGTTTATAAAATCAATTTAAAATTGAAAATCAATTCACAAATACGTCATACATCTTGATCGCATGTTATTACCATAATCTCGAAACATAATTCATTGAAAATTTACAGAAGTGTTTTGGGGAGTCTACTTTATCGCGAATGCAAATATTTGAGTGGCACAAAGCATTCAGTGAAGGTCGTGAAGTCGTCGAAAACTTATCTCATGCAAGTCGCCCATTCACCGAAAATCGAGGTGATTCTCGTCGTTTTTTCGATTACCATGGGGTGGTTCACCAAGAATTCGTTGCAAAAGGTCAAAGGGTCAATAAGGAGTACTACTTGGCCGTTTTGAGGAGTCTATGTGCAGCAATTAGTCGTAAACGACCGGGTTTGTGGACAGACAATTCAAGGTTTTTTCACCACGATAATGCACTGGCGCATTCCAGCATGATTGTGTCTAATGTTTTGGCCAAACACGAAAAGAAAATTATCGGTTAGCCACCATATTCGCCAGATTTGGCTCTCTGTGACTTTTTCCTCTTCCCGAAACCCAAAAATGCGCTTAGGGGAACGTACCATTAGTCCCTTGAAGCCATAAAAAGTAATTCGCTAAAGGAACTGAAGACAATCCCAGGGAAGGCTTACAACAGGTGTTTGGAAAATTGGATTAAGCGTTGGCATGTTTGTATTGGCTCAAAAGGAACCTATTTTGAAGGTGATAATAAAGATTTGTATTAAAATATGTAAACATATTTTTTTTTTGGTCAGCCCGGGTCAAATTTGATACATAGGAAACATGCAGAAAGGTTCGTATAACCAATTCGTATAATTAAAAATTGAATAGGTATATATGTGCGTATTATTTTTAAGACATTATATAGTAATATGGTTGGAAGTTAATAAAATAATTTAAAACCGACTCAACAGTCGCACTTTTCTAATTATTGGTGCGGGATTTTCAATGCAAAGCTTTAATTCCCCGGTAACAGGCATAGAAAGTTTACTCGAGATTAAGGTAAAGCCGAACAGTAGAGATTTCTACACCGATATCAAAGCTTTCTTTCACCTCATGTAGATTCCCAAATTCAGTATCGGACTATAAAAGTATATAGAGAGTACTCTTGTTCTTACAATTACTTTCGTACAGAATTCATTCAGCACGTTATACTGTCGTAAAGTACATGGGAGAGTTTCGGGCCGAAATGGTCAACTTAACTTGTCCGCTGTGTTGCCGCCGAGCACCTACACCCACTTGGACGGCGTTGACGGAGGTGCTCCACATCCCCCTTCGCTACCCTTGTCGTTTATCGATTCTTTACTCGCCACAGTAGTGGTAGCGTCTCAGCAGTGCGACGCACGCGCCCTTCCGTTTTCCACCTCGACCATCCTCTCACTACACAAGGATTTGTGCGTGCATGGTGCACCACCTCTTCGCGAACCCCCAGTCGCTGGCTGCCCGGCCATAAGGCCGGCCATGATATCGTACATCCCGCGTCTCTGTCTCACTTCAAGTCCAGCCTCTCTGAACTTCTCGATCGCTTTTTGCACGGCATCGCCAGCTGTAAAAAATTACGCTCCGATATTATACTAAGCAGTACATGAAATAAAGTTTGGGAGAGAGCGAAGGAAATCGAGCTACAGCAAGTGAAAACTACACCACAAATCCCTCGCGTGCAGCAGTCGTTGCATAGTCTTTGTACCGCCTGAACCAACTTTAGAGCTAATTCAACGTCCTGCTCCACCTCTACCACCAGTTTCTTCTACTTCTTTGGTCATCCCCTTCAACTTTTAGAACTTTCTTGTTCGCGTACTCTCTCCTTTCCCGTAACTATCGCTTCTGTTCTGTGAGTGACCCTCTCAACCCTATAGTGTACGTACTCTAGTGTCTGGACTATCTCAAATTTTCTTTCTGTCTTTATCTCTCTCTCGCGCGCGCACATCCGTGTGAGTGTTATCTGAAAGCTGTGTCCTTTTTATTTTGTTTTCTGTGATTGCTTGTACATACCAAATTTTCGTGTTGGTCACTAGGGAGAAATCTTGGAAATTGCGTGCCGCACAGTGTCTGAGGACGATACCGTAAGTTTCACTTGGTTATTCGATCTTAACTTTTCACGTTGGCGATGGTGCAAAAATGATAAAAAGCTGATTGATAGTGCTCGCGAATCTGTTAAAGACTTGTCATGACGTTTGAAAGAGACTAAATTGTTTGCGAATTTTGTTTAAAACAACTCTTGCATGCTAAAAGATATTTGAGTTTATTAGTTTTTTTTGACAACCAGTACTTTAACCAACTTCATAGCTCAATCGTCTATATTATCTAATCTAATGAAACATTTTATTGAAGTCTTTATAAAACTTTATAAAACGAAAATAGATATTATATAGAAATTAATAGAACTTGGAAAATACAACCGTTTCTATCAATACTACATTCATAAATAAATGTTTCTCAAATATAGCATAATCATATTCGTATCAAACTTTTATGGCTGACTCAATTTCATTTTGCTTTTTTAAAATAATTTTTAGCTTCATCAAATTTATTTATTAAATTTCATTCTCATTTTAAAAAATGTAAGCAAACTGACAATATTCAATTGATGTAGCTAACGAATATACACCGTTAATACTCTAAACTTAGACTTATACGACTAAAATTAGACTTATAAGTCTAAAATTAAGCTAAATACTCATAATGAAAATGGAATACTGTTTTTATTTTAAAAACTATATTCACTTACGTAATTTTTAGTTGAAGATAATCCTACTACTTTATTTTTCTGCAGTTGAATATAAAAATTAAAACTGTTGTTTTTAAATCTAATAGAATTTTCATTTTCATGAATGACTAATCTTTAACTAAACAAAATTCTTAATGAATATTTTAAATATAAGTATTGTAATAATATTTTATTTTAAATTGTATCTTCTGAACAACATGCTATTAAAGAATATTTAATAATTCAGCTTTATACAATGCATTAATCATTTAAATTATTACAACTGAATATTTGTTTAATAATTATTTTCTAAATATTGTTCTATACTTCAAATCTTCGCATATATTTAAAATCTGTAACTATGAATTAGGAACTGCGGAATATTTATTTTGTGTTTATATTGTGAATTTTATCGATTAGCTATAAATCATGAAGAAGAAAATACATACAGTAATAAATAAAGCTCAAGAAAATCTATTAATTATAAAAACGTCACAACTGCTGTTCAGTCATAAATTTCTGTTCACAACTGTATTGAATGAAAATTTATTATTTTATTATCTGAGTAATTTAGTATATCTGAGAAATATTGGATTACTATAAATACATCTATTATTTTTAGTATCAAATTTACCATAATTTATGAAAGCTTTTATTTACAACTTTAAATCTTTATTTTTTCTTCTAGATCTAATTTATCCCCCTCAAAATAATCCCCCTGGATACAATGCAACCATGCCAACGCTTTTTCCATTTTCAAAACTTCTTTATATTCGTATTCCGGAATGGCCATCCTTCTTCAATTTGGCTTTTATTTCTTCAATCGAATCAAAGCCGTGTCCCAGAAGTAGTCTTTTGAGTTTGCTGAACAGCCAGAAGTCGCACAGTGCTAAATCAGAAGAGCACGGTGGTTGCGGAACAATATTGGTTGAATTTTTGGCAAAATATTTACGTAAAATGAATGTAGTGTGGGTTGGTGCATTATCATGATGCAAAAACCCAGAGTTGCCTTTCCAGAAATCTCGCCTTTTGAATAGCTTCACGCAAATGACGAATAATACTAAATAATATTCTTTGTTAACCATTTGGCCGGTAGGAAGGAATTCACAATGCATCACACCAGAATAATCGAAGAAAATAGTAAGCATAACCTTGATTTTTGAGAGACTTTGGTTCGCTTGATCGGTTGTTTCTGGATCATAAGCGTAGATCCAAGTGTCATCTCTAATTATTATGCGTTCCATCTTGTCCTGATATTCCGAAAGCATTGTTTCACAGACCTCCATGTGAAGCTGTTTTTTTTTTAAAAAATTAAGTATTTTTAGCACGAATCGAGATTTCACTCTTTTCAGGCACAAAGTGTCTTTCAAAATGGTGTCGACTGACCTGTTTGAAGTTCCAACAATATCAGCAAGAGCTTTAGTAGTCAATCGACGATTTTACAGTACTAATTCATTGATTTTGTCGACGTCTAGCTCATCAGTAGTTGTTGGTCGTCTTTGACGTGGTACGTCTTCAATGCATTCTGGTACTTCTATGAACAAATTATGCCAATCAAAAACACTTGACATTGACTTCTCACCAAAGGTCTTCTGTAACATTTTGAACGTTTTGGAGTCCGATATTTCATTTCGCGCCTAAAATTTAATGCTACTTTTTTATTCAATACTTTCAGACATTATAAAAACCGAAGAGACAACTTTTGTTTATTCACAAAGTACAAGTGTAACTATATGACATATGAAGATAATTGCGTGAAATTTGACAGAGATAACTGTGACAGAACTACTAACTTAAAAATAAAAGCATTTATCCGAATCTATAAACTAAGGAAGTTTGAATTGAAAAGTCTTACTCATATTCGTACACAGTAGTAATAAGTCCTAACATATAATAAATCTGAGATCAAGATACTTGAAATTACAATAGTGATTAGTCAAATATATAAAGATATTTTAGTTTTCAAATAGAGTTTCAATAAATGAGATGCAATATAGAGCTTCAATATCATAAATTTACACAGTTCTGTTTATACATACGAAACGAGCTTCGATGAGGTTAATTATCCCTTAAGGGGAAAATCGAATTGCAGTAATTTGCAAAAAGCTTTTAATATTATCTTGGTTATTACAGATGAACTGTGAATCTATAAAAAAGAGTTAAGCTGAAGAATTTTTAAGAAATTCATCAAAATGAACAAAATTCCTTTATTTGAACAGTTTACGAGTATTTCATCTAGAATCTTCTTATATAGATGTTATCATTTTGAAGAATTTAGCAATTACTCCATTTTTCTCAGTATTCTTAATTTATAATATAAGGGAAGAAAATGTAGGGGTTATAAGATTGTCTAATATAGAAATAATTTTTATTGAATAATTACTAGTAACATTTTAATAGATGTACTTAAAGCCGTTTAAAGTAAGTATGAAATTTATACGTTATTTTATTACCCATTATGACTACTGAAATTTCCAAATCAAAAGCTGATAAAATAGTAATCATAAAATATTATTCATCACTAAATTAATAAATTAATAAATGATGCTGATATAAGGCTCAAGGATATGAGCCTTCAAAAGCATTAACATAAAAAAATTAATAAATATAATATTTTTATCGGTCATACAGTTCTGACAAAGGTAATTCGCCCATATTAACACCAAATATTAGGTTGTAAATATCTCCCTTCCGCCTTTTTGTCTTATGAATTTCGCGGCTATGTACAAAGCGCTACAGAGCTCGTATCTTGCAATACTATACATCATTTTAAAGAGTCTTGTGAAAAGTGGCTGTCCGAATTTTTCGCAAATAAGGAGAGGGGTTTCTACGAGAGGGGTATTATGAAGTTGCCGTCTAGATGAAAATAGATTATCGAATAAAATGGCGCATATAAGTAAATCCGACCACTGTGACACTTTATAAAGCATTGAATGAAGAGAAATAAAGCAGAAGGGAGATATCTTACAACCTAATATAATATATTAATTTAAATAATGACAGTCAGACTGTCCTTGTTTATAGTCAACCCCGAAAAATCTGACTTTGAATTTATTACTACAATAAATTATGTGGAAAATTAAAAGTTAATATTAGAATAAAATTAAAATAAAAATAATAAATATAATAAAAATAATAAAAATAATATTCTATGTTAGTAAGGGACAACCTGACTGCCCCCACTACATTAGATTTAAATTCACCTTTTGTGTCCAACATTTCGAACCTCTACGGTTCATTCGCAGGAACTAAACTGAATTAGACTTGAACTAATCTAAAAATAAAACAAAATTAGATTAAAAATTACAAATAATCAAATTTATAAAAATAAACTATATTCTGTGAGTGAGCAAAGGACAACCTGACTGCCCTCACCATCGACATAAGTAAAATTTTTATGGTTTAAATTAATAAATTATTTAAATTAATGATAAGTTTAAATTGCTAGAATACTAATAATAATAAAATGCCCAAAGGAAAGGCCTAAAGTAGATAGAAAAATAGAAATCCCAATATAAGTCAGTTACTGTATTCATGGAATTGCTGTTAAGTTTGCATTGGAATTGAAATTTTAATCTGTATCTGAATTGCATAAAGGCTTGTCTTGGAATACAATAACTACTCTCTGACGATCTAAAGTTTTCTAATAGGTTTAAAAATTATCTCAAATAATATACAGATTCCAATAGAAAATACAAAGTAAAATAAATTGTACATCTGTTTATTATGTTTATTAGGCGAAACCAACAAGATTCTGAACTCTATCTAGGTTACAGCAACTCTTTAGAATAGCAGAATAATCTTAATCAAATACAAAATATAAACTAGGATTCTTCTCCAAATAATTTACTGACTCGTTAAGATGCCGTTTATGACAAATTAAAAGTTATAATACTAAGTTAAATTATAATATTATTTTTATCGGTCTTTATTTAATAAAATACTATGATAATATAATGACAGCCAGACTGTCCTTGTTTATAATCATGGGCGTATAATCTCAAAGGAAATACTACTAAAAATAAAATAATTTAATTTCACTGAAAATTCAAAATAAAATAATTTATAGTTTATGTTAGTGGGGGAAAACCTCACTGCCATCACCACCTTAAATTTAAATTTACATTAAATGTCCGACGTTGCGAATCACTCCGGTTCATCTACAAGGACTAAACTCTTATTATTTATTATTTTTATTTAATTTATTTAAATTTATTTGGGAGTTGAAATAATATAAACTGCCATTATATTATCATAGTACATTATTGTAAAAGACTGTAAAACCGATAAAAATAGTTACTAATTGAATCTTTTAAGATACTTTTATCTTTTACAATATTGTTGCAATGTATAGCAAAGAGATACAATTATCTCTTTTATTTGCAAAAACTCAGTCATCAGTTTTCGCATTAAATTAGAGCAGATAATATATCATTCATTTCCATAACATCGGTAACATAAATTGAATTGATACTTTAGGCGAAACGAATTTTAAATGATGCTTACAATAAATAGATGCTTTTTTCCTTAAGATGGACTCAATATAGCATTTCTCGACCAAAGTATTTTAGTGCAGGATGCATTGTTAAGCTTATCTTACTGATTTAATATTTATTGCAGTGATGCAGTTAATTCGTTACAGATAAGAGCGGAAAAATCTAAATTGGCCCCTGCAGAAACCATAGAAATACTCTTGTTTGAAAACTGATGAAATACTTGTACTTATCAGTTTAATTTAATAAAGTTATGTATGAAATTTATTCCATTCATTTTAATTTGAAAGAAAATAATTTTCCCATTGTATTTTTGAACTCATTCATTCCATGTACTTATTCTTGATAATACCAATTCGATTAGAAATAAGTAGATAGGTTATAGGCATACTGGTAAACCCTCATTCCCAAAATTTGTTCCAGAACGCAAAGGATGCCATTTCAAGGCTACTTTTCTAATTGGGACTGATGGATTGCATGAGTTGATCATTATGCCCATACCGCCTACGTCGACTTCATTGCTTTATTTACGAGTGTAACATATGCATAAACTAATATTGGCGTGATTGCCTTTGAAGTAGACTTTGAAGTAATAACATGCAAATAGTTATTTATTTTATGTTTTTATCTATCATTCATATATTCCAATCTATCTGGATTGCATTTCTTTCAGATTCTTCGTATGTAGTTTGATTACTGACTATAACCTTCTGCATTAAGACATTCATGGCCGATCTTGATCGTTCGATAATAAGTTTCTGCTTGATATTCAGAACAATTTTTATTCTGATCTTCTGAGAAATAGCAATGTCAAAGTTTTCTTCTCTATTAATTAGAGATTTCGACGTTTCTTTATTGTCAAGCCAGTCTGCATTTTCAAGGATCAGAGTCTCATTGGGATTAAACGAAGTCCATTCTTTCGTGAAACTACTCATTTTCACGTTTGTCAATCTCTACACCATTAATTTCATAGCAAATGTTATGAAATAGATCGCAAATAGCATTGTTAACAAATCTAGATTTTATCGGTATGTTTTCATGGGTTTTTAAAATTTTCCATTAGTACGAATAGAACTTCGTGATGGTAGAAGACATAAATCTTGATGTTGGATAGATATATGAATTTCATTATTGTTCTCAAAAGTTAGTACCGTGTACTGTTGGTATGCGTAGATAATGAGCAACTAACTAATCGAATGTGACACGTGAATGATTTTTTTCTATTTCTAATGAAAATACTCCTAATATATGGAATTTTTAATTTACGAGCATATTCTATATGCTCATAATTAGTGCACGATTTGGCAAATTTAAATTGAAGTGTTTTTTTTAAAATTCTCCGTAGCTGATATCTGGTTTCAGAAATAATCCGCGCGAATTTTTTATTAGGAGTGTGAATAAGTCTTTCCCGTTTTTTGTAAGAGATGGCGCCACCAATACTGTGCGAGTATTCAATGGTTACATATGTCATAATCAAAGCTTATTCATATGTCAACAATTCCATACTAACACATTAGTTAAAATTTTTTCGCATCACAAAATTTTTGATATCGTGAAAATGTCGAAATTTGAGCCGAGTCGACGTCATTTGCGGGAAGTTTCACTTTATTGGTTCGATTTGAAGAAATCTGTTGCCGAGACGCATCGATTGCTTCAGGAGGCTTATGGAGAAGGTTGTGTCGATGATTCAAGTGTTCGCGGATGGTTTCGACGCTTCAAAAGCGGTGATTTCGACGTGAAAGACAAGGAGCGTTCCGGGCGGCCGCAAATCTTTGAAGATCGAGAATTGGCGACTTTGCTTGATGAAGATTCTTGTCAAACGCAAGAAGAACTTGCTGAAGCATTGGGAGTTGACCGAACAACCATTTCCAAGCGTTTGAAAGCCATGGGAATGATCCAAAAGCAAGGAAATTGGGTGCCGTACGAACTGAAGCTGAGAGACGTCGAACGGCGTTTTTTCACTTGCGAACAGCTGCTTCAGCGACATAAAAGAAAGGGTTTTCTGCATCGTATCGTGACTGGCGATGAAAAGTGGATACGTTACGATAATCCGAAGCGAAGAAAATCATGGGGACTTCCCGGCCATGCATCATCATCGACGGCCAAGCCAAATATTCATGGCGCCAAGCTCATGCTCTGTATATGGTGGGACCAGCTAGGTGTGGTTTACTATGAGCTTCTGAAACCGAATGAAAGGATCACAGGCGAGGTCTATCGACGACAATTGATGCGTTTGAGCCGCGCACTGCGAGAAAAACGGCCACAATACTCCGACAGGCACGACAAAGTTATTTTGCAACATGACAATGCTCGCCCACATGTTGCACTGCCGGTGAAAACATACTTAGAAACGCTCAAATGGGAAGTCCTACCCCACCCGCCGTATAGTTCAGACGTTGCTCCGTCTGATTACCATCTCTTCAGATCGATGACGCATGGCCTGGCTGACCAGCACTTCCATTCCTACGAGGAAGCCAAAAAATGGGTGGATGACTGGATAGAGGCCAAACCAGTCGAATTTTTTCGCAACGGGATTCGTATGTTGCCAGAAAGATGGGAAAAAGTTGTAGCTAGCGATGGCCAATACGTTCAATAATTCATTTGTAACCATTTTTTCACAATAAAGGCTCAAAATTTGAAAAAAAAACGGGAAAGACTTATTCACATACCTGATAGATTTGAATTTTCCATGAATTTTCGAAGACAAAAATCAATGGCTTTGACAATCAGATTGCCAAGCTTTATCAGCAAGTTTCATATCAGCAATTTTGTTTGTATTGTAATATTGTACGTGATCTTTTTTACATGCCTGATCAAACGGATTTATTCCTGAATCATCATTTTTTTCACGATCTCTTCTTAAATTTATCATAGTTCCTGAACTACAGGAATGATATCCAGGAAAGTATATTTCGAACGGTAAGTTGTTGATTATTTTATCCAATAGTCCATCACCAGGTTTCGACTGTTTTCGAGTCTTATGAATAATCATTTTTGATTAATATTTACTGTTCTTGAAAACTATAAAACATGCTTTTATATATATTCATCTTTCAATGTTATATCTGACTTTACCATTGGAAGATTTATCAGATTTTATCAGATAACAGTTTGTCAGATTCCCTATCACAAATTCTGATTTTGTATTCGAAAAAAGGAGAAAGCGTCGTGGATATCTGTCACCAGATAGTATATTATCAGTGTTCGGTCCATCTAACTGTGCAAAAACAAATAACTTATTAGCTTTAATCACACATCCCAGTGGTATTAGATTCGAAAATGTGCATATTTACTCAAAATCATTACATCGGCAAAAGTATCAATTTCTTAAAAAAGTATTGAACCGATTGACGACGTTACACATATGCAATTTAGTGAAAGTGAATCTATAATACTATCAAATGAAGTATTACCAAATTAAATTTTGATTTTTGATGATGTAGCTTGTGACAATCAGGATAACGTCGGAGCATTTTTCTATATGGGAAGACAGAAAAGTATAGATTGTTTCTACCTATCCTAGTTATATGCTCATGTACCAAAACATCTTATCAGAGATCATTTTTAATATGGTGGTAATTTATCTTCAAGATGTTGGAAATCTATAACAAATTTATGACGTCCATCTCAATACAGCTCTGACTTTCAAAGAGTTTCGAAATCTTTGTTCTGAATTCTCGAAAAATGATAACTATAGATTTGTTGTTATTGAAAAAGGTAGAGCAATGAATGATGATAGATATAATTTGACTGTTTTGCAATAAAAAGGAATTAAAAAAAAATCATGTCAGACTATGAGAAACAAAAGAATATCCTTAGAAAATCTGCTCTAGGGAAGCAGGAAAAAGAGAATCTCGAGAAAGTTGTAGGACATAATTTGAAGTTAGTATTAACTTGAGAAACTTTTCCAATCAAAAAGTGAAAGTTTATAGTGTTCTCATCTCATTTTGCATAATGACATGATTATAAAATGAACTAGATCCCGAAAAAAGGATTTTTGTGGTAGATAACAATATTCGCCCAGCTTCCATTAAAAATTATGAATCCGATTATGGTTCTACTCCTTTGGAATTCAATAATGAAATGAACATTCAAATGTATGAGCGAATCTTTTCTCATTATTAGATCACAGTTGCAGCAAATTCGATAACATATATGAAATAAGGAATATTGGAAGTAAGCACTTGTTTGGCGATTCTGAAATTATATTTAAAGATAATAAAATAAACGGGGGCTATTTAAGGTATCCTTATTTAACGTAACCATTGCACTATTCTCGAAGCAACAAGTATTCATCAATAAAAATATACTAAAGATGAGTCTATACACTCAACGAGATATAGAAAATATTTAAACATTATTGTACTATTGTTTCACAGTCTTAGTAATAGTCATAAAAGACTCATCTCTAAATATAAAAAGTAGATAAAGATTCTCTAATATATTTAGTTTACCGGGACGAATGAGCTTATCCAACAACTTAGATTATTAATCGTCGAATGAATTGCGAGAAATCACAATTACAGCAATGAAATTCAATATAAGATAGTCGAAATCCTTCAGACAACGGTTTCAATATTACATTAGATCGAAAATATTATATAGAAGCAAAGGACTCTGTAATGATATAGACGGATCAATTCTATATTGAACAAAAATGGAAAACCGATTAAATAATTTCTATAGCAATCAAAAAAAGTAAGAATGGAATTAAATTAAAATAATAAACATTTTTATCGGTCTTACAGTCTTTATAATATAATATATTAATTAAAATAATGACAGTCGAATTGTCCTTGTTTATCGTCACCCCCGAAGAATCTGAAATAAAACTTGTTACTACAATAAATTAGATTAAAAATTCAAGATTAAAAATTAAAATAAAATAAATCATAAAATAAAATAATAAATAATAAATAAAATAAAAATAATAAAAAGAGTGGAATTACAATTTAAATCTCTCCATCACATAAGTAATCAAATAAGAAACAAAGAGCAAATATATAATCAGATCCAAACGAGAGTGGAATCTCAATTTAAATCTTTGAATGGCCTAATGAAAAGCATAAAAGTGGCTTATCATTGCACAAATTGAATTATAAAATTATAAAAGTAAATAAAAAAAGGGAACGTCGATCAATAGTTGAATCGCTGCATAAACCTGCACATCGCACATCCAGCTGAAGAAAAAATTATATACGTGGAATAGAGGAAACATTGTAAGCTGATCTTGTAAAAGTGACTCCGTACTCGAAGGAGAATGAAAACTTTTATTATTTATTCACTGTTATTTATATATTTTCAAAATTTACGTGGGCCATTCCAGTAAGGTGAATGAGTGATAATGATGTTACCATAGCTACGAAAGATATTGAAACATGGACGAGCACCATGAAATCTACAGACTGATCATGTAAAAGACTTTTAGAATTCTCTTTTCCAAATCACATACAAACATGAACGTTTTAATAGAACATAAAAAATGTAACGTGGATACCGTTCAGTCAACAGGGAAATATGTATGATTAAATACTTTACTAGATTTGCGTGAAACTTACAATTCAAGTTAAATGAAAATATTTTGAAACGTGATATTCACGAAACTGGTCAACTGAAATATTTATAATAGCAAGTTGTGACGAAGACTAATTCAATAACCTATCATATTAAAGATTATAATCTCTGGTAGCTTTTATGAGAGTAAAATTCAAAAAAATAAGTATCCTGAAATTTATCTAGTTGAAAAAGTTTTAAAGAAGAGTGGAAATCGTGCATTATATTAAGGGTTAGGATTCAATATTGAACATAATTGTTGGATAGATACAAAAAAGTTTATTAAGATAATTAAAATATAATACAAATAAATAAATAAATAATAAATGCAAGGGTAGGTACAAGGAACATAGTTTTCACGTGAATATGAAAGCAAAATTGTACTATGATTGTAATGTTATTTATTTATGTAATTTATTATTAAGTATACACGTGTATCTTTTTCTTCGTGACAAATAAATTTTTCTTTCAACATGTAATAAACATCTTATCTTCTTGTTTTCTTTTTAAGAAGTAGATGCATTAAATTTAAAACAATTGCTCCCTTGATAAAGTAAAAATAAAATATGTTTATTTGCCGTATTCGCAGGATTCGTGAACAATTCTTCGTGCTTCGTAAAATAGGAATATCTGATGTGGTAAAAACGTTGCATAATTATCGTCAAGTTCTACTATAATTTAAAATAAATTTAAAGTAAATTCATCTGAATTACAAATTTAGTCTGGTATTGTTTTTCAAAACAATTACGTAATTAAATGAAATTACAGTATGCTTTTACATATATTAATGAAAAATTATTTAAAAAATCTTCACATAATATAACAAAATAATGAAATATTAATATATTCTTTTCTCATATCAATTTTTTTTTATTTTATATAAAAATAAAAACACATCTTAGCTTTCTATTTTTAATTTTGTATTGTAATTAAAAAATTTTGATATTGTTAATATTTCATCGATTTTTAGAAAGAACAAGAAAAAAAGAATTTGATATTTATATAATCAAAATTATTTTAATACATTTTATCTTATGCTGAAATAATATTTTCCTAAATTATTTACTCAAATTAAGACTTTAATTCTATATTTACAATATCATTTCTTTTAATGCAGAGCAATAGACGAGATCGAGGATCTTATTTGATATTATGCTGAGTGAAAGTGATATTGTGCAATTCGGCAATCACAGATTGTGTACAAGACCGATGTATGCGGTTAGAAATGTAATCATATTACATACTTGAATACAAAATTCTTTAAGTCGAAAGGAAGAACATGATGTAATATAATAAAAAACCGGATTATTTAATAATAAATTGTATATAATTAAAAGATTATTTTAATAAAAACATAAATTGACAAATTTACATATATTACTATTATTATTCTATAAATAAAAATTATGTGCTAGTATTTTTCATTGTATTACACATTTTCTTCATCATATCATGATTATTATTTTTCAATCAGTTCGTAACTTAAAATACGAAACAATGATCAGACTTTGTCCCGGTTCTTCTAACCGCGTTTTTCTTCTTCTTCTGTAGCTTCTTTATTGCTCACAATAGTACCCTCGCTGGCACGGCCACTGCATGCTACTGTTTGTCGGCTATGGCTTCTGGCATTATTATATTTCTTCTCTATCGTTTCGATCAGTATTTTGCCAATATTTATCAATCTGGAGCTGAAAACAAGAAAAAATTACATATAAGTTAAGAGTTTTTATAAATATATAAATAATATATAGATTTAAAAATAATATTGGGTGTACAAATAAGTTTCCGCCATTTTTTTAGAAAGTAATAAGAATTTATTGTAAGAAAAGGTACAAATAATGTCATTCAAAATATTGTCCATCACTTTTACTATTTTTGACCATCTTTGAGGCAGCGAGTAGGCAGCGATACCCCGTCTAAAAAATTGCTCGTCTTTTGAGGCGATCCACGAATCGACCCATTTCTTCAATTCCTCGTAAGAAGTGAAGTACTGCTCAGCCAGACCATGAGTCATCGATCGGAATTAGTGGTAGTGTGAAGGAGAAATGTCTGATGAATACGGTGGATGTGGTTGAACGTCCGAAATCAATGCTTTTAATGTTTCCTTTACGATTTTTGCAACATGTGGCCGAGCGTTGTCATACTGAAAAATGACTTTAACGTGCCTTTTCGCATATTGTGGACGTTTAATCTTCAATGCTGACATCAATGGCATCAGCCGTTGTTGCTAACGTTCCTCCGTGACGGTTTTATTGTGTTGGAGCAATTCGTAATAGATTACTGCAAGCTGATCCTACTAAATGCTCAGCATTAGCTTCTCGCCATGAATGTTTAGTTTGGCCATCGAAGTAGAGGCATACCCGGGCTTACCCCATGACTTCCCACGCTTTGGGTTGTCGTAGTAAATCCATTTTTTGTCTCCCGTCACGATTCGATGTAGAAATCCTGTGCGATTTTGCCTTTTGAGCAATTGTTCGCAAGTGAATAAAGGACGATCGACGTCTGTTAGCTTTAGTTCGTAAGGAATCCAATTTCCTTGTGCAAGTCCCTAACTTTTGTGCAAGTTCTTCTTGCGTTTGGCACGGATATTCCTCCAGTAAAGCTTCCAATTCTGTATCACCATACACTTTGGGCCTTCCACTGCGTGTTTTGTCTCCTCCACGTCAAAATTACTACTTTTAAATTTTTGGAACGACTTCTGACAACTTCTCTCCCTCAAATTAAAATTATCATATGCTTCTATGAGTAGCCGATGTGCTTCAGCTGCAGATTGTTTTAAATGAAAGAAGTAAATTAACAATTCCCACAAATGACGCTTACTTGGCTCAAAACTTGGACACATCTTAACACGATGAAAACTAACTGATGCTAGCAAAAAGTCAGAGACATTAAAAGGTTATACTGTTTCCAGATGTCAACATATACTATACGACTTTTTACATCTGACAATTTCGATGTTACCTTATCGATGGCGCCATCTTTTCAAAACGGCGGAAACTCATTTGTACACCTAAAATATTAGGTGTAAAAACTTGCTTCCTCGGCTTTTGTTTCGAGTTTAGAGTTTTTATTACAGAAAACTGGTTATATTTTTATAATTCAAAGTATTGTCGATTGCTAGTCACTACTTTTTCCCATATTTCGAGGAGCCTATAAATCCCGCTTGGAAAAAACTGGTCATCTTTTGAAGCAATCCACGAATCGATCCAATTTTTTATTTCTTTTAATAAGACCGGAAGTGCTTAGCCAGACTGTGTGTCATCGAAACAAATGAGAGTCTCATGGACCAACAACTGGAGATAGCTGGAAAACTCGCTGGAATAAGTGTATAGATGCGGGAGGGGACTACTTTGAAGAGGATCGCAGCGATGTATCTTAATTTTCAAATATACTTAATTGTTTAATAGTCTGACCTCGTGTATATTACACAAGAATGATCTAAGCTAATAAATATTTTTATTAGACATATATCTCTAGTCAATAGAATAAAATAAAATGTTACTTTGTGTTTGAATAATAAAATCATTTTCAAAATGATTTTATTAATTGCATTTTTAAATAAATAATTGAATGTTGTTAATATAATATAATTATATTCCAATGAATAAAACTGCAAGACCAATAAATATATTTATTAGTTTATTCTAGAAAAAGTCGATAAAAGTATAATAAACATTTCAATGTATGATCAAGGACCGCGGTCGGCGCTCCGATGGCAAGTTTGAGTACTACAGCCTCCGGACGACCGTGCATATATATACATTTATATTGGATTTCTAGATTTTCAAATAATTATTGTGTCAATATTGAACCATTAGATTACTTCTAATTATGCTTAAAAGAAAGCTATTCCAATATACATCAATTCAAAAAAAGTTTTATGTAAAAAACTTTGCTGATAGTTAAGTTATTCGTTTTCATTATCTTTCTGGTTACTTAATTTCGTTCATTCGTAAATACTCACTGGATTTGTATAATTTCCGTCAGTAAATAACTAAATCAAGTGGATCGATAGAGCCACGAAGGCAAGTTTGATACGTATATGCATTACTATATGTATATACTATACGCAGCTGTATGTATGACTACATACTATATTGTATATAATATACTTGGCTATTACAGATAATACTGTTGTATTCGGGCAGTAGAAACAGAGGTTCAAGTGTGTGGGCACGACTTCCACGGGTAGTTTCGTGTTTGTACGGTAGAATACAATGCTCAGATTTTTTACATAGTCCAGTATATGTAAATATGTATAAGTACCAATTCGTATAAGTTTCGAAACTATTACTTATTCTTATTTAATAAATAAGTTACTTACTAAAAGTGTGCCTATGCACTCACTTATTTATAACGTGGAAATACGTACAGTACTGTCACGTCGAGCATGTGATACGTATATATGCATACATATATATAGATATATGCATGCATATATGTTTTACGGATTTCAGGCCTACGATTGCCTGCACTAGCCTGGGACAAACTTTCAATTATGTTAAAAAAGCGTGTAGTACAATGTGCTTAGTGTCACTGTAATTGTACGAGCGGCATGAGTGACGCTAGTACAAATCGCGAGTCTCTTTTTAATATAATATTTATCTATTATGTGGTTATGTCAGGAAAAGGTAAGGATAACGGAGGATAATCGAGTCGCTGTTTTCAAAGGATAACACTTTTCTCAAAGGCAAATATAAATAATAATAAATGATCTTTATAAAATTATTATTTATTAAACGTTTTTTTTAAGAGCGCGAGAGATACTTCTTGGCTGAACTGCTGAACGAACTACTGAACCACTGAACTACTGAATTGCTATTGCACTACTGAACGAATTAAACTGAACGATTTTTGTGGAAAAATTCGGATTTTATATACACCATCAGTCAATGCCATAGAATATCTCTCTCTCAGTCTCTCAATTTTTATAGGTTTGTTTTTGTTACATTGATCTTTCGTTTTCTTATTTCTACAATTTGATTATTTTATAATAATTATTATAGAAACCTTACAATATGCACATTATATTCACTAATTTTGTTATAAATAAATTCTTGTCATTATAACTAATTATTTTATTAAATATTGAATATTAGAAAATATTCAATATTTAAATTAGCGCACTGCTAGTACACGTGTTCGTCACTTCAAGGGCCTTCGTTCGTCAAAACTTATAGGCCGATGTATTTAATATAAATATCATTTATGAAGAAAATTATTTGAAATCATTTTGAAATCAGTTGAAAATCAGTTTTCAGTTTTAATAAATTTTGGACCTTCCATCAAATGAATAGTAAAATCTCGTGAAAATACTGAAAACTTATCGGGCAAAATAATTGTAATATTATGAAAATATAATTGAGGATCTAAGTAATGATGATTTTTCAAATATTAATATTTTGGTTATCAAGCAAAGATCATTGTGATTTTGAATGTGATAGATTACATCAAGTGCAAGATACTGAAATACGGAAATCTATGAAAAATAATGTAAATTTATTTACTGACAATAAATTATTTTATGTAAAACAATAGAACGAAATATATTTTAAAAATTGATGTATATTTAAAAATCATGATGAAAACATTTCTCAAGTCATCATCTTTGTTTCGTAATTTAACTGGACTTAAGTCACCGATGTTAAATAGTATGGTCCGGTATGTAAATCTACTAATAATAATAATAATGTTATTGAATTTTGAGCTATTCATCTACTATTCATTAACTCACGCAACGTTACCACAACCGCCCTATTCATCGGACATAAAACCGTGCGAATTTTTCCTATTCCCCCATTCGAAAAAATTCGTCATAGGACGACATTTTGAATCCGTTGAAGAGATTCAAGAATCTATGATCGGGGTACTCGGAGAGTTCCCATAAGAAGTGTTCCAGAATTGTTACAACCGGATAACTCGCTGAAATCACTTTATAGAAAATGAGAAAAATGCGTGTTTACCAAAAAGTTTTAATTAAACAAATAAAATAAATCTTTAACATGCAAAGTTATTGTTCAGGTTTACAGCAATTATAAGAAGAATCCATTAGCCGTTGTTGGTGTTTTCGGTTAGTTATATATGTATTTTTATATTAAATTCTATTCTCACATTGTACATATATCTATATGTATAAAACGTCGGATACCAAAGTTGAATCTAAATTTAAAGTGGTGGGGTAGTAAGGTTGTCCTTTACTAACATAGAATATTGTTTTTATTATGTTTATTTTATTTATTATTTTAATGTTTACTTTATTTTATTTTACTTTATTATAAATTTTATTTTTATTTTTAATTTTTAATATAATTTATTGTAGTAATAAGTTCTATTACAGGTTCTTTGGGGATGAATATAAACAAGGACAGTCTTATTTTAGTTAATATATTATATTGTAGGGACTGTAAGACCGATAAAAATATTTCTTAATTTAGATCAGAACAGTCAATATAAGTGCAATTTGTAATTTTAATATATCTATATTTATAAGATTTCAAATCAAACTATAAAATTATTATTTAAATGTGAAATATATGTATCATGCGTAAACGTCTTTTGAAAAAAATTTAATTATATTGAACCACCAAGTTATATGAAAAACTTTGTATTTCGATGTTATTCTGCAGGTTTGTGTCAATCAGATACATAGTCCATATAAATCTAATTTCTTTACTTCAAATCTCTTTTCTAATTACAATATCTACGAAAAACTTATTTCGCTAGAAATTCAAAATGTATATTTAAAATCTTCATAAAGAGAAATTAACAAGAGAAAGTATTCCAGCAATGAATAAATTTACTGTATGAGTCCATTTTAAATTCTGAATAAAGTATTATATTTTTTTTTTGTTATATTATTTAACATCGCTCTATTTATGTTTTTAAATATCGGTGCTAATCAGCGACGGAGGTCTACGATGTGTTTGTAAACAAAGCACATGTAAATTATTACAGCAATGCTTGTGTGTCAATCATCCGAGAAAGTATTGTATTTCCTATTTACGGAAAGCAGAGACTTCTAAATGGTTCCTATTCAAATAATTAACTGCATTTACTATAATAACGAAGTTTTCAGTAATTTTTTATATCTACCAAGAGAGAAATCAAATCACAGATCTAAAAATACATCAAATATTACCCGTACGTATAAATAAAAATAATCGAGATGCAGCATTCGATCAACATTATCAGTCATGCTGAAAACTGTATTCTTGTTTTGTTTTTTCCCTATTCTCCGAGTCTACAGGATCGAATCGCATTCTCAAAAAAATAAAAAAGGATCATTGCAATCGAGCTTTTATTCGAGTTGGTACATCTACTAGGGTAGACCCTGTAAAAATATCGCTACCCAATATCAGATTGAACGAAGTGAGGTCTAATGATATTACAGAGATACGGTCCCTCGTCCTCGCCCTTACCTATAAGCAGAAAAAAAGTACTAACTAAATTAAACGAAATCAGGAAGAGAATTTTAAAATTAGAGAAAATTCCAGACTCAGATATCATAAATTTATTAGTAAATTTTATTATTATTTATAGTTAAAAATACTTTAATATTTTCTATAACTATCTATAATAATTTTAATTAAAGGTTTTAAGGTGTACGAGGGTGGATTGATAAGTTTCCGGCCTGACCAAGAGATGGCGCCACTAGGCCTGCCTTGAGGTGGCGTTCTATAGTGCCATCCTTAGATAGCTTGTAGCTATAGTTTCAGTCCGATCGCCATGTTAGTGTAGGTTTCAGAGCACGCTGAACAATACGCCTCTGTATTTTTCGTAAAAATGCAAAAGCTGGAAAATCATGCTGTCATCAAATACTTTTATATGAAGGGATTAACGCCGATGGAAATTAAAGAAGAGATGGACTCAACACTGGGGACATCTTCCCCATCATATTCAATCGTGAAGCAGTGGGTTTCCGAGTTTAAATAGGGTCGTGTGAGCACCTCTGATGAGCCTCGCTCAGGACGCCCCATTGAGGTTACAACTCCAGATATGATCAAAAAAATCCATTAAATAGTGCTGAAAGACCGTTGATTAAAAGTGCGTGAAATAGCTGAGACTAGTAAGATGTCATATAAACGTGTACGAAATTTTTTGCACCAACATTCGTTTATGGAAAAGCTCTGTGCAAGATGGGTGCTGCGTTTGCTAACAGTCGACGTGGCTATTAAAAAACGTTGACTGATGATATAAAACATTTTATTTTGATATTATATATATATGTTTCTTTATTCTCACTTTCAATATAAAATCTCCTCTTTTTCTGCATCGCTACATGTGAATCTGCCATTGTGCGAAAAATTGCTGAAAGTCTTCTGTCAGTTTCATTAAAAACGCACGCCGCTTCCTTTCTTTCACAGATTCAAAAGTCTGAAATATTGTTTCTTTTAATACAACCTGCACCTTTCGAAAGAGATAAAATGTTCCGCTATGCAAAATGTGAGGAATCAGCTGTATGGTCTAACACTGGGATAATGTACTTGTGTAGAAACCTTTTCACTAAGAGTGCAGAATGAGTCAGCGCATTATCTTGATGAAGAATCGATGGCTTCTCCGACAATTCAGATCCTTTTCTCTTATTCTTTTACGAAGTTTACTATAACATGAAGATAGTAATGTTAGTTAATAGTTTGACCATAAGGATCCTTTGATGGTAGACAATTCTATAAATATCGAAGAAACAGTCATCGCTTTGAAGTTGGATTCGTTGATTTTGCGCATTTTTGACTGTTAGTCCCTCACTAACAGTGAAGTACTCATGCCAACACACATCTCCAAAAAGAAACAACTCAAACAACTCTTCCAATGCATATATTTTATGCTTAGCATATCAATTAAAAATCATTAGATGCCGAGTCATTTTCAATCTACTACTAAAAATTAATGCCAAAAAAAAAAATAAAACTGAAATTAATTTAAAAATTAAAATCAAATAATCTATATTCTATGTTACTAAAGAACAGCCTTACTATTTCCACCACCTTAAATTTAAATTTATTATCAATGTTCTACCTTTCGTACTAGTTCGGTTCAAGGACGAATCTAAAATAAAAACCGAGCAGGCATATATTAGGTTTTCAAATATCTCCCTTCCGCATTTTGGTCTTATGAATTTAGCGGCTATGTACAAAGCGCTACAGAGCTCGTATGTGGCAATACTATACATCATTTGAAAGGTCTTGACATAACGTAAAAACGACGCTATGCATGATTAGTTCGGATATTGCGTTCAAAAGTTATAAACGTGTAAACATGGAGTTCCCTAACGCCGAAATTGGCGCTATTTTAAAGTTTTCCATCGTCCAAGGCAAATTAGAGAAACTTTTCATAAGATTAATGGTGTTTTGGGGGATGGCATGCTATCACTTCGAACCGCAGAGGAATGGTTTCGACGATTCAGAGCCGGTGAAAACGACACCATCGATAAGCTAGTCGGGGGAAGACCTGTGAGGACGAATATCAATGAATCATGGAATTTATCGAGTTAGACCAGCATCTGGTGACATCTCCCAGGAGATGAGAGTTAGTTACCAAATCATTTTAAACCATCTGAAGAAGGTTGGATACAAAAAAAGCTTAATGTTTGGGTGCCGCATGATTTGACGCAAAAAAACCTACTGGACCAAATCGACGCCTGCGATGTGCTGCTGAAACGGAACGAACTCGACCCATTTTTGAAGCGGATGGTGCTGGCGACGAAAAATGGATCCCATATGACAATATCAAATGAAAACGGTCGTGATCCAAGGCTCGTGGACTGTCCCAAACAGCGGCCAAGCCGGGATTGACGGCCAGGAAGGTTTTGCTATGTGTTTAGTGGGACTGGAAGGGAATCATCCACTATGAGGTGCTCCCATATGACCAGATGCTTAATTCTACCATCTACCGTGAACAACTGGGCCGCTTGAAGCAGGCTATCGATCAAAAGCGTCCACAATTGACCAAAAGGAAGGGTGCAGTGTTCCACCATTACAACGCCAGACCACACACTTCGTTGATGACTCGTCGGAAGCTATGGGAGTTCGGATGGGAAGTTTTATCGCATCCACCATATAGCCCGGACATAGCGCCAAGTAACTACTACCTGTTCCTGTCTATGTAGAACGCCCTTGGTGGTGTAAAGTTGCACTCAAAGGATGCTTGTGAAAAGTGGCTGTCCGAGTTCTTCGCAAGTAAGGAAAAGGAATTTCTACGAGAGTGGTATTATCAAGTTGCCGTCTAGATAGAAACAAATTATCGAACAAAACGGCGCATATTTGAAAGAAATCCGACCACTGTAACACTGTTTATAAAGCATTAAATGAAGAACAAAAAAGCGGATGGGATATATTTGACAACCTAATATATTATCTCCACCCCAATCAAATAACTACTATAGAATCTCTATCCCTCTTAATTTTAAATGTAAAACAACATTTTATATTAATACATAATTATATATTAATAATGATCAATATAATAATAATAATAATAAAATAACTCATATCCAATTTACTTGACTCTAATGTTAAATTTACATCATTGCAATTTTTCACAATATGAATACTTTTAACGGTTTCCTTTTTACATCTAATTTTAACATCTTTTTTAAAATATTAGCAGTTTCAAAATCGAAAAAATGTAACAAAGCTACGTTGATTTATCCTGGATGTACCATTCGTACTTCGTAAACTATACTGATGTTCATATATTCTTTAATTTTAAATATCTACCAATTTCTCCAATGTAATAATTATCACAATGTTTACAATTTATTGTATATACTACTCCTAATTTGAAAGATTTATCATTCTTATCTTAACACTTTGTACATATGTTTTCGTTCTTATTGCTTTTGAAATACACTTGAATATTCTGTTTTTTGAAAGTATTTCTGATTATATACTGTATGATCAACCTTTTATGTATGGTAAAACTGCGATTTTATTATTATTTTTTTACCTTTCTGTTACATTATTTATTATTTATATAAATCTGGGACGCTTTCTGAGCAATCTTTATTTCTAAAACGCCAACTGGATAATAATTATTGAATAATATTTCTCTAACAAATTTTAAATTATCTTTTCTACAATGTTTATATTATATTTTCTTTCTCTGTCAATGAACGCTTTTATAGTATCTATCTTATTTCATAATTTATAGATTGAGTTTAAATATAATATCTTGTTTGTTGTCTATATCAATTTAATTTTACTCGGTTATTACTAAATCTAATAACATTAACGTCCAAGAAACATAATTTATTATTATTATCTATACTTCTTTTGTAATTTCAATTATATTATAGATGAAATTATAAATGTCCAATAATTTCTCTATGAAACCTTCTGTTATACTGATAAGCAAGTGATCAACTTATCTTTTATAGATTGGTTCAAATTTTAACTTGGTTAATGCAATATTCGCTAATTTTTCCAATACCAAATTACTAATGACCGGTAATGAAGTTGATCTCATTGGAGAGCCAAATCTTTTTTCATAAAAAATAATTTTAAAATAAACAATTTTATTGTTAAACCTGAATTTCTTGTTTTAATAAATTTATCTATTGTTAGTTTTCTGTATACACTAATTTTTCTCAATTTTTCTTCTATTATTTTTTAAAATAAATTTAATAGTATATCGTAAACAAAGATAGTGCATCTAGTGAAATGATTCGAAAGAATAATGTCTTCTACTCTATTATAACAACTTCAACTATCTTTAACAAAATAGTTGGTTATTCCAACTATATTAACTAATATATCCAATAAAAATCTACCAATTTTGCACGTTAGAAAATTGATTGACGATATTATTATTCTATATGTCAATTGCTCTTTATGAATATTAAAAACACCATAAGATTTAGCTACTGTGCCATTTACATTTTTTCAATATTTAAAAATACAATCATTATTGTAACATTTTGTTTCCCATTACTCTTTAATAGTATTTTCAATTTACGCTATAGTTTATTAATATGAAGATTTTTAATTTTCTAATAAGTTGTGACATCCTTTTACATCATTTTAATTGTATTTATGTATTTATTGTATCTGATGCTACTGTAACATCAGATTTGTCAGCAACTTGGAATATAATTTTTGTCTTCTGTTTGAAAAAATTCTTGTTTATTTTAATTCGTGTATGATATTACCATTTAAATAATTATCCAATTTATCCTTTTGGAAATTATTGATTATTTAGACTAATGAATTTCTACTTTCGTTTCTAAAATTATTCTTGAAGCTAATTATACTATTTTCAACGCCTGCAACGATTTCCTGAATTTTAATATGATCTTTTGGATAAGGCTTTTCAAATTTGGCATTAGTTGACAAGATGGTGACAAATTCTTTTAATATACTCAAATTCGTTAAATTTTTTAGCCAATTTTTATTTTAACATTGCTTGTTTGATAGTGTTTGTTCTAGCCTAGAAAAATTCTTTTAGATCATTATGTTCCATTGTTCTATATAAATATTTTTCGATCTTCAATAAATGTCTTATTCAATAAAAGTTTAATTTCAAACTTTTGTTTCTGATTTTAATATAATTAATTTATGCTTAAAAAAGTAAATATTTCTTTCTCACCTATAGATACTCTTTTCTTAAAATAATAATATAACATTAGCAATAATATAATAGACAATTAAAATACATAGCCAATTGGTTTTCCGCACGTGTCAAGACGATAAGGTGTAAGTTGGAATCTTAACATGTCTGTGAGAAAATCGATTTTTTCCGATTGTTCTGAAATTAGGAATATAACTTAAATATAGTGTTGTACGCAAAATGGTGATTGTCAAGAGATTTGGTGGTTCTATTCGAGACATATAAGTAATTTATATTTTGGTATTTGCATCAGTAGATAAGTTAAGAAAGTTCTGGATCACTTCCGGTGATCGAGAACTATTCTAGCTCACACCGCTAACGTCACGCAGTCCTGAAGACAGCCTCATCTAGCGCTATATACTTTTCCCTAGCTCTCTCTCTCTCTTTCTTTCTCTCTCTCTCTCTCTCTCTCTCTCTCTCTCTCTCTCTCTCTCTCGTAGTGTGAGAAAAAAGTATGCAATTCTCTCTCGCTTACATCGCGCGGTTTTCTGAATCACCGAAAGCGATCCAGAACTCCCATAGCTTAAAGCACGCTATTTTCTGCGGCGTGAGCAAGAGAGGATGTGCTATATACTTTTCTCTCATATAAAATAAATTTATGTCGAAACACAATTGATATTTAACTGAACTTGAAATTAAAATTGATATTTAACTTACTATGTGTGATTAAACTATTAGTTTTTATAGTTATTCAATAAATTGTATCTATGCCATTTTAAAAACTTTTAGAACCATAACATCCTTTTTTCTTTTCTTTTTTCTCCTATTCATACTGAAATTCATATTACGCTACTTCTCAATTGACTTTTATTTATGTTTGTTTATAATTTATTTGCTTTTATGAAAATATATAATGAATTATTTAAATCATGACAATAGTGTATCCATGAATTAGTAATGTATCAAGAGACATGTTGCGTTGTTCATATCATGAATATTGACTCATCAGCCGTAGATTTATTGAAGCAGATAATATAGAGATACCGTCAAGCTCGCCTATAAGACTCGCAATTCACAACCTGGGACTTCATGTACAATTAGAAAGGTTAGTTTCACCGAGCACACGGAAATTTTTAGGGTGTTTTATGATAGCCTTTTAGAGTATGCACCTGTATTTAAAGTTTATTTTACTTATTTTAAAGATTTCTTTTTATTAAACTATCGTAATTACTTGTGTAACTGGAAATCCAGAACTCTTCTAGCTCACAGCGTTGACGTCAGCCTCCTCTAGCGCTATATACTGCTCTCTCTCTCTCTCTCTCTCTCTCTCTCTCTCTCTCTCTCTCTCTCTCGCTCTGCTTATACAGCGTGCTGTTTTTTTAATTTCAGTCCGTTATTTTATCTCATTACGTCACATCGCCACTAGCGGTGTGTGAAAGAAAAAGCTGTACTTTTTCCGTTTTTCGAGATAGTACTTTTTTAATTATTTTTGCGCTTCTGTTTCTTCCACTTGTAGAATGATAAATTCACAGTATTAATATCGTAAACAATAAAATTATATCTTTTTAATCTAGCTAGTTATTCTCTTTTTCTTTCACCATTGGTGAATACTTAATAGTAAGTAGTTGCATTAGGTAAATTTTCATGATTTAAAAAAAACCATGATAATTCATTTCAATCTATTTGTTTTGCGCTCTGATATAATCTGCAAGTCGTTGACAAGAAAATGTTTTTTTAAGTAAAAAGACTATAGGCTCTGAATCACCTTTGAATAGTAAAATTGTAAGCTCTTTAAGTTGATATTCATTGTCACCGTATCATATGAACGACATACTCTATTTTGACTGAGTTTTTACAAAAAATTATATATTTTTTATTTCAATCACTTTACATCTTCTTAAAGTCTGTCCTCATAGGATGATATTGCACAATAAGGTCATGCAAAATTAAGCAATAAGTGGCGTATTTGTTAGGAAATTATTATTTTATTCAAATTCTAGATTCCATCAACTGGTGCACTTTTGAGAGACTCGTTCTGCTTTGAACAATTAATAACTATAAGTCCACATGATCTCGGAAATCTGTTTTCTTTAAGGCAGTATTCTACTTTAGTCCCACGAAAAAACGCTATTTTTGTGAAGTTTTTCTGAAAATACTATTGAAAATATGGATGTAGGATTTGAAATGCTTAATAAATACACTCTTGAAGTACATAAAAAAATTTTTTTTATTTATTTTATACATTTTTTATACACCTAAAGTATGGTCAAAGCCAACACCTCAAAAAGTAGGTAACGTTGTCGTGGTCGTAAAATCTTGCCGACGAATGGTCTGAAACAAAAAAATCAAATAGTTGTATGTTCAGTATGACACCAGAAACCGATCTAACTAGAATATTTTTCCTACGTGCAAAATCAACAAAATGGTAGATAAAATACGAAAGAAAAAAATGTTTTTTTCCGTCCTTTTTTGCAATAAATATATAGTTAGAATTAAAATATTAAGTTGATTTTAATCAGGACGGTTCATACAAACATATAGAATATATGCTCAAAATTTCATAATGATTGGTTCAATAGTTTTTTAGTTTTCACGACCACGGTGCTTGAAAACGCTGTTATGAGAAAAACGCGTTTAAAGTTTTTGTAAGTGAAAAATCGTAGAAAAAATTATCTTACGCTCAATTAGCGATGCCTGGGCCATACAATATGCCTTCAATTTGTTCCAGGCGAGTATTTACATCTAATTTAGCCTGCTTTTTTGAGTTCTACTCTCCTTAGAAGCCTCAGTCGAGCGACGGTACTCTCGAACGATGCGTTGTTGGTCGCGCATATTGGCGAACTGCATGGCGGTTTGGCCGATTTTCAGGCCCATAATTTCGATTATATTCAAAAGTGGGCTGAACCCTTCGTTAAAAATGCAGGCAGCAGTGAGGCATATAATTTTCACGATTTTTTTTCATTATAGACTTGCTTCGGTGCCATAGCCCAAACTGTTGAGTTAAACCACTCATTGTTATTTTGAGTGTTTCTGCCCAAACATCTCTCCAGCACTTCCGTTTTTGTTAGATGTTCGTAGATTGGTTTCAGCACCTCTTGTACGTCACTAGCAGGAGCAGAACGATGTTTATAATTTTTTAAAACGTTGTTTGCTTCGGCCTTCTTATACTTGCAGCAGCTTTTTGAATAGTACGTATGCTGTGGTTTAGTACTTCTACTGAATTTGAATTCCTTTCAATTGCAAGACTGTAGTTTTTAGGTAATTCCTTCTTTAATTTGATACTTAGATCAGCAGTCTTCACTTTTTTAATCACGATTTTTGGTTTTTTCATAACTTTCTTCGGTGCAGCTACTTTTTTCGTTTTTTTTACTCCGGCGTTCAGTCTCAGCAAAGGTATATATTTTGATGAGAATATATATATGTGTAATGATTTACAATAGGGGAACAGCTGCTGCAGCAAACAAGGCCTGGCAGATGGTTTATCTGGCGCGCGCGCTGGGCGGGACGGAATAGCGTAAGTGCGTTCGAAAGGTGAAAAAGTATAGTTAGACTACCTGAATCTTTCTAAAATTTTGAGCTAACATTCTTGAATATATTTACTTTTGAAAAATGTAAAAAAAATAAAACATTTTTTTTCAAAGTTGTAAAGTAGAATACTTCCTTGAAGTAGACTGAGACTCGTTGTAATAGACATTTTTAACATTTGCATACATATCATATAATTTGGCATCTTGATTTTTAGTAATATCAAGATTTAAATTTTCTTACGGATAGTATTGAGAATTTAGAAAATGTTTTATATTACTGATATGGCAATGGTCAATGCAACTAGAATTTGTGTTTTATAGTCCTTTTCTATTTTGTTTGAAGTCCCAGAACGACGTGTGGCGGTTTTTCCAGTTGACTCATCGATTTTACTGACCACACGTACTTCGATGTAACGGCAAGGAGTGGATATTCATAGAGCTTCCAAGTATTAAAACTCATAGAGATTGTATGATCTTTTTCGAATTTCTAGTTGAAATTTTGATATAGTTCTGCGTTGATATCAGCAATTTTATAGCAATCGTCAGCGAAATCGAAAATCATGTTCAGGCGAAGCGATCCTTCAAAATATCCTAAATTATCGGTGATTGTACTAGAGACTCTTTCATATAGAGCCACCCTCCATTTTTTATTATTAAACATTAATTCTGATTTAAAGAAACCAACTCTTGCATAAGGCTTTTACTGCCGGTCGGTAGTATAATTACTTCTTTATCGACATAAAATTTATTGTTATTTTCATCAATATTAAGAAGCGGGTTAAACGTTGAAAGCTCAACTAAATGAAGGAATTCAGGAACTAAACCTCTCATAATTTATTAAGGAAATCATCGCTGACATAGAAAGTGGTATAAATGACTGCAATACTGATATTAACGAGCAATGTTGAACCTCGTTTATGAAGGTCCTTAATAATTATTAAAAAAAAGTTTTCAAACTTATTTAAATAGTATCATTATAAATGGATACAAAACAGCCAAGAATTTCTTAAAAGAGACCATTATATAATAATAATATTATATTAATATAATAATATTATATTAAGCTTGTCTGTATTATAATAAAATTACTTAATTTAATTCTCTGGTATTCTAAATAATATTTAGTTATTATTATAGTAATAATAATAATTCTGTAAATAATAATTAATTTAATATTTTCTCCTTGGGGGCGTTCACATACGCTTAATCATTTATGTATTTATAATAAGATTCAGTTTCACGTATGCTTTCATATATGTGCTTTATATTAAATAATATAATAGTATCAAAAGCAAGAATTTTATATTATTGAATTAAAATGGGTTGCTCGAAATACAGTGGCTAAATAACTTTACTCTATTCCCAGTTCATAGGCATGGGGAGCGCGGGCCATCTTCTCCAGCTGGCTGCCGCGCGGTCGTGGCTCTCTTTCGCGAAGTGCACGAGTCCCCCTCTTCTTACCCTTGGTTTAAGTTCCCAGTGCAGGTATAATTAATACTCGTGCTCGTATTGTTTTGATTAACCCGCGTTCAACCACTAATCGAGATTATTGCCCGATTATTTTAATTTTGCACATTATTATATTTTGAAATGAAATTCTTGCGCGTATTGTATTAACTATACCGCCTGATCGTCACAGTTTAAATTATTTATAATTGTTTAAGTTACTTTATATCAAGTAATTTTATACGGTGTTTACTTACAGTTACTTAGATATATTAGTTTTGTCCTCTGGTGTTTACTATAGATTTACAGGATCTTTCGATCTTGTGCATAATTATCCACAAAGTGCTTACCTATTTTCTTCATTCAACAAGCATTTTTAATCCAGGTTCCTGATACATACATTCCTATGAATCTTACATGATATGTATAATATTATTTGATTCTAATTATTATCCTATACGTCGGTGGTAGCAAAATCAGATTTTGCTAAGATAGTAGTTTAAGTTGAATTGATTTAATTGACAATGACGTTAACATAAGCGAAAGGGGCTGATTTTACATGATACTTTTTTGTAATCTATGTACATGTTAGATGTGTTAGTATAGCTTTATGTAGCAGGATCATAATGCAGCTAGTTGTAGATGTTATTCTCTGTCTCTCTGCCTCTCTCTGACTGACTGTCTGTCTGTCTCTCTCTCTCTCTCTCTCTCTCTCTCTCTCTCTCTCTCTCTCTCTCTCTCTTTCTCTCTGTGTCTCTTTCTCTCTAGCCTCTCTGTCACGCCGTACGCTTATTGGGTAGTTAGTTGCGACGACTCCCGTGGATCCCGCACGTTAGGGTCCATTTATAACCGATGTGCTGCGCCCACATGGCTATCCTTACTTGCATCTTCTAGTGTATGCTGAAAACGGCCAAAAGACAATAAAGGAACATCGAACACTGCACTATTCTTTCATTCCTCCACGATCTTCCTGATCATTTCTGGCAATAGCGGGTAGAAAACTCTATTACTACACTGTTGCTACACTGTTACTTACTGCTCACAGCTAGGCAGTTCGATCGCGTCTCTATCCTTACCTCCTGTCGTCATACTGAGAGTGGTTTGAACTCGATTTTCAAATCAAAGAAATGCTCGATATTGTCTTGTTCTGGCAATATATATATATATATATATATATATATATATATATATATATATATATATATATATAAACACACGGTGTCCCACATATAACAGCTTATATTAGTGGAATGGTATTAGGAAGAAAACTTTATGTGTAAATATTAATATTTATGTAGGTCCATTTTTTCTAGTTTTTGCAGTACGGGCCCCTGTATGTGACCGACTAAGGGGTCAGAGAAGTGGATCATTGCCTGCAAGCGAGTAAAAGAAAGTCAAACGAATGGAAACGAGACGAAGTCGAGCGACCACGGCAAAGACCAGTAGTTGTCATTGTTCCTGACCATTGTCAACGCTCGCGTAACTGCTTGTATATATGGACGCATTGATGAAACGAGCTTTACCCGTCTACGAAGAAAGATTAAGTTACCTCGTCAACATCAGTCTCTACTCATATTTTTTGTGAAGCTATACAGTTTTTTCATACAGCTATACTCATATAGTTTTTTCTTTTCTTCCATATAAAAAAATGAAGTAAATTATTATATAGGTTGAATAATTTAATGTCTGATTTTTTGAAGATTATAGACTAAAGTCCAAAATTGGACATACTATTCGCTTATTTCTTAATTTTAATTTCAATATTTTAGCATATATATCTTCAAAGTGCCAGGAACTCAGTATTCATTTACTTTCTTTTATTATTTTAATATTTAATACACTAGATCTACATAAGAATTGTATTATATATAGGTCACCTATAGTTTTTAGTATTTGCCCAATAGCATAATCTATTGATTCCGATTCAATCATATTCTTCAGACGAATGCAATAACTACTATCATTACAATTTAGTCAATCTAATCAATTATTTTTATATTCGTAGATATAATTGTGTTCGTTAGTTAGCAATCTATTTCGATCTCTTTTAGAAAATTCTCATTTGTTTAAAATCTTGTCTATTGCGTATTAACCAGAGGCTTATCACCTTTATGAATCATTATGTTTAGATTTTAATTTAATTTTAGCAATTATGTTTTCATGAGGAAATATAATTTTAAAACGGAAATGCACTGAAAATATCGATGACTCGAAATTTTCGCACATCTTCATTTAAATGTTTGAAATTATGTACATAATAACTAATATATTTTGATCTATATAACTGTTTAGTCAACTTAACAAATTAATTTAAAAAATCTTCAAATTTTAGGTTATCAGGATATCTTATCTGTATAGGACCAAAGTAAATACTTCTGTGATATTTTTTTTAGTTATTTAAAGTATTTGTCCTTCCAAATACCGGTGCTTATCAACGACGGAGGTCTACGATGTGTTTGTAAACAAAGCAGATGTAAATTATTATAGCGGTGCTTGTGTCAATCGGGCGAGACCAGGTTTTGTACTGGGCTGATCACCAAGTTACTAGTCCTTTGCCCTAATCATTGTAGTTCTCTATTTCTATGATACTGTAATAGTGGACAATGGCCAGGAAAGTGGACAGAAAACATAACAACTTCTAGTCTTAGCTGTGTTCGTTCGACTTCCCCTCGTTTCCCTTCATTTGACCTCCTTTTTCCTTGCTCACGAACAATGAACCAATTTTCTAAGCTCTCTGAGCGCTGATTGACTCACAAACAATAGCTGTAGTGTAAATAATTAACAATTCACCTAAATGAATATTAATATTTACACATAACTTTTCCATCCCGATACCATGCCGCTATTATATGCAGCTATCTCTAGGATACCATGTATATGTATATATATATATATATCATATGCTATCATCATATCATATCATATCGTATCGTACCGTATCGTATCGTATCGTATCGTATCGTATCGTATCCTATCATATCCTACCATATCATATTATATCATATCATATCATATCATGTCATATCATATCATATCATATCATACTAATTTATAAAGACAAAGCGTGTTTTTGTTTGTACGCGATAACCGAAAAAACTACTGAACCGATTGTTCTGAAATTTGACAAATAGATTCTATATTATATTGAGAAG